>CM052812.1:18442697-18625123 GCA_028533885.1 Nasua narica
AATGCTTTTCCACCTTTTTGTGTCTTCTTCAATTTCTTTCATGAGTGTTCTATAGTTCCTCGAGTACAGATCTTTTACCTCTTTGGTTAGGTTTATTCCCAGGTATCTTATGGTTCTCGGTGCTACAGTAAATGGAATCGATTCTCTAATTTCCCTTTCCATATTTTCATTGTTAGCGTATAGGAAAGCAATTGATTTTCGTGCATTGATTTTGTATCCTGACACATTACTGAATTGAGAAAGCAGTTTTCTAAAAATAAGTGATGACTTCATATATTGTTGTCATTATTAAGAATATTCATATAGCATTGTATTTATGATGGAAAATTATTCACATTATGTTAAGTAAAAAAAAAAGACTACTAAATGTGTTTATTATGATTGCAGTTTATAACTTTATATCCATATATATGTATATATAAAGAGAGAATAGGCCCTGAAGGACAGACGTCAAATCGTTAGCTATAGTCATTTGATGTTAATGGTTATACCACATAGTATCTGTTTCCCTTTACATTTGTCTATATGTCCTGAAATTTTTTGCAGTCAGCATGTATTACAGCATGTAGATATTTTTCCAGAGTAAAGACTTAAACTATATAAGTTTTATCTCATTTCCTTTTATTTTTCTTATTCAGCATTATTTCTTTTTTTCTTGCTTATTTAACTTTAAAAGATTGCATAACATTATGAAAATGTCTGCTTTATTTTTAAGAGATGCATTTCATGTTTATGTGATTAGGCAGTGTTCTTTTTCCCTAAAGCAAAAGGTTCTATTGCAAATGAAGATTTAATTGTTACTCAAGGATGAGCATCTTATTATTCATGAGTTATATAAATCACAAAAATGTCCACAGTGATCACAACAAGACCTGGAAAACAAAGATGCCAGCTATAAGGAGTTACTAGATTACTTAAGATATTATTTGTCCAATAGATGGCAAGAAGTGGCAGGATGAATGGAGTCTAAGAAAAATCAATATGTCTCTGTTCTGTGATTACATACTCAGCAGAATCCATTAATAATCCAAGCTTCTGGTTTAAAGAAAAAGTGATCTTTTCATTCTTCTCTAAGATGTCCAGATATGTCTAAAATAGATTATATAATGCTCAGAGCCCACATGTGAAAAGGAGCATATTCAAATTACAAGGCATTCAGAGAAAAATAACCTGGATTTTCCATGACCAGAGGACTGACTCTGAAGAAGAAAAAGTTCAGAGAAGATATAATAACTATCTTCAGATCTAAAGTTCTGGCAAGATAAAAAAGAGATTTTTCTTGTCTGTGTAACTCCCAGATGGCAGAGCAAAGGCAAGTGAATGGCTATTCTGAAGGAAGATTTTGACTGTGTATATGCAATCACTTTCTAAATAATAGACATATCCAGAAATGGAAAGGATAAGTAGTGGAAAGACAGGGGCTTATGCCTTCCACACTCATACTAGCAACTCTTAGCACAGGTCCTGGCAAACGAAAGGCACTTCTTACTAAATTTTATTGAGTGAATTGAGAGACAATAAATTTTATCTTTATTGAGTATACTCTGATTCAGCTACATGATTGTTTTGGAAAGATATTTTGTAAAATAGTTTAAAGCATTAAATAGGAGATTGAGCCAGATCATCTATAAGTGTGTGGCCATCCGTCCTAGATTTTTCTAGGATTTTCTAGTATAATTCCAATTTGAACTATTTTGTCCTGTTCTCCCCGTGAGTATACTTCCAAATGTTGTTCTTGTTAGTAAGGTTAATAAAATTTATGATGAGCCAGTCTTACTCGAGGTAGCATAACTAATAGAATGACAAAGTAGATTCCTTTCTACAGGCTGGAAATCATGTTGGACTGCTATAGTTGGTGTGGATAGAGAACTACAGTTGTTTGTAACTAGAAAGTTATTTGTTATAAATGTATAGCTAGCTCTATCTTGGTGAATGCAGATTTAACTGTTATAAATTTCTGTAATCAGATGAAGCCAACCAAGATGTTATGTAAAGTAACATGTTTTTATTGATTATTTTCTTTAAGAAGAAGATTTTGGTCACAGTTCTATACTATTGGGCCATCCATATACCAGTGTTTCCATAGTGTTTAAGTTTGATTACGAGGCCAGACTTAAGTCTTGGTGTTTGACGGATGGTTGGGAATATGCAAGTAAGTGCATTGTGCAGAAAAGCATGCAAGTGAAGAGTCAATCAAGAGAAAATAAACATGCTTAGAAACAGGCTACCTTATTGGTATTCTGACTACAGAATCAAGCAACTTTCTATGCAAATTACACAGCTGCATCAGCACCATTGAGTAAAGAGGAGTAAAGAGGATAAAAACCCCAAGTTTTCTGTGGTGAACTAACTCTGTGCTTAATCAAGGAAATAATATAAGGGTAGGTGAGGCAGAGTGTTTTTTGTTCATTTGTTGTTTTTTTTAATTGCTTATTTCTTTTGTTTGCTTGAAGCACTAATGACCATAGCAAACGTGGCAAGTTTAACTGATGAAAATAGAGTTTCATAGCTCCCAGACCATGGCTTCTGGACTAATAAGAATTTAGAGGGGAACAGCAACCTACTTTCCCTTATTTCAGGATGTGCGTGCCTGCTGGTACTGACAGAATCCCGCCAATGTTTATGGGTGGAGTCTCTCTCTCTCTTTCTGTCTCTGTCTTTGTTTCTCTCAAAAGAACAACCAAATTGGTACAACTACCCATTATTCAGAGAATGTTTTTCAGTCTTTATTCAATACTCAGTAACTTAAAGAATTAGGGCATTTTAACTAAAGAGATCAAGAATTTTAAGTGCGAAAAGACACATACAACTAACAAGTGAACATGTATTTTTGCTCCATTTAAACAGCAAGAAATATAACTTGAATTATCTTTTCTTCAATAAAAGGAAAAATATATAAACATCACATATTAATATTTACAATTTGAAGCAACTCTTCTATGAAGCCATTCCTGACCACAAGCCATGCTGAATTCTCCCTTCCTACTGACTACTGTTGGGATTTGACATTAAGGCATTGCACCTTACAGTGTTAGTTTGTATGTTACCTGGCTATAGGGTGATTCCTTTCAGGGCTGCCCCTGCCTTTTGAAACACACACACACACACACACACACACACATGTACAAACACAGTTGATTCCTAGAAGCTGGAGGGAAATAGTTAATCTTACTTAATATTGTAAGCTTTCATTATAAGGTCAGCCCAGACATTATGCATAAGGTACCACATCTGGATATTTCCCTGTCCCTTTGTGTTTCCTCTATCATTCTTAAATGTATGTGCACAAGTTCCTTAACACTTCTCCATTCAAGAACTGGAGCTTAATTTCTCTTTCTTTAATGCAGGCTAGATTTAATGACTCTCTTAAGAGAATAGAATATGGCAGAACTGATGGGATGTCACTTCTAAAATTAAGCTATAAAAAAACTGTGGCTTCCATCTTGTAACTACCATAAGGCATGCTTGCACTCCCCTATGTGCTTCTTGAATCATTTGCACTGGTGTAAGCCAACCGTTGTGTCATAAGGACACTCGGGAAGCTTCTGGAGAGGCCCACTTGGCAAGGACCTGAAGCCTGCCATCAGCCACATGAGGGACGTAGGAAAAGGATCCTCATCCCAAGGTGAGATGATTACAGCCTTGACCAACAGCCTGACTGGTGAGAGCCCCCCAGCCAAAACCACCCAGCTGAGCCAGCTCCAGATCCTGACCCACAGAATGGTTGACTTTAAGTGTTTGTTATTTTGAGCTGCCACATTTGGAGTAATTTGCATAACAACAGATAAGTAACATATTTCCTACTTATAGCAATAGCTGAAATCTCTCTTCCCCTCACTATTTCAGTCACCCTCCAGTTTTCACTTCTTCATCTTCTTTTGTTTTGTTTTTTTTTACCATGTGTCAGGCTGCTCTTGCACAACCCACTTGGCCTACTCTGATAGCTCTTCATTCTTAGGAAGCCTCCTGGAGTTGCTGTAAAAAATCAAATTCTCCACTATGAATGGCTCATGTCCCAAATTAGATTGCACATAATAGGTGTTTAATAAATATCTCTTCATAGTATAACCAGATTTCAATTTTTTCTAATTTGTGCAAACAAAAATCATTCATTTGAAAAATAGTATTTTCTTATTAGGTCAGACAAGAATTATAAAGAGAAGTATTGAACTGTTTGAAACTAAGCCTTTCATAAGCAAGGCTTACTAGTAACTATACAACCTCACCTGGTACCTGACCAAGCAGATATTGGATTCAGCACACTCTTTGGCTTCAGAATGCAGGGATAGTGTACATTTAAGTTTCACATGGGCAAAGCTCAACAAGTATTTTGCCCTGAAGAACAATTGTAGGTTTGAGATCACTGTCTTATAAATGCATTTACAGTTCTATGTATTGCCAGTAATTTTCAGATTTGTGTCTATTGCCACCTTTAATAATCAAGATAATTATTAAACAATTATAATATGCCTGCCATACTAAGTTCTATAAGTCAGTTTGTTTATAAATACTTTTTTTCATTAACAGTGTGTGACATGGGTTAGCAAAACAAACACAGTTACTGATAATGCTAAATAATCAGGCAAGAGAAATGGACAGTGATTTGATGAGCCCATAGACATGTAATTATAAGCCAAGTACTGTAAAGAAAAAATACAGATTACCATAAAAACTTGTATTATAAAGCTTTCTCTAATCTGGGGCATACAGAATCACAGCTCCTCTGAGTTAATTACCTTTCGATAGAGATCTAGGATAATAGGTAACTAGGCAAAAATGTAGGGCGGACAGGAAACTAAGTTAGCTAAGTATTTGCAATGTGCCAGTCAGGTATCAACATAAGTAATCTTCACCATAGGAGGTGAGTCCCAACTTAACCACATTTTAAAGATGTGAAACCTGAAGACTAATGTCCACATACTTACTGCTATTCCAGACTTTCTCTGCAAAGGCTCTGATTTAATCCCTGGGGACACCAAAGAAAACAGTGAATGAAAGAGATTGTTCAGACCACTTTCAAGCTAAGTAGCATGTCATAATATTAATTACCTATAGAAGATTTAACAATTGAAACATCAACAAATAGGACATAGTATAACTTTATCACCTTCCAACATGTTCTTTAAAAAAATAAGATATAAATGGTACAAAAATTTTGTTTTATATTATTAAGCACTTTTATAATTTTTTTTGATTTTTTATGCTTCCTACACAACTCCATGATATCCTTTTTCACCTAATAAATACTGATAACCAAATATATATACTCAACTTATATACAGTTTATGAAAATGGACACTATTACTGTATATTAAGTTACAGCCAACATTGAGAAAAGAGAAGGGAAAGTACTCTATTATTCTTTGTTAAGTAATGAATGTTTTGAAGTAATGTGATCTTTAAACAAAAATGAGCATAACTCTTATATAAATGTATTTTTTTTAAACTTGAGATGTTCCTTAAGATAAACTCTTTGACTAAAGTTCTGAATATTTAATTTTTACAAAATGAGTACAGTCACCTATTCAACATAATTAGTTATCTAGGTAAAAATAATTATAACTGAATATAGCTGTTTCCTAAATATATTTTAAATACCATAGATAAGCCTACATTAAATATTTGGCCTATTGTTTGCATAGATTTTGTTTGCCACTCCCAGATCCACTCTCCCTTTTTCTACCTTACTCTCTCTTTCTACCCTCAGAAGGCCAACATTTCTGGATATTATCACTAAGACTCCCTTAGCTTTTGACTTCCAACTGAGCCAGTGGGGTGGCAGGGGGCATGAGTGGGAGGAGAGAAGCCGAACTGGTTTCCTCTGAGCTCCCTCTCTACTGGGTCACTGCATATTGGATATGTCCTCTACAGAAGGATAAAGTTCCTGTCATGTCTATACAGCCCTTCTGTCTGTATTCTGGAAACTGTGCCATCCCCTTCCCCATTAGGCCCAAGGACAAGAACAGAGTGCTGAGCCATCCTTGTTACTTTCTCCCAAACCAGCCTCTGTATTTACACATAGTCCCTTTATTAAGCCCTCCTCAATTACCCAGGGGCAGTATCCTGTTTATTTGTAGAAGCCTGACCGTATAAAAATTGACAACAGGATTGGCCTCAAAAACTTGCCTTCATGGAATTCTGAACTGAGTTGATCACATATGAATGTGGTATCCAGATAACTTACTGGACAGAAGTAGGAGGAAGTGGAAAGGCAACACCAAGGAATGTGGTATTAGACAAAGAGGGTAAAACAAAAGATGAGAAAATAGAGGTTGAGGAGAATGAATGTATCGATGTGGGTAGACTTACCAGGATTCAGGACTTGACTGGCTCGAGTACCCAGAAGTGGCTGCCTAACTAAAGATTGAACTCATTGGTGGCCTATAGTCAATTAGGATGACGTGCCAGCATTTCCTTCCTATAATGTAAGGAGAGGATTCAGATAGCTCAGGAAGAGGAAATAATGTATAACCTATTTAGCCACTTGCTAACCATTATCCCTGGGTGGGTCCAGAGGACACACTTCTTTCATCAAGACATTAAGAAATACATTGGTGAGAGAGTCAGTAAGATCACTGGTCACCCTGTGGTTCTCTGTCGATTGACTTTGAGATGCTGGGAACCATGTTTTGAATATAGATCACATTTGCCATTCCTATGACATGTATATAGTTGAACCACTAAATGAATTTTTAATAATATTAGTGAGAAAAGAATGCTACAATGAAATCCCCTTTTAAAAAATCTCCCATAAAACCTACACTGGTCACTAACACTTTAATGAATATACTTTGCATAATTGATACAAAAAAAACCACTGAGTCCTATTTCAGGTTCAGCACAAGGTAAAAACAGAAGCTGATACATGAGCTTGGTCCAAAGTAAGTCACTTGCTAGTTGGGTTATCATTGACAATACTCTTAATCTCTATGAACCCACATTTTTCATCCACAAAATGAAGAGAATGATATCCGCCTCTAGTAGTTGTGAGGATAAGCAAAATAGAGGGCAGCAACCCAATTAATTAAGTTTGCCATCTTCTGGGCTCCAATACCTTGTACATTTCTCTCTCATAGCACTTGCAACCTAGTACCACATGCTATACTGTAAACCCCTTAAGTTTGGGATCCATGTCTCCTTATATCATTTTATATCCCAAGGTCAACACCTAGACACAACATCAGAGGTCAACTGTGTGAGCAGTTGAATAAAGAATAAAAGTGTTAATTTGATAATGAAATGAAAATGGCCAGCCTATGATTTACCTTCTTTTCTGTTCCTCTGTGTGTTTAAATTTCATTTCCATCTGCTGCATTTATAATCATAAACAAATTACTTAACCTTACTGAGCTGTACTTTCCTCATCTTTGAAACTGGGAAAGCTTTGTATCCTTATGGAAGTGCTATAAAAAAAAAATTATAAGGGCACCTGTGTGGCTCAGTTGGTTGAGCATCTGACTCTTGATTCCAGCTCAGGTCATGAGATAGAGCCCAGCATCTGGCTCTATGCTCAGCAGGAAGTCTGCTTGAGATTCGCTCCCTATCCTTATGCTCATCTCCACCCCATTCTCTCTCTCTCTCTCTCTCTCAAATAAATAAGTCTAAAAATAAAATAAAACAAACTATATAACAGTTAAAGTATCTGGAAAATAGGGAATACTTCATAAATTTTATTTCTCTTTCTCTTCCTCCTTTGTATCTCAAGTGCCTGACACATTATAAGCACTGAAATAATGTTATCTATGATGGCTCACACATGAAGTTCTAATTTTAAAGTTTATATACCATTCATTCCTTAAAAAAAATAAAAACTCCTAAATATCATATTACTGCCCAGGGGATTGCAAAGTATTTTTAAGCCCTTTATGGTTCAAATACTCTAAGAATTTGGAAGAGGCCCCACTTATGAAACTTATTTCAATAAATCCAAAATGGATAGATGTGGAAAACATTTAACATTCAACAATTAATTTTGAATATAAAGTATATATAGTTAATTTTTTCCTTTTTATTTACACAAATCATAAGAAGAGACAGTTTAGATAGGTTACTCAAAAGAAGCTCCCCAAATCATTTCTAATGGGATACATCAACTCAAGTTGTTGCCCAAAGATTATTCCTAACAAATGTACATATTGTTTAACTTTACTTGGAATAAACAAAAAGTTAAAATTAAATTATTGCTTAGACATAGAACCATTAAGTTAAAATAAGTCCAGACATTCAGAATTAAGTCAGTTTAAGATAGTCACCTTTGATTAAAACATAGCTACAATGTTTGGATTATTTTATTAACTTTATGTAATAACCATAAAAATTCAGTTAAATTTTAGCAGTAAGTTCATAGTGCCTTTATACAAATTCACGAACACAAAAAATCAGTGCTTTTACACAAATTCATTTTACATGCTACAAAGGACTCTAAGAATTACTAAACCATTAACAACAAAAGACAAAAAGAGAAGACTTTTTTAAAAAGTCATTTAAATCACTACTGGCCTGCCTTTCTTTCTTCCCTTCAAATAGAAATATATATATATATATATATATATATATATATATATATATATATATATATATATAATTAACAAAAAATACTATTTCACTCATTTTTTGTAGGGATCTAGCACTGCATCACTATCTAAAATATAAGTAATTTAAACTAATTTAGAAAAGGATGCTTTACTTAGAACCTTACTTGTGTTGAGTGACTTTTCAGAAATCACATTTTTCAGATTAAAGGGAATGTTTGTGGTAACATAAGCTACACTTGCCATTTCAAAACTATAAAATGAATTAAAGGATGAAGGACATGTTAAAGCATGAGTGATTTCATAAAATAAGTATTTTACATAATCTGTAAATTTAAATTTTTGTTAACTTGAAGACAGAATGATTTAAAAATGTGATGCATTTCATTTACCAAATAAAAAGAAGAAACTTATCTACTTACTATTTTAAAAGAAATTTCTAGTGAGATTTTTGTATGTAGTCAATGGAAAACTTTTGTTCTATGCCATAAATTTCCAGTTCCAATTACAGCATTGTGACTGGATGCTTTAGGTACTGAACCTATGTGCACGCACACATGTGTGTGTGTATGTGTGTGTGTGTATAGACGTAGATATAGAGAGAAACAGTGATAGAGATTTCATTATAATAGCCTTTTTAAGGAGCTCATAGAGTTAACTAGAGAAATCCTAAGTTTCTGTTGAACAGTGTGGATCCTAAAAGTAGTTGTGATGCTGCTGATACTCCCTGAATATACAATATACTGAAATTCTCCCCTTAGGACAATGACATACATCCTCGACTACCAGGAAATATTAAAAATGTAATAAGTTGCTTGGACAAGCACAAATGTTAGAGACATAACAAAGAACTGAGGCAGAGTTGAGTGACAAGGATCATCTCCTATATAAGGGCACTCCTTCAAGACTGGGAAACATGGTTATTTAATCCAGAAGCCAACACAGAATCAAGCAAAAGGAAGAAACAGAGGAGTATGTTTCAAATGAATGAACAATGTAAAACCTTAGGAAAAAACCTTAATGAAATAGAGATAAGAAATTTACCTCAGGGGCGCCTGGGTGGCTCAGTGGGTTAAGCCTCTGCCTCCAGCTCAGGTCATGATCTCAGGGTCCTGGGATCGAGCCCTGCATCGGGCTCTCTGCTCGGTGGGGAGCCTGCTTCCTCCTTTCTCTCTCTGCCTGCCTCTCTGCCTACTTGTGATCTCTCTCTCTGTGTCAAATAAATAAAAAAATAAAATCTTTAAAAAAAAAAAGAAATTTACCTCATAAAGAGTTAAAAATAATGGCCTAAAGATGCTCACTGAGGTGGGGAAAAGAATGAATGAACACAATGAAAACTTTAACAAAGAGATGGAAAATAGAAAGTACCAAATAGAAGTCACAGAGCTGAAAAGCATGATAACCAAACTGAAAGCAAAAACAAAAGCACACCAGAGGGATTTAACTGCAGACTAGATGAAGCAGAAGAAAGGATCAATCAAATGGAAGAGAAGACAGTGGAACTCACCCAGTCAGAGCAGCAAAAGAAATAAAAAAAAAAAAAAAAAGTAAAGATCACTTAAGGGACTTATGGAATATCAGAAGATTAACGTTCATTTCATAGAGTTCCCAGGAGAAGAGAGAAAGGAATAGAAATCTCATTTGAAGAAATAATGACTAAAAACCTTCCCAACCTAGAGAAGGAAGCAGATATCCAACCCAGGAAACCCAGAAAGTTCCAAATAAGATGAACCCAAAAAGACCAACACCAAGACATGTTATAATTAAAATGTTAAAGACAAGAAGAGAATAAAACAACTTGTTACCCACAAGGCAACCCTTTCAAAATAATCAGATTTTTGACCAGAAACTTTGTAGGCCAGAAGAGAGTGGCATGATATATTCAACCTGCTGAAAGAAAAAACTTCCAATCAAGAATGTTCCATGTGGCAAACGTATCATTCAGAATTGAAAGAGAGATAAAGAATATTCCAGACAAGCAAAAGCTAAGGAGTTCATCACCACTAAACTGCCCTTAAAAGAAATGTTGAAGTGACTTCTATAAGTAGAAAGGAAAGGACACTAATTAGTAACAAGAAAACATAGAAAAGAATACATCTCACTGGAATGGTAAATACACAGTAAAGGCAGACATGATACGTATATAGAAGATCCTAAATAGTCCATCAAAAAACTGTACGAACTAAAAAATGCAACAAAGTTGCAAGACAGAATGTCAAATATTAAAAAAAAAATCTGTTGCTCCTAAACACTAATAACAAGGTGTCTGAAAGAGAAATTAATGAAACACTCCAATTTACAATTGCATGAAAAAGAATTAAATGAGTAGGAATAAACTTAACTAAGGTGAAAGACCTGTATATTGAAAAGCACAGGATATTAATAAAAAAAAAAGGAAGACACAGATAAATGGAAAGATAACCATGTTCATGACTTGAAATTATCAATGTTGTTAAAATGTCCATACTATCTGAAGTGATCCTACAGATTCAGCACAATCCCTATCAAAATTCTAATGGCATATTTCATAGAAATAGAACAAATATTCCTAAAATTTGTATGGAACTACAAAAGACCCCAAATAGCCAAAGCACTATTGAGAAAGAACAAAGCTGGAAGCATCACACTCCCATATGTCAAAATATATTAAAAATCATAATAATTAAAACATTATGGTATTGACATTAAAATGGTCATATAGATCAATGGAAAAGAATCGAGAGCTCAGAAATAAACACACACATTTATGGTCAATTAATTTATGACAAAGCCAAGAATACACAATGGGGAACATTCTCTTCAATAAATGGTGTTGGGAAAGCAGAGCAGCCACATACAATAGAATGAAACTCAACCACTATCTTACAGCATACACAAAGATAAACTCATAATGGAATAAAAATTTGAATATAAGACCTGGGATGCCTGAGTGGCTCAGTTGTTAAGTGTCTGCTTCAGCTCAGGTCATGATCCCAGGGTCCTGGAATCAAGCCCCACATCAAGCACCCTGCTCAGCGGGAAGCCTGCTCCTCCCTCTCCCACTCCCCCTGCTTGTATTCCTTCTCTCGTTGTCTCTCTCTCTTTCAAATAAATAAATAAAATCTTTAAAAAAAAAGAATATAAGACCTGAAATCATAAAACTCCTAGAAAAATCATAAAGCATAAACAGTAAATAGTAAACTGTTTAGTAAGCATAAACAAGACCTTGATACAGGTCTTGGTGATGATTTTTTGAATCTGGACACTAAAAGCAAAAGCAACACAAGCAAAAATAAAAAAGTGGGACCAAGTCAAACTAAAAAGCTTCTGAACAGCAAAGAAAACTATAAAATGAAAAAGCAAGCTACTGAATGGGAAAAAATATTTGCAAATCATGGATCAGAAAAAGGAGCTCTTATTCAAAATATGTAAAGAACTCACACAACTCAATAGCAATTAAAAAACACAAACATAGGAAAATGGATAGAAAATCTGAATAGGTATTTTTCCAAAGACCTACAGATGGCCAACAGGTACATGAAAATATGCTCAACACCATTAATCATCTGAGAAATACAAAATAAAATCACAATAAGACATTATTACTTCATACCTGTTAGAATGGTTATTATCAAAAAGATAAGAGATATGTATTGGCAAAGATGTGGAGAAAAAGAAACACTTGTTCACTGTTGGTGGGAATGTAAATTGGTGCAGCCACTATGGAAAATAGTATGGAAGTTCCTCGAAAACTTCAAATAGTACTAGCACATGATCCTTCAATTCAACTTCTGGGTATCTGTCCAAACAAAGAAAATACTAAACTAGATATTTATTGCAGCATTATTTACAATAGCCAATACATGGACACAACTTAAGTGTCTATCAACAAATGAATAAAGAAGATGTGGTGTGTGTGTTTGTGTGTGTGTGTTATTCAAGTAGAAAAGAACTAAATCAAGATTTTGTAACAACATGGGTGAAGTTCAAGGGCATTATGTTAAGTGAAATAAGGCAAAGAAAGACAAATACTGTATGATGTGTTTTATATGTGGAAAAGAAAGAAGAAAGAAGGAAAGAAAAGAAAAAGGGAAGAAAGAAAGAAAGAAAGAAAGAAAAGAAAGAAAGAAAGGGAGGATTGAAGGAAGGAAAAGAAAAAAAGAGAGAGAGAGAAAAAAAACAAGATAGATCTAATTGGTGATTGCCAGCAAGGTGCAGCAAACAGCAGAAGAAATTTGTGAAGAGTGTTGAAAGGTAAAATGAAAGAAATATATTCTTACTTTTCAAAATAGTAGAAATATGTTCTTTGGGGGCATGAAATAATAAAACATAAATTTTACAGATAATTACAGATCTCTCCAATGTGAAAAGTTCTTCATTCAAAAAATAATTATTCTGGCACATATACCAACTCTGATTGATTGTCTTGTAATGGATCATGCACTAATCAAGAACAAAAGAAAAGTGGATACATTTTTAGAAATTGACTTGAAGGCTTTGGAGATCTCACAAGGCAGTTAGGACTTAAGCCATAATCCCAGAAAGAAATGAACCTAATACTTTTGTGCTACTTTTCCCCTAGGGGCATTTGTTTTAGAAAGTACAAGGCAAGAAGTTGAAAAACAGGTAGAGGGCAGCCTTTAAGAAGCAGAAAAGCCAACAGAACTTTTGGCAATTTTATAAGGCTAAGAAAACAAAGATTAGAGTATGAATATTTCAAGGCTGTCAGGCTTAAGGCATAAGAGATCACAGGTAGAAGGTAGGTGTAGACAAGTGAACCTGACACTATGACATCTATCCACTCCACACTTGTGCTGATTCTTAAGATTTGGCAGGCAAATGATTCAAATGCTATACAGATGGCACCTCTATAGCAAGCATATCTTTGAGCACTCTTATGGTATGAGGGGCATAAACAAAAAATAAAGTTCAAAAATTCACGGGTCAGTTGGGATCTTGGAGTGATATATCCTAAGAATGGAGGTCAACTGAGGCATACCTAGCTTTACAATGTTCGGAAATCAGCTCCATTATTTTCTAGACCATAATTGGATTGAAATTACTATACTCCTAATTGGTGCCTGTCTGGAAGAAGATAAAACAAGTCAGTGACCTGAGGGACAATTTCAACTGGCCAAATATATGTGTAATGGACTCCTAGAAAGAGAAAGGGAGAAGGAGAAAAAATATTTGAAGAAACAGTGACATTTTTATCTGAATTTCATGAAAACTATAACCTCACAGATCCAAACAAGAAGGTCAAGAAACCCCAAACATGGGACCCATAAAACTGAACGATGAAATACCATAACCAAACTGCTATAAAACAGTGGTAAAGAGAAATCTTAAAAGCAACCGGAGAATAAAAATACATCATCTCTTTTTTTTTTTTTTTCACATGGAGGAAAAAAGATAAGAATGAGTACACAGTTCTCACTGGATGAGAGCAAAGCTCTCCTTGGCAACATGCAAGTCAGAAGATGATGAAGCACTAAAAGAAAATAAACCATCAACCTAGAATTCTATATACAGCAAAGATACCTTTCAAAACTGTAGGTGAAATAAATAATTTTCCAGAAATACAAAAGCTTAAAAATATATCATCAGCAGACCTGCATTATAAGAAATGTGCAGGTGAGTACTTCAGGCAAAATAAAATGATACTAGAGGGAAATCTGGCTCTGTACAAAGGCATGAAAGCACTAGAAATGGTTAACATGTGAGCTAATATAAAATAATGAAAAAAATTTAAATATTTGACTTTGGAGTAAAAATAAAAACTATATTATTGGATTTATAACATATGAAGAAACTAAAATGTATAACAACAGTAGTACACAGGCCAAATGGAGAAAAATAGGAGTACATCATCGTAAGTTTCTATACATGAAGTGATATAGAATATTACTTAGGATAGACTGGATAAAAGGTATATACTATCAACTTTAAATCAATCACTAAAAGTACACCAAAAATAAAGTTAATTAGCAGAATTGAAATGAAATAAAAAATATGTTCAGTTAATCCAAAAGTAGAAAAAGAGATCAAAGGACATATGAGACAAATAGAAACAAATTGCAAAGTGATAGATTTAAACTCAACTATATCAGTCATCACATTCAATGGAAATGTAAAACTAGTGATATCAATTGTCACATAAAATGTAAACATAAATAAAAGAAGGCCATCAAATTGGCAACTGTATGACCCAGCTATATAATGCCTATGTTAAACACGCTTTGAATATAAGGACACAAATCAGCTAAAAGTAAAAAGATAGACAGTATATATATCATTTGAATAGTCATAAAAAGAAGGGAAGAATAAGTTTATAAATATTAGAGAAAGTAGATATCAGAGCAAAGAATTGGCTAGTGAAAAGATCATTCCAATGATAAAGGAGTCAATTCAAGAGGACAAAAAATTCTAAACATTTTTGTGCCTAATAATAGAGATTTAAAATATGTGAAACAAAAACTGATAGAACTACATAAAGAAATGATAAATCTGTAATTACAGTGGGAGATTTCAACCCCTTTCAATAACTGCTAGAATAAGAAAAATGAATAAAGATATAGAAGACTTGAACAATACTACTAAATAACTTGACATAATTGACATTTATAAAATAAAAACAGAAAACATTTCTTTGAAATGAACAAAGAATGTTTACAAACTTGTCCGTACTTTGTACCATAAAACAAGTCTGAATTGCTTTCAAAGAATTAAAATCATGCAAGATGTTTTCTGATTACAATCAAATTAAATTAGAAATCAGTAACAGAAAACTCTATATTTGTATAAGCTAAATCACACAGTTTTCAATAAGCCGTAGGTCAAAGAAGAAATCAAAAAAGAATTTTAAAACTATTTTGAATGGGGTCAAAATTAAAACAAAAAATGTTAAAATTTATGGGATAAAGCTAAAGCAGTATTTACTGGGAAATTTATACCATTAAAGAAAATGTCTTTATCTCTGACCTCAACTTCTACCTTAAGAAATTAGCAAGGAAGAGAAGATTAAACACAAAATAAATAGAAGAAAAGCAGGAATTAGGAATAGAAACCAATAAAATACAAAAGCAGAGCTATTTCTTAGGAGTCGATAAAATTTATGTCACTGTAAAGCATGAGCAGAGATAACAAAGAGAAGACAAAATCACCAATATCATCAATAAGAGAAGTGACATTACTAAAATTTCTACAGAAGTTGAAAAGATAAGGGAATATTATTGTCAATAACTGTGAAGGGTCTGATATTTTTACATACTTGACAGTTTAGCTATCAGTTTCATGGATGCTGGCAGAAAACCTCAGACTCCTGAGCCAGAGACAAGTTAGAGAAATAAATGTAAAAATACCAAATTACACTGAAACAAAGAATTAGGAAGGAAATTAAAAAGCTAAGAGCAGAAATTAACAAAATGAAAAATAGCAACCAACAGAGAAAATTAACCTCTGAGGTTATTCTTTAGAAAGACTAATAAAATCAATAATGTCTTAGCAAGATAATTTAAGAAAAAAGAGAGAGTACAAAATACTATGTTAGTAATAAGTGGGAGATCTGAGAAGATAGTAAGATAATATAAACAATGTTGTATCTAAATTTTCATACTATATAAAAATTATAAAATTTGTAAAATTAAAATAACTATTATATCAAAGAAATTGAATTTAATTAAAATATTTCTTAAATTAGTTTAAAATATTTTCCATAGGGAAATTTCCAAGGCCAGATATCTTCATATTTAAGAAAGAAATAAAACTAATCTTATGTAAACTGTCCAAGTTTAGAAAAAGATTAACATAACTTTAATTTCAAAACCTGACAAGGACATTACAAAAAAATTCAAATTCTTGACATATCTCTTATAAATATACATGCAAAAATTCTAAAAAAGATATTAACAAATCAAATGCAATGGTATATGAAAAGATAGTCCACTATGAACAAGTTTGGTTTATTTCAGGAATGCAAGATTTATTTAATATTTGAGAATATACCAATACAATTTATCACCTTAGAATAAAGGAGGGCAATCATATGATCTTCCCATTAGGAGCAGAACAATCATTTCATAGATCTGACACCCAGTCATTATAATATCTGCTAGAAAATGTGTAATAAGTATAATTATTAATGATCAAATACTGAAAAATTTACCCCTGAAAATAGGAATAAGGATGTCTGCTCTTACTACTTCTATTCAGTATACACTGGTAACTTTATCCAGTGCAATAAATCAGGAAAAATTGGAGGTATAGAAGTGGAAAACATCAAAAGCTACCATTTTCCACGTTTGACCTAGTTTTATATGTAGAAAGCAGAAGAACGTACAGAAAAATTATTGGAACTTAAAAAAGAATTTAATGAGCAAATAACCAATATACAAAAATATTTTTATATATACTAGCAAGAAATAATTAGGAAATAAAACTTAATAAAATGACAACCTTTATAATATCAAAAAAGCATGAGATCTAACTGAAAGTGCATAAAGCATATATACAGAGAAGACTACAAAATGTTACTGAATGAAATTAAAGAACATCTAAACAAATGAAAGAATACACAATGGCCATGTGTTGGAAGGCTCATTATAGTAAAGATTGACAGTTCTCTCCAAATTGATATACATATTCAACATAATCATAATCATATTAAAAATCCCAGCACAAAAGTGCATGAATTGACAATCTGATTCTATAATGTATAAAGAATAGTGAAAGTCAAAAATGGGCTAAAACAATCTTGAAGGAAAAAATTAAACAGTTTATACTATCATATTTCGAGACTTGTAAATCTACAGTAATTAAGACAATGTGCTTAATTTTGGACATATAGACCACTGGAAGAGAAGAAAAGAGTGCAGAAAGAGACCTACAATTACATGATCATTTAGTTTAATGACAAAGGTGGCAAAGTAGTACAGAGAGGAGAACGTGGTCTCTTTAGTAAGTGATGTTGGATCAAGTGTATAATTCCATAAGGAAAATAATGATTCCGGACTCTTAACTCACAATATAAACCAAGATCAATTTCAAATGAAGTGTAGATCTCATTATGAAGGTTAGAGATGCCTGGGTGGCGCAGTTGGTTGAGCTTCCAACTCTTCTTAATTTCAACTAAGGTCACAATCTCAGGGCTGTGAGATCAAACCTTACATTGAGTTCCCTGCTGAGCATGGAGCCTGCTTAAGATTCCCTCCCTCTTGCTCTGCCCCTTCCCTCTTATAAATACATACATACATACATACATACATACGTACATACATGCATACATACAAAAGAAAGTTAAACATTTAGATTAATAGAAAACCTAAAAAAAAAAATACCAAAATGACCTTAAAAAATACTAACCATAAAAAAAAAACTTGATAAACTGTACTATCATAGCATTACAGATTCTTTCCGACTAAAGACACAATTAAAGGGACAAAACTTCAAGCAGTTTGGGAGAATGTACAGGAGAAAAAGGCTTATCTGCAATAGATAAAAAGCTACAAAGTAATAAGATACAAGACAGATAACCCAATAGGAAAAAATGGCATACTTGAACATACACTTCACAAAGATATCCAAACCAAAAGATGTGTCCAACTTTGTTAGTCATCAAGAAAATGCAAACTGTTAGAAGCTGACCTCTCTCTATACGGTTTCTCAGCATAATTTCTCTGTATGGTAGCTGGGCTCATTTCATGATGCTTATTATATGGATCCCACAAGTGAAGTTTGCAAGAAGGAGGAAGGGGAAGCTGCCAGTCCTCTTTGAGGTTAGGCTTAGAACTAGTACAGTGTCACTTTAACCATGTTGCATTGGTAAAAGTCATCACAGAATCAGCTAGGATTCCAGAGGAGGGGAAATTAATTCAACCTCTCAGTACAGGAAGTGACAAAATTTGCAATCATCCATAATCCATCACATCTTCCCACCTCCCTCAAATTTATGCTTTTCCAAAAGTAGCTCTATCATCAAAGTTCACTTCAAATCCTTTCTCTTTTATGAATTATTAACCCCTAAACTGAAAATAGATCTTCCATTTCCCCCAGTGAACTCTCATTTTATCTGTACCTTTCTCGGGGCACTTTTAACTCTCAACCTTGAATTATTTATATAAGTCTTATCTCCTCTACATTTCAAATAACATTATTTCTAGTTGCTGAAATAAGAAATTCATATTGTAGAAAATTATCAAGATATATGTCTGAATTATATGTGCCTCCCCCACACTGCCTTACAAATATGAGATGATTAATAAACATTTACTGAGAAACATTGGAATAAAATCCAAACTTTTTAATAGGCCAATACTGGAAGCTTCTGAGGGTGTTTGACTTACTACTTTCTTTTTTATCCTTAATCATATTTTTAGATATAAATAGGTAAAATAATACTAAATAATGTTTGTGTATATATTACCAGGGTCATATGAGGGGGTGTCATAATAAAAAAAAAAAAAAGAAAGAAAGAAAATGACACAATACTAACACTGAACTCTTAACTATGTGCCAGGCACAGCTCTGAGAACTTCATTCTCACAGCCCTACAAAGCTTTTGAGGAAAAGGAAGAAATAACCAAAGAATGAAGAACAAAGGAAACAAAAAAGTCAGGAGAAAATGTATCCTATAGACCCCTGAGAAATTCCAAGACTTCTGAAATTCTGACATAAGTTGGCTTACTTGATGAGGGAAGCCAGACTCTAAAACCATGCTCAGGAAATGACTTTCAAGAAAAAAAAGCCATCTTTCCTCTGAATTAGATTCTACCTTTCCCATATTTATATGGAATACAGTCTATCTGATGAATTCTTATTTTTAAAAACAAAATTATCAATTTTCTTCCTTCCTATAATTTAAAAGGCTTCAGATTACTTTGATGTAGTTTTTAATATAACATTAAATCCTTTAATCATCCTTACAGGAAAAGCAAAGCCTAAGAATGACTTACTTTTAAAATATTGTGCTCTACCTAGATTAGTAGTCCACACTCTAATTAGAAAAAATTAAACATATTTCTGATACTTTTGTTTAACAATCAGAAAATATTATATGCTCTTTGCTATGCTTTATGACTGTTGAAAATTTTAAAAGAGTGAAATGTGGTACCCAACATCAGAGAATATGCAGTCTATTTGATGAGATAAAATTAAATAATTAGGGACTTAACAGGAAAGCTTTTGTTTTAAAAAAAAAATGAGATAAAGGGTCAGGAAAAGGAGTAATTATTGTGGAATATAACACAAAAATAAAATTCTATGGAGGTATTGGGAATTCAGGTGGGGCTACAAAGAAGTGCAGAATTTGAAAAGGTTAGCAAAGAAAATTCCAGATTTGAGAAGGTGGAAATTCGTAACAATATGACCAAAGCCATGGAAGCAAGTATGTTACATTTTAACCAGATAACCCAGAAAAGACTACTCATCTTGAGCAGGGCTATGTATTAGAGAGTATTGGAAAATATAATTTAATGGGTAAGGTAGTATAGATTATTATAAATGGGTGCTAGTCAGTGTGTGTGGTTCTGGCTTGGTACCATAAACAACTCAAAGGCATTTTCATACTTCACTGTGAGAGCATTTAATGAACTAAAGGGAACTTGACTGAATTTTAACATAGGAAAATTCTTCCTGAAGTACAGTACATTTGGAATGAAAGCTTTCTACTTGTTTGCCATGAATTCAGCACGATTTTCCATAAAGAGATTATTATTTTTGACATGAAGCAAAGGTCAGAGTTTGGGTGTGTATTTGTGTTCATGAATATGATGATGTGTGTAGGTGTTTTAATTTACAAAGTCAGGGTCAGGAGGCAGGTTAGGGCTATGCAGTGTCATGGCAAGCTGTTCATTTCAGTCCAGAAATTAGTCAATTTACTGGAAAATACTCAACCAAATGAATTTAAATTAAAATAGTTACAAATTATTTGTGAAAAGCAATCCCAACTTGTTTAAAGAAAGGCATAATAAGCATTTTTTCCATAAAGAGATTCGTATTTAAACATGAAGCAAAGGTCAGAATTTAGGGGGGTGTGTGTGTGTATGTTTAACTTCCAAAGTGTGGGTCAGAAGACAGTTTATTACAACACTGAGTCAATCCAACCTTAATCAAGTTGTTCATCTAAGTTCATGAAGTAGACAATTTACTGGAAAAAGTTAAAAAAAACTAACTTTAAAACAATATATTTACTAATTCATTGTGAAAAACCACTGTAAGTTTATCTAATGAAAGTATTAATAAAGGTATTATTTGTTGAGATTTAACAGCTTCTTATTCTGTCAATAGAAATGAATTTGAATAATCTGATGGGATACATTTCTCACAAAAAATGGTTAATTTCTACCCGATGCCTATATCTTCTAGGTACTTAGAAATTGATGTTCAATTCATTATAAAAAGTCCAGCAATATTGCCAAATGAATAACTTCCATCAATTACTTTTCATTTCATAAATATGCTTTGAAAACACTGTTAATTTTATAGAAAGTAATTGGGTTAAATAAATTACAACTTGGATACACTTACTAAGGGAGTAAAATAATTCCAGTATATAATTTACTTCTAAATGCCTCAGAGTTTCAGAAAGTATTAATAAAGCCATGACTTCCTGTATCTTAAACCAAACATTAAGACTGATCATTGCTTTCCTGCGTCTTACTAAAACAAATTATGAAAACTAAAATGGGCTTCTTGAAAAGGTAATGACACGGGCATGTTTACAAAACTCTTTTCTTTGATTTCCAACTGAAACTAAGAGAAGATAGGCCGCTACTAAAAATGCTTCAGAACAGCTATTAGATACACCACTATTTAGACCACACTGAGAGAGGATATAGAGAGCCAAGCTTAAGCTCTCCAGTTTATGACATAGTGCAGAATTGCACGTGACATGTGATAAAAAATCTAAAGATTCCTACTTTTTTGTTACTGTTAGCATCAGAAAGCCAAAAAACACTCAGCACAGAGTCTCCTCTTCTACTCCAAATGAGCAAGATTGCTAAACAAATGGGAAGTGGTTTCTCCAAATAGCACACTGTTATGTCTACCTGTTCTTTTTTTTTTTTTAAAGATTTTCTTTATTTATTTGAGAGAGAGTGAGAGAGAGCATGAGAGGGGAGATGGTCAGAGGGAGGAGCAGACTCCCCATGGAGCTGGGAGCCTGATGTGGAACTCGATCCTGGGACTCTGGATTAATGGCTTGAGCTGAAGGCAGTTGCTTAACAAACTGAGCCACCCAGGCATCCTCTACCTGTTCTTTTAATCAAAAGTGGTGCCATCTTGGGGCAAACATTAAGTGGTAAGGTATGAAAGCCTTCCTTCTATGTTTTTCTCTAGATTTTGTGATATTTTGAGACTGGAGGATGCTTCTCTCTGTTAGGAGTTTGTTCTATTTTGTCATTTGCACCCTTAGTTTTCAATTACTGATTTGGGGTGATGTCAAGGGGCACCAGATAGAGGGTCCCTCAGTAAGAAATCAGTAAGCAGTTTTTTAAAAAGTCTCTATAATTAACAACAACAAAAATGAGAAAGGAGGACAAGAAAGAGAAAGAGAGGGAAGAAAGAGAAAAAGAAAAGAAAGAGGAAAAGGGAGAATGGAGAAAATGAATGAAAAATACACATTGGCCTATTAAAAATAGATGAAGAAGAGTAATGTTAGAGAAAAGATTTTAAAATATAAATGTTTCATAGCCCAAAAGAAATTAAGGAAACATGTATGACATATAAAGATATAAAACAGAATAAAATGAAAAAACAACTGATACTCTAAAAAGCGAGAAAATGATGATATCAAAGAAGTTAAAATATTTAAAAATAATAAAGAGTAGGAAAACAGACCCATGACATGGAGAACCAGCTCTAGAAAATCACACAAGGAATATGTGGGGAAAGACAGAGACAAGGATTGCAAGAGATCCAGTGGAAACCCAGTATATGGAGGACTGAAGAAAGCAGCAAAATTAACAGAATAAAAAAAAATCAAAGAGATAACTGAATTAACATTTCTGAAATGAAGGAAGACAGGATATGAAGAACAAAAAGAGTCACTGTTCTAGAGGAAAAAAGGTAAAGAATGACAAACTCTGAGACATATCCCGGTGAAGTTTTTGAACTTCATGGTTAAAGCATTCATGTAATTAACATAAGTCACCTGGGGTGTCTGGGTGGCACAGTCAGTTAAGTGTTCCGTGCTTGGTTTCTGCTCAGTTGTGAAATCAGGGTTGTGGGATCAAGCCCACATTGGGCTCCACACTCAGGGTGTTTGCTTGGGATTCTCTCTCTCTCTTCCGTTGCTCCCCTCACTCGTGCTTTCTCTCTTGCTCTCTCTCAAAATAAATCTTTTTTTTAAAAAGTCACCAACAAAAGAAGGAAAAACAAATAAAAAAAAACACAGATTTAAGAATTCTCCTCAGCAGTTTTAGATGCAAGAATATTTTTTAAAGATTTTATTTATTGATTTCTCAGAGAAAGAGAGAGTACAAACAAGGGGAATGTCAGGCAGAGAGAAGAGCAGATTCCCCTCTGAGCAAGGAGACTAATGTGGGGCTCAGTCCCAGAACCCTAGGATCATGACCTGAATCAAAGGCAGCCGCTTAATTGACTGAACCACCCAGGTGCCCCTAGATGCAAGAATATTGTGGAACAATGTCAATGGAATTTGAGGAAAAAAGAGATTTGACTCTAAAATTACAAATTCAGTCAAATTGGTATTCAAATGTCTAGACAATATGAAATAATCTTGGATGTACAAAATCTGAGGAAACATAACTCCTCAGTCTCCAGGTAACATTTTTGAAAAATCCACTAGTGAAAACAATCCAGTCAATATAGAGAGATTCATCCAAATAAAAATTACAGAAATGGCAAAGTCACAGGATGAGAGATGGTTGGTGAATACTGAAGTTGGTTGAGCGTAAAATTAAGGCCAAATTCCTAACTAACGAAGCATAAAACAATGTAATCATTACTATTTCTGAAAGAAAAACTACATAATGTGGAAGGGAAATGGTGATAAAAGACTCCGTGAACACCACAGTTATCTATCAGGATTCTGGGCATGAAACAGCACTCTCAAAAAACTTTAAAAAAACTTTCATAGGAAAAAATAAAAACTTACATAGGGATGAGAGCCCCCACAAGCTGGTAAGTACCCAGGTATAAGCAACCCCAGGAAAGGCATTAATACTTCCAGTAGTGTTTTACTGTGCATCCATTTCTGCTTCTTTCTGGGGAGGCTTATACTTCTTTGCTCCACTGAAGATAATGTTACCCATTACTTGTCTGGGCTAAGAAAATGTGAACTGAAATGTCATGAAACAGATAGGTAGAAACTTTTTTAAATATTTATTTATTTATTTTTCAGAGCGGGGGAGGGGCAGAGGGAAAGAATCTTTCAAGGCAGAAATTTTAAAGTTAAATTGTGCTTCTCTATCCCTTGGATCCCAAACTGGACATCAGATAGCAGCAACACAATGAACAATAAATAGCTTTTATAGTTGTAAGTCACTGAGGTTTGGGGATAATTTTTCACAGCAGCAAATCTAGCTTCATCTCACTAGTGTACTATCCCTAAGCCTGATGAAGAAAGGAAAAGCAAGTTGTCACTAAAGTCTAAAAAGTGGTGGTATCATGGAAAAAGAGCCTGGATCAAAAGTCAAAAAGAAGTACAGTATAGGCCAAAACCATATGAAAGCAGTAGGAAATAGGGAAAATACACTGACTTATTTTTCTCTCTGCCTTCTTACATTCTCCTTGTGGCTCCATTTGTCCAAATTCAACTGGAAGCAGAAGACTAAGAAATAATGCATTCCATAAAATTCAGTGTTACAAGTTGAGTTTCCTGTAATCAGATGCTAAAATGGAGTTTAGATGCCAAATCTTTAGTAGGCATCAACACATGTAAAAAGAAGGGATTGGACAGAGAAAGACATTAAACAACAACGTATTCGATGAGCTACAAAACATCAGCCACCCCACTGGAGAGCTCTGGAATGAGAATTATTCATCAGAGCATCCCACATAGGGCCAAAATGGCCAGCCATATATACCCATCTTGCCAGCAGTGGAAAGCTTGGTAGCAAAAGCTAGTTGATGTCACCTAGCTGAGTCATTTTGTCTATTTGGCCATTTAGGTCTTCCACGGTGGATGGTAAGCATTAACGTGTGATACATATACACACACAGAAACTATCTTTATATTTCATCTGTTGTTTACAGAGAAGATATTACTTTAATCAGTCAATATTTTAGTCCCCAAAGAAAACTTCCACAAATTCCTATATTTAGATATAGTACATAATATTACTGGCAATAATGCGTTAAAATTGGGAATGAAAATCAAATGTAAAAGAACACAGTAATAGGTGCTTTCAAATGTTAAAATTCTCTGAAATGACTTTACCCAGAGTAAATCCAAACCAAAATTGCTAGAAAAATAAAATTTAAACACCAATTGCCAAATCTACAGAATACAACCAAAGCTCTACACAGGACCTTAAAGTTGTTTTACTATGAAACAAAAAAGAATTAATAAAGAATTCTATCCAAGAATTTAGGGAATAAACAACAATAATAGTAAAGAAATTAGAAGAAAATCATTAATTAAGATAAAGCAGAAATTAATGAATTTTTTTTTTTAAAAAAAAGCAGCCTAATGAATAAATAATTGCTTCTTCAGAAAGAAAGTATACTAGGTAAAATACTAGCTAGTCTAAATTTTAAAAACACAAAGTAAAAACACTGACCCAAAACTAAATATGAATTAGAAAACAGAACTGACCATAGACCACTGTGGAGAAATGTGGTTGAAGGGCAAGAAAAAACTATCAAAATAGACACAAGAGGATTTTGAAAGCCTAAACCAACCAATAGCTATACCATGGAAACTAAAAAGAAGCATTCAGAGGTGAATTTTTTTAACCTTCAAATGATAGTTAACATGTATTTGAACTCTTGCAGGTCTACAGAAAGAAAAAAGGTTGCTCATGTTGTTTATGAAACCAAACTATGATTCTAAGTCTTGTCAAAAGTAATCTAAAAGAGAAAACTATAAAGCAATTCACTAATGGATATTGGTGCAAATAACCCAAATACAATTTTAGCAAGTACAATTCGCTAATACTTTAAAAGATCAACATGCTGTGATTGAGTAGAATTTATTGCAGGAATGCAAGGATGATCCACTGACTTAAGTCATTTCTTAATAGACAAGAAGAAAAAATTATGTTGTTTCCTTGATAAATATTTAAAAAGCATTTGATAAAATTTAATAGTCACACACACTGCTGATCGAAGCTCTTATTAAAATAGTAATAGAAGGATACTTAACATATTTAGAGTATACATTTCCCAAACTTAAAGCTAAAGTACGAATACTACAAGCATTCCCATTAAAAATAGTGCCCTTAGAGTTCTTGGTATTATTGAATATTTTAATGACTTATAGCCCGTATAATAAGAGAATTAATAGGCATATTCATCTCCGTGGGCTGCCATAACAAAATACCACTGACAGGATGGCTTATATAATAGAAATTTATTTTCTCCTGGTTCTGGAAGCTAGAAGTCTAAGTCAGTACCACCATGGTCAATCTTGATGAGAGCTCTCTCCTGGCTTGGGGATGGCCACCTTCCCTCTGTTCTCACATGAAAAAGATCAACAGATCATTATAGCACAATAAAGAATTTAGAAAGAGCTGTGAACATATATGGGCTCTTAATACACAATAGAGATGGCATTAAAATCAAAGAATGAAATATGGAAAATGGAAAAATGCCCATTACCAGGTCACTCCTAACATCAAAGAAAATTGATTGATAATTGTAAAAAATATCATAATGACATTTGTAATAGAAACAAAAACAAGTTTGAAAAAGTTTTAAAAGAGAAATATTATTTGTAACACATGTTAAACAAAGAATTAATATACTTAGCATATTATATATAAAAAGAGCAAGAAAACACCCCAACTGTAATATAAACAATCAACGTGAACAGCATTTCATAAAAGAAGAAACAAATGGGTCAACTAGATGTATGAAAAAAATATTCAGGTCTACTAACAATCACAGAAATATAAACAAGATAATGTTACACCACTTCCTTTATTAAACTGGCAATCCTGAGTGTTAGCCCTTTTGTGAAAAACTCTCCTTCACTGTCTGTGGAAATTTAAATTGGTACTCTGCTAGAGTATAATTTGTTAAAATGTATCAAAATTTTAAAAAGTCATATCCTTTGACCTGGCAATTCCAACTTCAGGCAATTCGTTAGTCCAAGAAGATAATTCAACATGTACAGAGATATATCTATGAGGATTTTTATCCTACTGTTGCTTTTTACAATCATGAAAATTTGGAAAATAGTGTTCCTCAACAAGGAATTGATTAAGCACATATGAATACATCTATCCAATTTAAGACTACATAATACCCATTAAAAATAATGAGCTCATGAATTTTCACTCAAGATTGACAAGGGAAGATTATAAAATACCTCTATCCTATCAGCCAATCTCTGAAAATAAATATGTACATGTGCAATATTAAACATAGCAATATAAAAGATAATGGATTTATTTTTATGTCATATTTGGTTACATAGAATAATATCTGGGAAATGTTTACATGTTAATGATTTATGGGATTTGAATGATTTTGTTATTTTTCTTTTATATTTTACTATTTTGTATTGCTTGACTTCTTTCACAACGATTTTGTTTATTTTTTTGATTAAAAAGCAATAAAATCATTTTCATTGGTGGGGAAAATACTATGACAAGGGATATATTATTCATTCCAATAGTTAGAAACTATTATTATTAGTGGAATCATATATGATTGCCCAGAATTGGATGACTTCCTTTGAAATCCCACATCACTTCATTTATGACACTTGTATAAATTATAATAATGAAAGACAAAATGTGATTTTTTAAACTATCATCTTCCACCAGATTATAAATTCTTGAAGTTAGGACTATTTCTTATTTAATTGAGTCTCCTACAAGTTTTAACATAAGGATATACTCAGTAAACATTTATTGAGTTGAACCAATTAAACTCATGCAACCATTTAAAAAAAATCATGATCCTTATTCCTATTATACTAATAAAACTGAAATCTTCAAATCATTCTAGTGTCAAAAACCAAACTGCATACTGAATAAAACAAAGTGGAAAGATGAAATTTATCACATGATGAAAGGTCAAAGATGAATTTTGACCTGTAAGCTGGGAAATTTAAGGTTACAGGAAAAAAAGAGTTACAAATTGCTCAAAGACTAAGAGATTTTTATGGAATAAATGCAAAGTCTTTTGCTTTTTTGACTCATGGGTTGCCTAATTGTCTTCTTTCTGATTTGGATCAGGGTAGCTGAGTCAAGGGAACCAGGAAGTGCAGGGATGGCATGAACGAACAGATCTGGCATTTGGGTATTGGCTAGTATCCTCTCCTGGTTCTGAAAAAATCTGTAAATTCCTGTAAGGTTAGGTTTACTTTCCTTTACATGCCTTCATTGACTGTCTCCATTTTGTCCTTGACATAAGTGACTTCATTTTAGTGTTTCTACACTAGTTATAAACAGAAAGACTTAAGAATTGGCCATTGCATAAATCTCAAGAATAATTTTTACAATAGTAAGATTTTTACTGGTTTTCTCAGAATATTAAAGAAAGAGATTTAAACTGTTTCAAATTAATTAAAATGCATCCAAAAGAGCTCTAGAGTTCAAAGAATGTACAATCAAACTCCTTACACACAGCATTTCTCTCCATTAAAAAAAATAACTAGAAATGTCTGTTTTCATCTATAACTCTGCAAATAGCACAAGCTCAGTTTTAAAAAATGATTTTTGAATGTATCTAGGATAAAAGAAAAGCAGAAATGTTTTTCTGATAATTGTCTGCCATTCTGTTCCTTTTTTGTATT
The DNA here is from genome assembly GCA_028533885.1 of Nasua narica. Lineage (NCBI taxonomy): Eukaryota > Metazoa > Chordata > Mammalia > Carnivora > Procyonidae > Nasua > Nasua narica. Next base: position 18,471,132 of record CM052812.1, read on the forward strand.
TTCTGTAATGTGCATCTATAATGATCAAGAACATTTTCTAATTTGGTAAATGATCAGCATGACTCAATAAAAAAATAATTTTGAACACCTAACTGGTAATATTTTTAAATATTCCTTGAGCTGGAGCAATTAGATGTTTGAATTACTTACTCTGAATGCTAATGTATGAATACTTTTCTCCTGTTCCACATTCATCTCTCTATATATAAACTATTTAAATCACAGTATAATTATGGAATATGTTAGTAGAGGGAAGGCACAGTGTTTTATCAATGCCTGTAAGCATCATTTACATTAACATCTGTTACAGAATTGGTTTTAAATTTATTTCTAGAGCCTTAAAATCTGTGGGTCACACACATTCAGTGTTTTTAAACTATAATGTCATAGGACTAAAACCATTTTCAACCTTCCTTTGTTTTAACATGCTTTTGAAGATACCTGAAGATATGGGTATTGTATCTTTCTATCTAATTTCTTTAAATCTTTTTACCTCTGTAAATCTTCTTATGTGTTGCTGAGTTTTCTATTTTTGTTGTTGTTTGTTTTCTTTTAAATATACAAAGTTAGTTCTTACTCATGTTTATATCAGGGCCTTTAACACTTTTCATATCAATTTTCAGATGTTGGCAATAAAAGTACCTTTCTTGAAATATGGAAGTATGAGATAGATCTTCCAGGACTGTAGTTGGCCTATCAGTATTTGCAAAGAAGCACCAAAAGTCACCAGGTGATTGTGGATCTCTGGGCAAAAACATATCAATGGGGAACTAGCCTAATAAGTAAATTCATTAGATATCTCCTTACCAATTCAATAAAAAGAATAATCCCTAATATTTCTATGCATTTTTTATCTTCCTTCAAAGATGAAAAATATATTGAACCCTTGGGATTACAAGGGAAAGAAAATATAACAATATTGGTTCCTTTTATAAACATATAGCTAACCTGATTGTTTCAATTAATTTTGAATAGACTCCAAAAGATTACTTCAGGATTTGGAGTTTCCAAAATTTTGATCAAGCTAAGCTTCTGCCAGCACACCCGGCAGGAGGCTGGGGAAATACAGTTTATCCATCCAGAGTCCAGAGTTTAGTCACTACAACTAGTGGCAGGATGGGAGATTGATGTGGCCAGAGCCAAAATTCTTAAGCCTTCCCTCCTTCCTCTCTTCAGCCATTTCCCTTTCCCATCTTGGAGCCTGATTGAGGCCAATGGGGAGAGAGAGAGGTTAGCATATGTCTTGAGTTAAACTTTTGATTGGCATAACTTTGAAAATTGGTTGCATGTGGCAGCAGCGGGGGGGGGGGTTGCATTGAGCAAATAAGTTTGTCAAGAAAAATGGGTTTTGTCACTCTAGGAGAAGGAAATTATATATGTGGTAAGAGGGAAGACTACAACAAACTATATGGTGTTGGAGTTATCAGTGTGAACTAATGGATTTTAATATAGATAGATGATGATAGATAGATGATAGAGTACAATACAATTATATTTTTTTTTCTAATATCATCCACTGAGAGGACTCAGCACAATGATACCTTAGTAACGATGAGCACACTAAGGGCCCAGTTCTTGGTTTCTAAAAACCATTATCCAGTAAAAGAAATGACAGACTTTGGGTTGGGTGGGGGAAAAAGTTAGATGGGTCTAGAATATGTTGACATACTAGAGAGCAAAGGAGTATACAAAGAGTGATGGGATCTTATCCAAAGGACACAGGATTCAGTTTGCAGTGTTTCCTATTAGCCAATCTGAACATTAGAATAAATTATGATATTAAGAAACCATAACCATTTGAGTGAAATATGTATCCATGAGGCATGGCTACTATAAATACATGAATTTTAAAAAAATAGATATATAAGGGGAAATAGGATGCATCGGTACAATGACAACTAATAAATCCAAACAGAAAAATGAAATTAGAATATTACTATTTGGTAATCATCACGATAATAATTGATTTCAGCATGAATGATCAAAGAACGCTAAAACTAAAGGTGTAAGTTTGGTAAGGAAGTGAATGTTTACATAGTCTCAATGTGTCTTCCCATAAAAATTATTATTGTTTATTAAATAATAAGTCTACTATAATGAATAATTGACTTCACAGTAGAGAAGCTTAGCCAATACTATCTTATCCAAGTAATACATTAATATTATAAGAAATTATGCAAATTAACATGTTTACTGATAAGCTGCAATGAGAAGGCTATAATATCATGGAGTACTCCTGTCAAAATGCATAAGTCGTGAAGAACATCAACTGAACCTCAAATTAACAATATCCTAAAAACTAACTTTAGGCCCTTCAAAAATGTCAGGGTAAAGAAAAATAAGGAAAGACTGAGGAACTCTTATATATTGAAACAAACTGCAGAAACATTTAGCTACCAAACACACTTCTTCAGTATTGGATCCAGGACACATAAATGACATTATTAGGATACTTGGCAAAATTCTATTGGAATGTGGGGATTGCCTGGCAATATTAGATCAAACTTAATTTTAATAGCTCTTCTGTGATTGTATAGGAAAATGCCATTGTCCTTAAATGTATACTGAAGTCTGATGAGAAATGCAGCGTTAGTCTGCAATTTAATCTCAATGTTATACAGGAACTCTATTTCCATAATTTACGTGTAAATTAGAAATTGTTTGAAAAGAAAAATGTAAAACAACCAAAAAATAATTTGACCAAAGTTCTATGTAATATTTTTAAAATAGCAAGACCTGAATTATGGGAACACTGGGAATTTATATGGGCCCTTCAAAGAAGTTGCTTCCTCATGTTATGGTTCTTGTTTCTGTTGGATTTTGTTACATAATCTTGCCCAAGGAAGCACAGTGTATCAACTTATTTACCTAAAGATGAAGCCCATATAAAATCCAGGGTTGTAAACTTCCTACTATCGTCCTCTTTTTAACTATTGTAGTATGAAGATTTCTAGTACTCGCCTAATTTCATTTTTCATCTTCTGATTGTTCTTGTTTTTAAAATCAAAATGACGACCACTCCTCAAGATACTGAATTTTTTGGTGGAATCAAATTTGGAAATTGAATAAATTTTGCAGCAAAATTTTGCTTAAAGTTTAAGAAATGGAGCATTTTGGCTAACCAAAAGCTTGCTTTTATTTTGACATGTTAGATCTTGTGAAAAATCTATCAGTATCTCTCACTGACTTTGGTAAAAATAATAAATGAAAAAGGAAGGGAGGAAAGAGGGAAAGGGAGAGAGAGGGAGAAAGAAAAGAGAAAAGAGAGAAAGAAGGAAGGAAAGAAGAAAAATAATTTCCTTAATAAAACTCTTTTTAAGGAAGACACTTTAGTATCCAAGAGTGATATAAAATTCAGTAGAAACCTGGCCCATTTCTAATATAGATCCCAGAAGTTGCATTTTTTGAGTTACTAACATCAAGTCATTTGACTACAACTGAAATAATCTTCAACAAGTGTGCCAGGAATACACAATGGGGAAAGGATAGTCTCTTCAGCAAATGGTGTTGGGAAAACTGGACACCTACATGCAAAAAGATGAAATTGACCTCTATCTTACACAACACACAAAAATCAACCCAAAATGGATTAAAGACTTAAACATAATACCTGAAATAGTAAAACTCCTAGAAGAAACCATAGGGGAAAAACTTCATGACATTAGTCTTGACTGGCTAGGACACCAAAACCATAGGTGACAAAAACAAAAATAGACTAGTGGTAGTACATCAGACTAAAGGCTTCTGCACAACAAAGGAAACAAAACACAGTGAAAAGGCAACCTACAGAATGGGAGACAATATTTGCAAATTATATCTCTGATAAAGGGTTAATTTCCAAAATACACAAGAAACTCCTACAATTCCATAGCAAAACAAAACAGAACTGATTTTAAAGATTTTATTTATTTATTTGACAGAGAGAGAGATCACAAGTAGGCAGAGAGGCAGGCAGAGAGAGAGGGGGAAACAGGCTCCCTGCTGAGCAGAGAGCCCGATGTGGGGCTCGATCGCAGGACCCTGAGATCATGACCTGAGCCTGAGATCATGACCTGAGCCAAAGGCAGAGGCTTTAACCCACTGAGCCACCCAGGTGCCCCAACAAAACTGATTTTAAAATGGCAAAGGACTTGAAGAGATATATCTCCAAAGAAGTAATACAAATCAACAACAGGTATAGTAAATGTTAACTAATATCACTAATCATTAGAGAACTGCAAATCAAAACACAATGAGATATCACACCACACCTGTTAGCATGGCTATTATTTAAAAGAAAAAAGATAATATGAGGATTTGGAGAAACTGCAACTCTTGTGCACTGTTGGTAGGAATGTTAAGTGGGCAGCCACTATGGAAAAGAATAAGGATGTTCCTCAAAAAAAAAATTAAAATAGAACTATCATATAAACCAGCAATCTCACTTCTGGGTAGGTGGCCAAAAGAATTGAAATCAGCACTTTGAAAAGATATTAGCACTCAAGGTGTTCATTGTGACACTACTCACAATAACCAAGATGTGGAACATCTATGTTAAAGGTCCATCAGTGGACGAATGGATAAAGAAAATGTAGTATATATACATATATATGTATATATACACGTATATAATGGAATATTATTCAGCATTTAAGAAGAAAGGAAATCCTACCATTTGCAAAAACATATGGATGGATCTGGAAGACATTCTACTAAGTGAAATAAGCCAGTCATAGAAGGACAAATACTGCATGATTCCACTTAAATGGAGCATATAAAATAGAAAAACTCATAGAAGCAAAAAAAATAGCATAGTTGTTGCCAGAGGGTGAAGGGGTAGCTAGATAGGGAGCAATTCAATGGGTACAAGGTTTCAGATGTGTTGCAGAATTCTGCTGTACAACATAGTGCATATGGTTAACAATATATTATTGCACATTTAAAAACTCCTTAAGAGGCTATATCTCATGCTGAGTGATATTACAAATAAATAAATAAATAAATATAAGGAGATACAAGAAATCTTTAGTAGATAATGAATATGTTTAATACCTTTATTGTAGTGATAGTATCATGAATGTATGCATATATCCAAACTAATCAAAATTATACATTAAATATGTAAAATTTTAAAATGTATTAATAGTATACTTCAGTAAAGCTGGAAAAAATTTTGAATATAGATGTTCTAAAAAACAAAAAATCCAGTAAATGGAATGTTCTGGTTAGCTAGGTTCCAGATTAAAAAGCAAAGAAAACCTTAGTGGTAGATGATTCTATTATTTATGGTAAGTATCAGATTATGTAATTTGCCAATTTTACATAAGAATAATATTTAAAAGTCATTTTTATTGTATGGAAACAGTTTATCCAAGTCTTTATTTTTTATTACTTTTAAATCTACTTTTTTGAGTACTTTATTAGCTAAAGAATCTGTAACTATGAGCTAAAAGAAAAGATATTTAAATTAAAACAGGCTGTCTTAAATCCCCAGTGGAGTGATGAACTAGCATTTTAATTACAAACAAATTTAATTATTCAACCCAGGTGTGAACCACCAAAAGTTTTAGAGAACTTCTCTGTTTTAAGTGTTTTGTATTTGTATGAAAATGTGATGCCATCAATTTCTAATATAGAATGCAGATTCAGAAAGTTATGACATTTGTATTGCAGTTATATTATTTTGCTTCAACTATAAATTCCCAGAATATTAAAGCTATTTGTATTTGATCATAAAGAGAGATATGTACCACCCAAAAGTTAAGCCAGGTTGACGTAGGGATTTTTTACCACTTTAACTTCCTACCAGTCTTTCCTTCCATTATTAGGATTTACCTAATTGCCTGCACTTTTTTTGACAAAACTATACTGAAATGACTAATATCCTTACTGGAAATAGATTTGTTATATACAGTTGTAGAACTATGTAACTTTAATTATTGATCTTGTTACTCTTCAAATTTTATGAAACTGTCTATTTAGTATAGCTGTTTTGGACTTGTATGGCATTTTGTTAGTCCTCAAAATCACCCAGACCCTGGGTGATTTTTAAGGCCCATAAGAGGCACATAACTGCCAAGAGCACAAATATTTTCAAATAAATTTAACTCTGGTAAAATATCAAAATATTTTATCTCCTGGGGAATGACTTGAAAATACACTAAGAAAATTGAAAGTTAGGACCAGCGGCATTTAAAACATCTTAATTTGGACCTAATCCCCACTTTTGTCATTATAGTGAATGTTTTTAAAGCCTTATTGGGAGGAGGTGAACCAGTTTGGAAGTGCTTTGCTATTTATATTTTGATTCTATTTCTATATTCGCTGAGATTGATTTACCTACCTACTTTCTGTTTAGCTCGGCATACCATTATAAGAAATATATGTTATATGTAATAATATTTACATATAACATTTACATATGCTACTTATAAAAATGTACCACTTATAAGTAATAATGCATTTATCCATTGAATGTCTTTTGGTTTTGATTGCTTAGCCTGATAGTTCTAAAATATTCCTGTTATTTGTTAAAATATTATATAATTAACCTGTTTAGATTTTGCTTCATCCAGACCACACATCTTACCAAGTTTGCTATATTTTGTGATAAGATTTAATATTGAATAATGCCACAAAAGAAAGATTAAATTACCTATATTCCTTTTCTACCAAAGAAAAAATATTTTCCACATGTGTAATCTATATATCTTGAGTTTTGAAAACTAGACTTTTCTAATTTAAGGGAAGGACTCACTATTTTAGATGTTTAATCAAGGACCAGCTAATGACAGAATGGGTTGCTGTAGTTGCAATTTATACCAGAGTCACACTATAGTGCCCTCCTGTGGAGGTTTGGTTAAAACTTCACTTTTATGCCCATGAGAGTGATTTTCAAACTAAGTGACAAAATCATTACATTCAAATTACTGGAGTTTGATATAATTTAGTCATTTTTTTCATTTATAAGTAAATGTTAAATTACTTTTAAAATATAAAAGCATTCACAGTCCAGAATATTTGCAGTTGAAAATACAAATTGAAATGTCAGCTTTTTATCTGTATTTCTTAATTTATTGAAATAGATTTCTTTCCTTGATTTTTCCTTAAATAATTAAATAATGAAGAAGAAAGAACATACTCAAATCTTTAACTAGAAAGATAAATTCTTCATCTAAGACATTTTCAGATTTATGTAATAGAAACAGTTTTATTGTTAGAAACATAAAGACTATAATATTTTTAAACTACAAAAGAAAAAAATGACAATAAAAGTTTAGTCTAGAATGTATACTTATTTATATTTGCCCAAAAATATGCAAAAGGTGACTTTTTTCAAACTCAAGCTTTTTTTTTTTCCAATTCAAGATTTAAACTTTTTTCTGAGGTTAAGTTAATGTTACATATTAGGTCTTTCTTTCTTTCTTTCTTTCTTTTGTTTGGATGAAGGGTCATTGTATTTATTTATTTACTTACTTTAAATTTTTATTATATTTTTGTATGTTTGTCTTTTTTCCCACAAATTTGTGTATTTTATTTTTTCAGTGTAACAAGATATTTATTTCAAAATAATTTGGTTTGTTTGATTTTCCTCTCAGCCCTAAAACTTCTTTTAGTTCCTGGGGTTTGGAACTGCTGTTAATTACCATGTGTGGCACACACACATACTCACACATACACTCAATACATATCCCAAACCCTTTTTACTCTCGGCACATATTAATGTTCGAGTTCAATGTGTACAAAATCCTCAGATCCATGGATTTAGGTGTCTCATCATTCCTCTTGTATTTAGTCTTTCCCTCTGGTAGCCTACTCCTTTACTACCCAACCTTTTCCATTTGCTAATGCTAAGATACCTGCTAACTACTGAGAGCCTAAAGCCCACCTTCCTTCTTAAATGGGAAATTAGACAGGTGTTAAGAACCACTAGAACCTAATTAAGACTTTCTTGAAGAAGTAGGGGGGGGAACATTAAAAAGAATTGAGACAAAAAACAGAAAGCTATCTGCAGCACTTTATGTCAACAACAAATACAATGGATTTTTGTCTCTTCACATAAATCTCTTTAAATCTGTCTCCTGCAAATGGGAAGGGAAAAACACTGGTTTTTCAAAGTTTAAACGTCTGTAATTACAGACTATTAGGTAACTGGCAACATTCATGACTGGAGAAGTAAGTGGAGTTCTTTCTAAAGCAATAGCCATGATCAAAGAGATTATAAGTAAGCTCATCCAAACTAGAAGTGTTGGATAAAAATCTTAAAATAAAAATAAGATGAGATAATGCAGAACAGAGTGGAGAATGACATTCATTTTCTTTAGTAAAATGAGATTAGAACCAAAGTTGAGAAACTCAACCTAACTTAAAAGTAACCTTAAAATTTTAGAAGAAGCATTCTTAGTACTGCATATCTTTGTTCTTCTATGTTCTATAGGGAATCTAGGAGAAAATTGGGATTTCCCAAGGCCAGGAATATAGGATGTTCCATTGACAAGGAGTGATGTAATGTGAAGTATCTTTGTGGAATAGTAAAGTCACTGGACTAAAATTGGAGCCCAGGCAGAAAATTTCCCTCACAGGGATCCAGGACAAACCCCCAAAACGGTTTACAGCATGAGCATCATGTGGTCCTCAGTCAAGAAGGAACACATGGGGCTCCAAAGACAACCTTGGAAAGCTAATTCAGCACAGGAGGAACTTCATCTCTCTTTCTAGACTCCAGGCAGCTTTCTGTCACAATAAAATCAGATAAAGTCAGCCAACTGAAACATCTAAGACTAGGTGATGGTAATCCTTCATTACGGAGTCATAGTTTCCCACCAAAAGCCCCTGAAGCAGCTACATAAGTTAAACCAGTCCAGTACCAATACAGCTTAGTATTCCCTCACACCAACATTTTTTGAGCTTCTATCAAGCCCTGGAGGTCCTCTTGGAAAAGATGAAGACCTTCCCTTCAAGTTGTTCACTTTATAGCTGTAAATGTCATTATCTGTCACCCACATTCCTTAAAGGAAACTTTTTTTAATCCTAAATTCCTTTTTATTTCTACTTCCTCTGTCATGTGAGCTGTAGCAAAATTGCTCTGAGGGCTTGATGACAGGTGGGGAACAGAAGAATGAGTAATCAGGTCAGATAAATGAGGGAAGAAAGAAACATTTAAAGAGATGCTCACAGGGGTGCCTGGGTGGTTCAGTCAGTTGATTGACGGACTCTTGATTTCAGCTCAGGTTGTGAACTTAGAGTCATAAGATTGAACCCCATGTGGGGTTCCACCCTGGGTGTGGAACCCGCTTAAGATTTTCTCTCCCTCTGCCCCTCTGAATGTGCTCATGCTCTCTTGCTCTCTCTCTCTCTAAAAATAATAAAATAAATAAAGAGATGCTAACCCTAATCCAATGTTTCTTATACTCTCTTCCCTTATTATTTCTTAAATAATATCCCACCAAGGGATCTGTGCTGCTACCTAAGCCTGACCATGTACCTGAAACATTTGTAATTCTTTCAAAAATTAACTCTTGACCTCTCCCTCCATAATTCTAGTTCAATAGGTCTAGGTTAGGGCTTAGCATCTCTACCTCTTAAAAGCTCTATCGTGATTTTGATGTACAAGCATGGTTGAAAACTGGCAAATTAAACTTTGCCTGCTACAACTAAGTGTAATTTGTTGGCATAGTTCCTACCATCTCCTAAGTATGTATGGTTTATTATTAGACAGTTAGGACAATATGATCTGTAATAATATGATCTCTGACTTGTCTTCCAAAATCCATTCTCTCATTTTGCCCTTAATTGAAGATTTTCAGGGGGCACCTGGGTGGCTCAATCAGTTAAGCTTTGGCTCAGGTCTTTGGCTCAGGCCATGATCCCAGTGTCCTGGGATCCAGCTCCACATTGGGGGCTCAGTGGGGAGCCAGCTTCTCCCTCTCCCTCTGCTGCTCTCCTGCTTGTGTTCTCTCTGTCTCTGTCTCTGTCTCTCTCTCTGTCAAATAAATAAAAATCTTAAAAAAAAAATAGAAAATTTTCAGTTGGGCAAATTGTTGACTGGAATAGACTTCATTTTCCAGCCTCTTTTCCAGTAAGTAAGTAAGTAAGTAAGTAAGTAAGTAAACTTAGCCAAAACAGTTCTGGTTGGTGGGATGTAAGCAGAAGTGTGGAAATTAATGGAAGTGCCCTTAAAGGAAAGGAGCATATCCTTCTTTTTCCCTTTCTCCTATTTTTCTGGCTAGAATATAAAAGGGACCGGGGCACCTGGGTGGCTCAGTCAGTTAAGTGTCGGGCTCTTGATTTCAGCTCAAGTCATGATCTCAGGGTTGTGAGATCCAGCCCCACATCAGGAACTGGGATAGGCATGGAGCGTGCTTAAAAATCTCTCTCTTTCTAACCACCCCTCATCCTCTCTTTTTCTCTCTCAAATAAATAAATCTTTTATTTATTTATAATTTGAGAGAGTGAGAGATCAAGAGAGAGAGCATGAGGAGGGGGAGGAGCAGAGGGAGAAGAAGGAGTAGAATCCCTGCTGAGCAGGAAGCCTGATGCAGGGATCAGTCCAGGGACTCCAGGATCATGACTTTAGCCAAAGAAAGGCACTTAACCAACTGAGCCAACAGGTACCCCCAATAAATGAATGTTAAAAAAGAGGGACGTATGTCTTTAGGTGGAGGAATTATTTTGGACCATGGAGTAATCTTGCAAATGGAGGCCAACATGGAGGAGCAGCAAGATAGAAGGAACATAGACCCTAAAATAATAGCCTTCTATTTTTTTTAAAGATTTTATTTATTTAACAGAGAGAAAGAGATCACAAGTAGGCAGAGAAGCAGTCAGAGAGAGAAGGGGAAGCAGGATCCCTGCTGAGCAGAAAGCCCAATGTGGGGCTCGATTCCAGGACCCTGAGATCATGACCTGAGCCAAAGGCAGAGGCTTTAACCCACTGAGCCACTCAGGTGCCCCATAATAACCTTCTATTGCTAAACTCTGGATTTTTATATGAAGGCAAGGTAAAATAGTATCTTGCTAGAACTGTTGAATTTTGGATTTTCTGTCGCTTTAATAGCTATATCCTATCCAAATACACCAATATCACTACTTTCCATTATTAACAAATGAATGTTACTCATTTTTAATTTTAAAAATTAAAAACATTTTTCCCAAATACTTTTATTTTTTCAGTGTTACAAGATTAATTGTTCATGCACCACACCCAGTGCTCCATGCAATACGTGCCTTCCTCAATACCCACTACCAGGCTCACCCAACCCCCAGCCCCTCCCCTCCAAAACCCTCAATCTGTTGCTTAGAGTCCACAGTCTCTCATGGTTCATGACCCCCTCCGATTTCCCCCCATTCACCCTTCCTTTCCTTCTCACAATGCCCTCCATATTTTTCCTTATGCTCCACATGTAAGATACCAAAAGATAATTGACTCTCCCCACTTGACTTATTTCACTTTGCATAATCTCTTCCAGTCCCGTCCATGTTGCTACAAAAGTTGGGTATTCATCTTTTCTGATAGAGGCATAATATTCCATTGTATATATGGACCATATCTTCTTTATCCATTCATCTGTTGAAGGGCATCTTGGTTCTTTCCACAGTTTGGCGATTGTGGCCATTGCTGCTATGAACATTGGGGTACATGTGGCCTTTCTTTGTACTGCATCTGCTTCTTTGGGGTAAATACCCAATAGTGCAATTGCAGGGTCATAGAGTTGCTCTATTTTTAATTTCTTGAGGAATCTCCACACTTTTTTCCAAAGTGGCTGCACCAACTTGCATTCCCACCAACAATGGAAGAGGGTTCCCCTTTCTCCACATCTTCTCCAACATTTGTTATTTACTGTCTTGTTGATTTTTGGGCATTCTAATTGGTATAAGGTGGTATCTCAGTGTGGTTTTGATTCAAATCTCCCTGATGGCTAAAGATGATGAACATTCTTTCATGTGTCTGTTAGTCATTTGTATGTCTTCTTTGGAGAAGTGTCTGTATATGTCTTCTGCCCATAAAAATTAAAACGTGTTTAATGATAGCCCCAGAGTCAAAATGTTATATTTTATCCTCTCAAAATATTTGTATTTTTCATATAATTCTAACATAAATATTGTAGTATACATTGTATTATATGCTAAAAATTATATTGGATGATATACATTATAGCAGTTTGAGTCTTTTTGCAAATTATAAACAGTAAAAACCTCATAAATTCAAACTTAAATAACTTAAAATTTCAGAATGTCAACCCGGTCTACAGTAATATTAGTAAAATTTTAGTCTGCAAAAGAACAGAGACACATAATGTAGACAATATTACATAGAGGCTGTTAAAAATAGCCTCTTTCTTTCTTAAGTGGGACAGGATTCTAATTTGGCAGTATTCACTGTTTATATGCAAATAGGCATTGTTATTATAAATGAAGTAGGTTTGTTTTTTAAAGATTTTGTTCATTTATTTGAGAGAGACAGAGCTTGAGTAGGGTAGGGGTGCAGAGGGAGAAGGAAAGGCAGACTTCCCACTGAATGTGGAGCCTGATGCAGAGCTCGCAGGGCTTGATGTGGGGCTTGATGCAGAGTCCATGCAGGGCTGGATCCCAGGACCCTGAGCCAAAGTCAGAGACTTAATGACTGAACCACCCAAGTGCCCTTGAAGTGGAGTTTTTTAATGTCATTAAGGTAGATAGAGAATCTCTATTTGTAATATTTTATTAGCAATTTATTTCAGTTACTATTCTAATCTTTTTAATAGGTGTTCTTCAAGAGACTAGGTCCTACAGAAAGTTGTTTAGGTGACTATTTTCTTGATTTTCTTCAAGAATGATACATTATAAGATTCTATATGCATAGGAGAGAACTTAATTTATTATAAACAATGGATGCCTTAGGCACAAAGGCTGACTTCTCTGGGAATCCTGGTTGAGAAGCTGAGAATGCTACTACTTAAAAGTAAAGCTCTATTTAGAAAATATTCTATAATGTGATTGCTGTCAAATTGACTTTTTACTCAAGTGATCCAAATTAATAATATTAATTTGAATTCTTCAGAAATTTGAGCTCATTATTTTATTCCATCTTTGGTAAGAACTCTTACCTAAATGTTAAAAAAAGCAATTCTAAATTACAGTTTTTAAGCATGATACTGATATGATAGAAGCAGTATTTTGATCAAAGTAACATGGCAATGTTCTACACAACATTTGAAATGAAAACACATTAGAGACAAAAAGATAAATGAAGAAATTAAGAAATTGAGAAATGATAAAATATAAGCCTAGGATATAGCAATGGAAATGGAAAAGAATGAGCATATGTAAGAAATATTATAAAGAAAAGTTAACATAGAAGTTGATGCCCATTTAGATATTGAAAGACTAAGAAGTTCAGGTGAACCAAATCTTGTACAGATTTGAGCAAGAAGATCTGAAAGTAATTGTGCCATTGACATAATTAGAAAAGACATTTTCATAATATTATAGTAAGGGTTGTGATGATGACTTTAATGTTAAATAGATTAAATTTAATGTGATAATGGAACGACAAAATATAAACTTTTACAGACAGTTGAAGATAGACAGCTAGATATATTAGAAAGGTCAATTGTTTGAATCAGGAGAAGGAACTCTTTCTTGTATCATAATCTATATCTAGCCATCTTTCTGCAGCCATGGGTTTTACCACCCACTATGACATCTTGACACCAAGGTACAGGGCCCAAGGTCATACTGCCATGTGAGTGTGTCCTTTAGGACCAGGACCCAGACATGTGTAAACAGTGGAAGAGAAACCAGGTTTAAAATGTATTGAGCTAGACGTTCGTCTATGGAAAATTCTAATAATTATCAGCAGTGTAAAAAGTTATTCAGGTCTTGCAATAAGAGTTAAATGACATTTTAAGAACTCTAAAATATATTTTTGAAGACTTGGAAGAAAAACCCAAGTGCAAATGAAATGCAAACATTTTATTCAATAAATTTTGAATATACCATTTTAACTGCAATTTGGGCAGACTTTTGGAATGTTTTAGTTCAACAAGTGAGAAATTACAGCTTGTGATTTGGACTTATATTCAGAGTACCTTCTTTTGTCATTTTTAAATTGATTTATTAAAGAACTGAGAAAAATGTAAAGTATAGTGGAATATGAAACAAGGGTAATAGAGATGAGCAATTAAATCAGTAGAAATTATTCTGACATCAATGAGTAATTGTAAGTCCCCAAAATTCAGATCAGAACAAAAGTAGTAATCCAATAATAAGAAGAAATACATTTTAAATCGAAGCAATGAATAGGCTTGTAGATTGCTTGATAGTCCAATTAGTGAAGAGGAGTGAATCATAGGAACACATTGTAAAAAGATTTCAATTTCTTTCATTTTTACAAAAAATACTAACATCAATGAAGATAACATCAAACGTATAATATGCCTCTACAACGAAGACATCGACACAAATTGATTAATGAGGGCCATCCATTAACAAGTAAAGATTATTTTAAATTGTTCACTGCAGAAGAGAACCTGAAAAGCATCTTAAATTCTGCAAGTCATATACAAAAGGAAACTTGGATACAGGTTTTCTGAAATTTGACATCAATCCTCAAAAGTACATGATACTATTGATAATGAGTTGCAAGGCTGAAATTCCATTAACAGGCTAAAAGAAAGACCCACTAATCTTTACATTCTTTCTATGGAAGATAATATTACAAAATTGTCATCATGTGAATAGCAGATTAGAGTATGAAACCCAAAAAGTAAAATATATTACAGATGTGAGGTCAAGCAGTTAATAATCTTTAACTTATTTTTCTGTTTTGTTGTATTTGTAGAATTTGTCAGCTTTTTTTTTTAAGATTTTACTTATTTGAGGGAGAGAGATTGAGCAAGAGAGAGAGAGAGAGAGAGAAAGAGAGTGCAAGCTTGGGGAAGGGGATAGGAAGAGGAAGAAGCAGACTCCCCGCTGAGCAGGGAGCCCACCTACAGGCTCTATTCCAGGACTGCTGGATCATGACCTGAGTGGAAGGCAGACACCTGACCTACTGAGCCACCCAGGTGCCCCTGTCAGCTTTTTAATATATGTAATTTCTCGTTACTACTGTTACCATTCTATATATTCACTTTTGTATGTAATTTTGTATCATAACTTAACTTCAAACCTACTCTGGCTGACCTTTGTATATGGTTCTTACTAGGTAGGGGAGAAGAGACACTTATTTTCCATAATAGAAGGTGATGGCTGTGGTCCTGGGAGCTTGGAGAAGGTGGTGGCAGGGAAGGTAGACAGAAGTAGATGTCAGATTTCAGAGCAGATCTGACAGGACTTGCTGAAGAACTGGATACAAAGGCTGAGGGAGAGGGACAAATCAGGGATGGCCCCAAGGTTCTGATTTGAATAACTGGATGTGTATTAGCACCATTACCTGGAAGACTGGGGAAGGAACAGGTTAAGGGACAAAACAAAGAGTTCCTTTGGACATGAGGAATTTGTCATGATTTCCCCCACTACACCACACTGCCCTTCATGCTGCTTATCATATTGTACTTCATACTATAGTCACACTCACACCAGACTATAAACTCAAGTAGAGTAGAGAATTCACTGCTCTTTGCCCTTATGAGCTTAAAATTTCCATTCAGTTGAATTTAACATGTATTACAGCAAACACATACTAGATGCTCTACCAGAACTAGTTTTAAATCCTTTGAATCAAACTCGTCCTACAAAAAAATGCAAATGGATGAGAACCCAGGTTTAGAATGAAATAGACCAGATTTAGCACTTTACTTCAGTCTCCTGCCAATTGTGGCATCTTGGAAAAATACCATAACCTCTCAGAGCCTCTTGTTTCTCGTCTAGAAATGAGAACAATTATCCTTACCTGGTAGGATTATCACAAGTAAAAATAAAACAATCTGTGCAAAATGCTTATCACAGTGCCCAGCATTCGTGAGCACTGAATAAATGGTAGGATGCACTTGCATTTGGTTTTCTTGCTAATACAGATAATATCTATAGCACCGACATCACAAAATCAGTGTACTAGAAAATGTTGAGAGAGAAAAGTTACACTTTCAGCATAAGAACACATCTTAAATTATTTCAGGAACAGATAATAGGCTTCTGTACTCTTTCAGTCCTGAAAAGGGGGAGGGGAATTAAAGGCACTGTGAGCAAAAATAGAATGAATTTACCCAATTCTTTACTGCACTATTTAACCTCTGCTTTCTTAATCATATGCACAGCAGGGGAAAGGATGTGCTAAAACAATTCATGTGTCATGAACAAAGCAGCAGCAGATTTTAGCTCAAAAATCACACTAGGAAAACCACCAGTTGGAAATAAAGTAATAAGGCCAAATTTATTTTTTTAATTGAGTCTTGAGTTACAAGCAACCCTTTAATTACATTAATCAAGCAGGCTTCCTCTCAGCAAAGAATGAGGGAACTGCATTGTTCTAACTTTTATTAAACTTGTTTTAAAAATTGCTGGATATTATTTGGACATATGGAAAATAAATCCCTTGATTTCTTTTTAATTTTTTTCTCAACATTTCAATGTAGCTCTTACAAAAGACAAACACACCCTTACTTCTTAAACATGACTTACTCTAAAAAACTATAAATCACATTTTCAATTTAAAACATTTAAATATTTAAAACATTAGCACTCCTCAAATAAAATTTCATTTTGTTGTTAGACTTTTACATCATAATTTTTATTCCCATTGCTCTGCACTTTGAATTTTGATATATGTTCCCACAAAATCCCCAAGAAAATGGGCTCTACCGATTAAATGTCAGTCAGCAGGTTACTTGCCCCACGTGATAGGTGGCAAATCTAAGACATATGGGAAATTAAATGACTTGCCCAAAAGTTATGTCATTAACAAACTACTGCCCATTATGACCCCAGCTCTTCACCAACACTGAGTGCATCTCTTGTCAAAATGCTCTTCTTAATCTCTATGTTTATGTAAATGACACTTTCTGTGTCTTTGTCTAGGATTTGCCCTCTCTGTCTGATCCTGTCTACTTGCTAGCCCTATTTCTTCTTCAAGATTTAATTCAGGCACCATCTCCCTGGGAGATCCCTTCTTCCCTTCCACCACAATGAAGTGGTTCTTTCCTCTAAGTTTCTAGGACACCCTGTATATATTTATAATAATTAATGCACACTGCCAATTACTATGTTATCTCTACCAAGCCCCCCACCTACACACTAGGTTGTGACCTCCTTGAAACTGGGGGAATGTATGTTGGTCATATCTGAATTCTTAGGGCCTAGACAGGACTTGACTTGTTGGTACACACTCAGTAAATGTATGCTAAAATGATTATATATGTGAGAATTTTAGAAACATAGATTGACTTGTTTTCTAGGAAAAAATTATGAAAGCTTTAAGGAGGAGCTGGGAGTTTAGCTGAGTTTTTAAAGACATTTAGGATTTATATCAATATATTTACAGGAAATGTAAAGAAACTATATTTCCGTCACTGCCAGTCATACCTTGAGAATGTAATAAAATGATTAATATTTTATAGTAAGAGCCCTAAAAGTATACATTAAATATTCTTTGTTGTCTCATCTTTAAAAATGATTATTTCCATGTAATTTATACTTTGTTCAAGTAAGTATGACAAACATGGCATATTTTTAATTGGTGTCACCAAGCAGACCGGCAACAATTCATTTGATCTAATATTTCATAAATGAAACTTGTTTGAGCCAGGGAATTTCTTTCAGATAACTGAGGATAATCTTGGTTCGTAATCAAACAAAACTAGTGTTCAGTGACACTCTTGTGTGGCACTAGTGTATCGGCCCTAGGAGGCACTACACAGCCAGAGCTGACGTCCTCAGAAAGGGGGTGCCATGGGGCCTGGTCCTTACTCACTGCCATGCAGCAATCATAAACTAGCTCAATCTCTATGTAAGAAAAAAAAATACAAACACCATCTGTGTCTTAGTAAAAAATGGAATTAAATAAAACCACTAATTCAATAAGGTTGGAATAAAATATGACAAATGCTTTGGGAGGGAGGTACTGTGGAGTGAGTTTTCATTTCCAAATGCACACCTATACTCTGCAGACCTATATTTAAGTAGACCAGCCATTTGCTACTTTTCTCTTGAATCAACATCTTGTCCTTGGAAAGAGTAGCATCATTTCAGGGCTATTCCTGTATATGTATAGTCAGTGATGTTTGTCAAGAGCTTTGGGAGAAAAAGACGACACAAATGTCAGTAGTTATTAATATTTGGATTTTTAAAATATATGTAACTATCAATACGTTTTCCATAATCTATGACCAGAGGCCTATTTGTATCCCTCCAACTATAAACAAAATTTAAGTAAAAATAACCAATAACCAATAATAGTATTTCTTCTGTTCTTCTTTATAAGCAAAGTAATATTTATCAGCAATTAACAATTATGCTCAACTTCTTCAAGAGCCAAGTTTATTTTAAAATGTTTTTATAGTGAAGTGGTTTAATGCCACTTATTCCTCTGGTTTTGGATAATTATTATGAAGAGGAGCTAGCTGACAGTGGAAACCCACATACTCCTCTGTGCCCTTCCCTTTCTTGCTAGTGTCTTCATTTGGCTGATTTTCTAACTGGTACATCATTCAGTCATCAGCTAAATAAAGAGTGACTGACCAGCAGTCCCTTATTGTAGCCCAGTTGTAGCCATTTCCACACATTACTATAATTGATTTTGTGTCCCCTTCCTTCTAACTTCACCTCTAGATTGTAACCCCTGTGAGCGCAGAAATCCTACCCAGATGGAATGCACCCATCTCAGTTGAACTGAACTGAAATCCAAATCTTACTCAAGAGACAAAACTCTTCTTTTAAATATGGGATCTGGTACAGCATATAGCTTACTCTCAAGAAGTCACAGCAAAGCCAGCAAAATGGCTTTTTACTTTTCTGTTAAGTGGTATTTCTCCTTGGTTTTCTTTGAAAGATCCAAAGTATTAAAAAAGGAGACAGAGGATAATGGGGCAAGTGGGCTGACCTACAATTGGTTCTCAAGTTCTCTAGTTCAAAGTGTAGTTTAGCTTAAAAATCAAATTGATTTGACGACCTCTCACCATGCGCCCCATCCACTCATGTATTTTTAAGAATTATACAAATTCTCACGTTTGGCATTGACTCATAAAGAGAAGAATAGGTCAAAATGTAAAGACAGTGTTACATAAAGCAATCTACAAATACGGACCTATCCTCTTTCTGGCTTAAACCAGCAACATTAGCCCTTCACTTTTATGTGCACTAAATTTCACTCTAGTTTTAATAATAACAACAATAAATATAATAATAAAACCTTGTTAATATAAGAGGTTCATCTAGTTAAAAATGCAGTGAGACTCATGGTACTTTATACAACCCAGTTTATATCCCCTTTGATGATTTGAAAGTGATAACTTCGTGTGATTCATCGCCACCTAGTTCTGAATTTTAATAACATAATGACTCATCATGATTTTTACATTTCTTAGAGAACCAGCTTGGCCAAACCACTGCAGTTGTTTTTACTGGGGTCATCTGAACTAGGGTTCCCCAAATGCTCATGAAAGGGATATGCTTATGTGTTTTGAACAGCCATAATCTATCATGGCTGGTGCCAGGTCGACACATTATGAGTTTACAGTGTCAGCCCAGTGAATTAAAGCTTTGTTGTAGACCAGCTTGCTATGCAATTATTTCCAGTTCATATCCTATAAATCATCACTCTTCACATGACAATCAGCAATTTCCATCTAATATTCTAAACATTCATGTTTTGTGTTAATTGTGCTGTCTGATTCTGCACCTAGAACAATGTGACATGAGTCGCACTGATACCTTAGAAAATAAATTTCACTATCACTAGAACCTATTTAAGGAATATTCTACCTTCTCACATTTTTGTGGAGCTGTTTGGTATTTATGTTGAAATAATAGGAAATGAATTTAAATAGAAACACTTCTCGTGTCTTATCTCTGCAAACAAAAAAACATAATTTACAATAAATTAGCACCGCAGTTGTTAGTGTAGCTCAGCTCTATTTTGCAATTCTCACACTGAAGCTCACAAGTTGACACTTTTTCTGATAAGGTAATCTTTATAAGGTAGTTCTGTAGGTGATTAAATCTGACAGATGCTAGTGAGATGGTGAAGTTCAGAGATGTAGCAGCAAATGCTTAAAAAAATTCTTGCTAAAATAATAAAAAGCCTTATGATCTACTAGCAGGAAAATCGATCTAATAAAAGAATAAATCAGTTATAAGACTGTACTTCTGTGTCTTCAACCAAAAATAAAATTACTTGCCAATAAGCAAGTAACCAAACAAATTATAGCAAAATAAACTATAATTTGTAAGGAAAATGGTATTTTTTAGAATAATGAATGACTGTAAAATATTATCTTCCCAGATGTTTCTTAGTACTTACCATTGTTGCTGAGATGAATAGAATAAAATGTTTCAAATACACCTAGAAGCTAAAGAAATAGAATTTGCCTTTTCATAACATTTTGATATTCTGTTCTTCAAAACATGCCTTGAACACCAGATCCCTCAAAGGTAAATCTTCATCTTCTCTGAGGGTAATGATGATAATCAGGTAGCTGATGTTTACAATGATACTCCAATCCATAATTGGTGAAGGCTCAGTTATAAATTATATAATTAGATTAACCCAACTAATACTATGGCTTAGTTTTGCAATTTACCTTTATTATTTGAATGGTTTTAGTCCTAGTTTCTTATTTCTAGCTGGATTTTGAAATAGTAGCTCATTGTCCTTGCTTGTTTTTGATTACTTAAATGATGTTAACTTTGTTGGAATCGATTGATACTATTATCTGTTGAAGCACTATATTACAGCATCTACTGTTTTCTGATTTTCTTTTTTTTTTTAAGATTTTATTTATTTATTTGACAGAGAGAAAGAGAGATCACAGGTTGGCAGAGAGGCAGGCAATGAGTGAGGGGGAAGCAGGCTCACTGCTGAGCAGAGAGCCCAATGCAGGGCTCGATCCCAGGACCCTGAGATCATGACCTGAGCTGAAGGCAGTGGCAGTAACCCACTGAGCCACCCAGGCGCCCCTTGATTTTCTTATCTAAATATCAGTTGCCTAATGTATGGAGTTCATTTATAAATACCAGGAAGTTCCCCACATCAAGTAAATTAACATGCTGGGCCACATTCTCTGGCTTCATTAGCAACCCTTCAGGCCAGGGCTGTGTTCATACAAGTGTGAAAACCAAAACGATCCTTCAAGGCTTTTCCTGGCCTGAATAATTTCTTCATCAGGAAAAGGCTACACTCATCCTAATATTCCAGCCTTACCACCACAATCTATTCATTTGGTATGACTCCATCTTACATGGACACCTTTTGGAAGAATCGAACCATTAATAGGTGAAGGATATGTCAAGGAGCCAGGCTGGACACCCAGATGAGGAGCGGGCTGAGTTATAGGTCATAGTAGATGGCCAAAGTTGGGGGCAAAGGCTGATGGCAAGAAGGAGATATAGAAAAAAATCAGGAAATTTGGCACCTTGGATGTCAGTAGACTTCTGTAGCAGGGGGAAATGGTGATAGAATGATCTACTGACCACAGCGATTTCCTGAACTTAATTATTCAATAAATATTTATTACTTTCCCATTATTTATCTGCTGCCTGCCAGGAAGTGAAGTGGGGAACAAAACGGATCAAGTCCTTACCCTCAAGAGACCTTTGCTTATAGTTATTGTAGACATAAATAAGTGACATGAAAATATATATTAAAAAAAAAACAAGCTTCACACTTTTAAGCTGTCTCTACATGCCTGGCACTGTGTAAGTGCTTTACACATATTGATTTAATCTTTACAAAACCCGTGTGGTGGGTAACTACTATTATCCCCATTTTCTAGACGAGGATGGTGGCCTTTGTTCTAGGACCATGTATGAATAAGCATGCTCAGAGAGCTACAGTTATGCCTTTTACTTGTGACAATGACTGTGTTTCAATATAGCAGGTGATATTTTGGTGCAAAGAATTTTAAAATAAAATTTGTGCATTCTGTTTTTCACTCAAAATAAACGAATGATGTAAACTATGAAAACAGGTGTCTAAAATCTGTAAAACAGGACAAACACTGTAGTCCCTATAGGACAGCTGTTGAGATCAAGCCAAAGCACCATTCGGTCTCTGCTAGAAGAGTAACTTGGTACAGCTGTCTAATTCCTTTCATGAAATGGTTGAGACTGATCAGAAATTAGAGTCACAGGATGGACAATGAAACTCGTCCACAACGGAATGAATATCTCATTCACCCAGGTTTGACTTTAAAATTATATCAACCATGAAAATTATTTCACTGTCTACTGTCGTGAGTAATCAGGCTATATTTAATTTTAATCATTAAAATGTAAAAATAATAAAAGCCACCAAAATAGTCTATAGTCAATTTTCTGATAAAGCAAATTTGTTTTTTCCTCCATTTGTGATTTAAATGGCCTCCAGAAAGTTTTTTGGAACTAAGTGTTAATTAAAAATATGGAAATGGATTTAAAGCACATTACAGCACACAGTGGAAGAATAATCACAAGAGATTTGTTCACACAACCATACTCATTTCTCAATGTGTTTTTTAACTGTCTAGGTTATTGGTTGCTTTTCTGCATGTGCCTGTTCCTAGAAAAAACTGTGATTCCAAAGAAAACAGTAATTACAATTACAACAAATGAGACAAAATGCTATTTGAGTGAGAACATGCAGTTTTAGTCACCAACAGCAAACTGGTGCTTCTATACATTCCTCCTTGCACAAATGAATTAAGCATGTTCTCAAATTTGTTTATAAACCAAATGCCTTTTATATTTTGCCGTCTTAAAAAAAATTACAACCTCCATGTCTTATTTTTGTTGAGTTAATTTGGAATTATGCACAGTAGGGCTGTGAGGCACTGGTGAACAAATTGTACTGAAATTCCCTGAGAACTTATCCTTTCATATCCCTACTGTACATATATCATTTTACTTTTCTGATCCTAAATTTTTTCACCTGTAACCTAGAGTGAAACATTTTTGGGATTCTACAAAAAACAAACAAACAAACAAACAGTGGGATTGCACTTGCTGCCAAGGATTAGGTGCATGGACTTTGAAGTCAAATAGATCTGGGTTCAAGTTCTGCCGGAATTTCCCATTCTCTAGTTAGTTGTGTGACCTTGGCTAAGTTACCAAACTCTGTGAGCTTTAGGTTCTTATCTACAAAATAAAGTCTGTAAAACCTCTCTTTACAAGCCAGTATGAATTAAAAGACCTAATATTTATAGCATGCTTTCTAACTAGCTCAATTCCAGGCTCAGAGCAGATTCTCAATAAACGAAAGTTTCTTTTTTTGATCAGCAGTTTTCATTTTCCTGGATGGTGACCAGGGCTGTCACAACTCCAATGGGTACCATTCACATTTGTTTTGAGGATTGGGATGCCCGTAGATGGCCCATGGAGAACACTGGGAATCATGGACCCTGGAATTGATCGACTCAGAAAATCTAGGGATTTTCTGATGTTAATATTACTTCCATCAGGAACTGTGGAGGGGGAAAGTGGTATCTCTGAGGAATTCTCTAGAATTTTAAACTATACTGTGTAAAACAATTCTTAGTTTAAGCAATGCAGTCAAGTCAGTGAGAGGTGGTTTTGTTGTTTGGCATTATGGTAATCAAGCGAATACTCTAGGATTCATTCATAACTGAGAAATACAGGTATTGCCCTGATGCAACAATAAACCATTAGATTTGCTTCTCCAAGTGGTACAATTTTTCATGTTGACCTTATAAAACGAATCATAGCAGATCAAACAAATTGTCAGCCCTGAAAATTCTTAAATGAATCATTACCCTAATGGTGTATTTAACACCTAATGATTGCTGCCTTTGTACAAAGACCTGAGCTATAGTCCCAAGATGAATGACATGGTCTCTGCCCTTAAGTCATTTCCACAAAGTGGTGGGAGATCACTCCCGCATGACTATAACTCAAAGTACATGGAAGAGATATCCTGCAAGGGGAACAAGCAAAATGCTCTGGCACAAGGGAGATCAAGGAAAACTTCACCGAGGTGAATGAGCTACCTGGAAGGGCAAATGCAATATTGATCAGCCAGAATGAGAAAGAAGTGCCCTCCCAGCAAAGAGGGCAGCACAAGCAAGACTCACGGCTGGGAAAACACCTCCGTCCACCATTCCTGGCTGGCTGGCTGACTTTCTCTTTTCCCATAGCAAATGTTTACTAAGTACCCACTACATTGTAGGCACTGTGCATAGCGGGAAAGTAGTAAAGTGGTATAACTGGAGTTCAAGATCTCTGAAGGCAAGATCTTGGGTCTGGAGGTTATAGGCAAGATCTTGGGTCTGGAGGTTAAGAAAAAGAAGGGGGCAGGTGTGACACACATCACAGAGGTACCTCCAACACTTGATTTAATGTTAGGGCCAAGGGAGAGGGAACAACTTTTTGTTCCTTGTTCCAACTCCCTTGTTCCTTTGAAGACAACCTCAGCGTTTTGAGTCCAGAAACCAAGAAGTTGGTGATGTCATTGAGAGAGAAAGAAAATGAAGGACAAACAGGTTTGCAGAAGATAATTAAGTAGAAATAAATGGACAAGCTGCAGCCTGTCTAAGATTCCTTTAAGTACTGAGAGTGTCATCCAAATATTTTTCTCCATCATGACAGAAAAATACTGAATCTGAGGATCTGCACAGGCTGGTGACTTTGAGGCTTGTTTAAATAGAGAAAAGGCATTTGAAATTTGATAATGTAAGATATAGCATCTGTAACTGAACTAGAGAAGACCTGGCCTAACCCCCTGATTTTACAAATAAAGAAAATATGCTCCAGAGATCCTGTCTACTGAGTGGCAGAGCCAATCCAGGACTCTGACTACATATTTAAGGGGGGGAGGGGAAAGCCAGATTTCTAAAACATTGAAATCTGGAATATAGATACTACCTAAATTTTTCAGCATTGCCATGATTTCAGTTTGTTTTTAACAGATTATAGGTGAAAGTTTTTTTTGTTTTGCAAAAATCTATTGCTGTGTGTGTCATTGTCCACAAAACCAGTTTTGTAATTAATTTCCAAGAATTCGGATTCCATGAAAAACCTCAGAAGCTTAGAGGACCTAGAGTTGTTCCTGGGAAGGAAAGACAAGACTCTTTTAAGTTATAGAAATAATGACACCCCCATGTATATAATAATAGGCTTCCTGGCATGGAAGGAAGGGCCTGGATGCTCCCTGAAAGAGCCCTGTTTCCAGAACGCCAGGCACACAAGAGTAATCAACAGCAGTTTTCTCCAAAGCATGAAAATCCTGCCTTGCTGATCAAAGAAGAATGACTACTCCGCTTAAAGAACCAGTTAGTGGAGATTTTATAAGGAGGGCTGGGGGAGAGATGGTGGAGGGAGTTAGGCTGAGAGGGAAATATTTATAACTGTGACAACATGTTTCCTTGTAATAATTTATGAGCCCACTGGAGAAAAAGGAAACACACAAACTATGAATAAAATATCCCAAATGTAAACATCATGCCTTCTGCGAATTTTCTTTAGTTAAAAATTAAAGTTGAGGTTGACTAAAGTAAATGACTACATTTTCGTGGTCTCTTATTTCCTTGATGCTAAGGGTTACCAACTGATTTACAACTTCCTGTGTTGTTTTTTAATCTATATTTGTCAGCACATTTTTAATGTCAGATTACTTAAAATAGACATCTTGGGTCTAAGAGGTCAGGAATAATAATATTATGTTGACTTCTCTAAAGACTTCCTAGCACTCTACAAACATTCTAGTTTAACCTAAAAAAAAGTTTTATATTTCTAAATGAAATTAATTTCAATATAGTTTTAAGAAATTTTTGTTTCGTTTTGGAGAGGTTTTTGTTTTTGTTTTTGTTTTTTGTTTTTTTGCTTCCAACGGATGATGACTTCAGGACCGAAGTACGAGTCAATTGGTATGCTTTGAAGTTAAGTAAATTACATGGATAGCTTTATCCAAATAATTTCAGCCTCCTCTTACTCAGATAATTTAAGCTGTGAGAATAACAGGAAGTCCATGAAAAGAGAAAGACTAGAACCGAAGACTTAAGAGTTCCTTCACTAATGTAGTTTCTCTTCTAATCATTATGACTTATATCAGATGATTGCTGCAAATTCCAAGTACTTGTTCAAAAAGAGTATTCTCAAATATAAAGGCCATGAAATAATTTCATCTTCATAGAAGCTATCGTAAGATATAATTATAAAATCAATTTTTTAGATTTAAAATTCAAAACTGGCTTTCCACAAACATAATTGCATAACTTGTCTTTATCATGCTGACTAATTTACAGATATTGATACTTAATTCTTGAAACAGGAGATAATTTAGAGTATTTCCTCAATTTTAAATATTAAAAACCATCAAGCTTTAAATTAGAAAGCCGGGATGAAGCCAAAACACATTTATCCATGATCAGAACTGTTGGAAATACTTTACACTGAATTCAGGGATATGCTTTTCAGAGTGTAACTTAGTAAGCTAAACAACTATACTCTGAGTGGCTTTTTAAAAATATCTTTGAAAAGCATTAGTTATTTTCCAATTATTTATAATAGAACCAACCATTCTCTCTCTCACCCTGAGGAAGTTGCAAGATAAGGTCAATCTAAGAACCAAAAGTACAATGTTGAACTTAGCAGTTTCAAGAGTTCTGGTGTTTCAATTTTCACAAGAAGGACAAGCTAAAAAAATGTGTCTGTTAGGCCCTAAGTCTTTACTTTGATGACATCTGTTAAAGGAAATCTTTTGGAAGTGAACTCAGTTTGGACAACCACAGGCCACACTGGATGCTGAAAAACGGAAGGTGAAAAGAGTAATAAATCAGGTGGAGAAGGATGGAGAGCTTTTCCAATTTTGAAAGTTAGATGTAAACATCTCCTTTTTTAAATAGGTGGTTTGCCTTAGTACTGATCGTGTCACAGAACAACTATGTCATACTTTCTAGGTCTCCAGAGAGAAGTTATTTGGATCCAGGGAATTCTTCAAATAAGATGGTATTGAATATATATTTAGTAATTTAAAGGCTGTGACTATATGGAAACAAGGTGATGGCGTGTTCAGTCTTGGGGCAATGTTAACCATTTCATATAGAAATAACATGGACTGGTATTCTCAATATGGCTACTCTACTCTGTCTTCCAGTGCCGGTTTCAGAAAGATGATCCTTTCAATAATAATAGTAATTATAAATAATAATAATAATGATACACCTTTGGGTTTAATAATACTTTACCTTTGAAGAACTCCCAGAATTTTCATCCACATTATCTAATTTGTGCTTGAAACAATTCAATGAAGTAGCCAGGTAGCAATTATCATTATCCTACTTTTACAGATAAACAAACTGAGGCCTAGGGATTTTCTTAGCATCAAACAATTAGGAATAGAGCCAAGTCTAAAGCCTATAATTCAGTGGTCTATCCTCCAGATTATAGCCATCTTTAGAAAATATCTGGGTATCTAAAGAACTGTTCAATCCCTCAGGAAATGTTTACACCAGAGCCAGATCAAAACATCTTTTCCTTTTAAATTGCCTTTACACTACAAGAAGGCACTTTTTTTTTTTTTCAAATTCATTAGAGAGGATTCTGTTGTCTGAGGTCATTAAGATAGGAGTACTCAGATATCTTTTCGAATTGTAATGTTGGCCTTAAGCAGAACTATGCTTGGAAATACGAAAGATGTCTAAAATACTCTGGAATCGGTTTCTTTGGTTATTTCACTTTTTAAAAAAATTTCAAGCCCAAGTTGAACAAGATCAAGTCAAGAGATATAAATAAAAATGGGCACAAGGTGTTAACTCGAGTGTCCTAGCCAGACTGCAATTTGGTTTACTGTGGGCCTGCCAACTTAAATTCCTCCTTGCCACTGCTGCTGGAATGGGGAGCATTCATTTCCTGTCCTAACTTGTCCTAGGTCACCAGTCACTGTTGAGGTGATCAGCATGTGGATCTGATGGTCACAAAGCTCTGTTAAGTTATAGATGTTCAAACTGCCAGTGTGTTGTGGATAAAAATAGAAGTTGCTATTAGATGTCTATTCATACCCTGCAGAAGCCTGGCAACATTTTGAACCTTTTCAAAATATAAATACTGCATATTAAGCACAGGGAAGAAAATTAATGTGCTGCATTTGCAAATTTATTTCCTAGTCAAAAATGCAAAGGGGGAGGAGGACTCTTGTAGCAGTATTGATATTCTACATTTATGGGGTATATTAAGAAGTTTGCAGTGGCCTGAACACAAAAGAAAACACTTTAGAAATGGATTAATTGAAGTTTCTCTGATAATCTGAGCTTTTGAATTTCTTCTCTTTTGATTTTAAATTTATGGCCTCTGTATGACATTATCAGAGTATATTGCGTTTTGCAGGTGGCACTCATATGTTGTTACTTTTTGTGTGGTATATTGTGGGCAATGGGTTACAATTTTTGTTAAAAATTTCCAGAACCGCACATGTACCTCTTCATTAGACTTGCAAATGAGTAATGCCTTTTTTCAAGAGGAGAAAATAGTTAAAATACTATAGGAATTTTTGTGCCTTTTTTCATTAGTTGGTATTGGGAAATGTTTGCAATAAAGTTTGCTTTTTGAAACTTTGACATTTTGTAGTAAGTTTTGATTTACATATGAAGTCATCATCTGACAATTTGAAACAAATGTCTTTTTAAAGCAGACCAGTTTTTTGTACGTATTTCTGTTGCTCCAAAAAGGTTTAACAGATTTATCTTGCTTTCTGCTGTTCAAAATAGTGGAGAGTTGTCATTTCAATGGCATTTTTAATATCTCGAATATTTTAATAATTCAATTTAATAATTTAGTAATTGCCACCTTGATCACAGATTTCGTCCGTACAACCACTATCCACAAATCCATCCACACTTTTTTTCCAAAGAAAAATAAAAAACAAGTAACAATAAACAAAAACATTTAAAAAAAAAAAAAGCATGACAACAAAAACAGTAAGCCAGAGTTGGTGCTTATCAATAATACTAACACATAAAATGGAAAAAGAAAGCATGAAGTAACACAATTTTCAGGTACAATAGTTACACTTCTTCTTGGGCACAGTAAGATCTGAAGCAGATTCTAATTCCTATAAGCATTCTTTAAACCTACACCGACCCTGTACTTAGTTCCAGGAGGACTCAAAATTCCTATCACTTATTCCCATGATAGATGTCCATTTCATATTGAATATGTAAAATCTTAAAAGTATGCTAGTGATTTCATTTGGCTTGTAAAGATCTTGGATTTTTTAAGACCTACATAATTTTTCAGTGACGAAATTTTGTACTTACAAGTATTAAATTATGCCAAAAAGCCATTTACTAGATATTCTTTAAATACCATAGCACAATTCAACTAAAGCTCAGATTGTAAACCATCTTAAATAACACTAATGCAGCGTGCACATAATGAACAATATCACTAACTTAAGTTAATTTTCATGTAACAGATAACATCTGGGGGAAATGTATATTGTTAAGTTATGCAAAACTAATTTTCTAGCGACCACATCTGTAGATGTTATTTATTGTATGTTCACTTAACAGTCCATTATTCTGTTTAGAAATCTATTCTCTTCTTTATTAGAGCTTTTAATGTACTCACCTTGGTTCAAATGGTCTGCTCATTATCAGAAAAAATATAAATGGCATTCACATGGAACAACATGATTGTTTTTATTATATCCATTTGTGTGCAAGCATTCAAAAATGGCAAGAGAAACACATTTATTGCTTTATATTCAAAGTAATATTTAGGGGGTATTTGAAAGTCAAGCAAAACCAATCATTTGGCCAAATGGATGTATGTGTATAATCAGAAACTCCTGATTTTTAATCTCAGCATTAGGCCTCAGGCAAGTCACTTAAAGTCTTTTCCTTTGTTTCCTGCTCTGAAGATTATGGGTGCTGTTCTCTTAGAGAAGAAGAAAGGGTGCTTGCTAAATCAGGGTACCAAATAGGAGCGTTTTTTTAATAAACATACTTGATCCTTTTTCTGTTTTTATTTTCCTAGGTTTAAGAGGTAACATATTAGACTTTTGAGGGAAAAAATATGAGACAATTACAATGCTACAGGAATGTATAAAAATAGTTATAAAACTAGCTTTATTTAATTTGCCTCAACTATTCATAGACTTGAGGAAATTATAACGTTCTTTCAGAAAATCTAACTTAATAAAGCTGACCATGTCTTTCTGTTTTAAATAGATTTTATTACAGAACCAGTGATGTTGTAAAACATGAGGCTTTGTTAAAAAAAAAAAATACAAAGGCCTAATTGTATTTTTTTAAGAAAGTATTGCATCAGACGGTTTCATTTAAACATATTTGCTGGCTCTGTGCTCTCACCACAATTATTGATTCTAATTCTCCTTAAACTTGTTTTTTAAAAAGACTACTTAATGGGGGGAAAATCACTATGATGCTTCTGGCAATAGGTTTATTTCAAACTATATATTTGACAGTATGTCTTCTTGTTATTAATGAGATGACTTTATATTTACTCCCGTCTAAAACTGGAGCATTTCTTTCCTTTGTAGTATCTTAGTAACAAAGCCAAATGTAACTCTTTGTGAAAGAGAAAAATGTAGCTATGATTTGGTTCACTGATAGTATGCAAACACTCTGAAGAAACACTCTCACCACCAGTTTTTGTGCAGGAATTAAATCAAATAAATACCTGTATGAGTTATGAGATATTTTCATAAAATCAAACAAAAGAGATTCTTGGGATAAACAAGAGTTCCACTCCACCAAAAAAAAAAAAAAAATTCGGGGCTGGGAGTGGCCTAAGTTCCCAACTATGTACCCAGTACACACACACACACACACACACACACACACACAATCAATGCCAAAGACCAGGAAAACTGGGTAGTTGGCAAATAGTTCAGATGAGCCTTGCAAAGAAATGCGGACCACAGAGGTGTGAGGGATGAAACTTGTACACAAATGTCTCTTGCATTTATGTGTACGATCCAATAGAAGAAAGACCATGATGGGGGAGGGGGGGAATCTGCTACCACCAGGATGCAGAGGTGATCTGCTGAGAACTTCCACCAGGGGGTCAGAAAAAATTCGCAGAAAGTCCTAGCCTGCATGTAGAACAGAAGAGCTGCAAGACAAATTTGGCAAGAGCTACAAAATAAAACTCTGCTTCAGTAAAAGAAATATTTTACCTTGCAGATTCACTCATGCTTTCTTTCTCCAAGCCTACAGTAAATGCAGTAAATCCTACTGGGTTCCTTTCTCTCTGCTTTCCAATGGATAACTCGCCACCACTTCCCCCAAATTCCTATTCCTCCCCCTCTGTGAAAGTCTACACCCCTCAGTAAATGCTTCATCATCCACCCTTGTCTCTGGATTCCCATGTGCAGCTTATTTATTTTATTGATAATGTTGCAAAGGACACTAAATTATATTTAGCTATTTCATTTTCCAAGCTTGGTAAAATAAAGAGCAATATAAGGTGTGGGAGGATGAAAAACAAGCATGATGAAAAAAGGTACAAATAATTTTATGGGAAGAAGAAAATGTTTGTATGCCCCATTTAGGGGAAAAGATGACTTGTGAACATGATGAAAGAAAAGAATTGCTCTTCTATATTTTTTATATTCTATTTTGATTAACGTTTAGTCAACTTAAGAAGAATAAACTGTAATGATGTGACCTAACGGAATAGAGATTAAGTGATTCATAATAATCAATAATTTCCAAGTATAGCAACATGATGACATGGATATTGAAAACTGCACAGGCTGAGAAGTCGGCACAGCAGGGTTTAACTCCCACCCCAGGCCCTAGGTGACGATTTGACCTTAAGTCAACCTTTTAATCACTTGGTTTCCAAACTGCGTTGACTATAAAGTTCTAACACTTCAGTCCTTCTCTATATTTATACTAAACAGCAACTTCCTATAAGATCAAATTAAAGTTAATAATATGAATTCAATACAAAATACATTGGGATGACCAAGCAATAGCTTCAGCTTTCAGGACATTCCCAAAGCTATCTAAATAAAAAAATATTATCAATATTCAATGATTAATATTCATAATGTTTCAATCATTATGAAACATTACAACCTGTAAGTCATACATGATCACATGTTTAACATGTAAGTTAACTTATAATATTGTAAAGTTAAAAATGAATAGATGGTGATTTGCAATTTTTCCAAGTCCTATAGAATTGGTAATTAGCTGGTGATTTTATATGTTTCCATGGTTTTGTCTTTAAACATGTACGTTCAGGGTCTGACTTTGTCAGCACATGGTGAATAGTTTCACTTCTGGGCCTCAAAAGATCACTTTATAAACAAGAACATCAATGTACTGATGTTCAATGAGGAATGTAATAGGGCGCGAAGATCAAAGCACTGAGCTAGGCACGTCTTTATAGATCAATGGAGATGCGAAGTCAAATTATGAAAATGTTGCTTGCTAAACTCAGAATCAGAACAAAAGAAACTAATTAAATGATTCAGCTGAAAAAAATGATTCAGATGTTTGCCATTATCAGTACCCTCCTTTCTTTCTTACCTCCAAGATACGGTGGGATGGACACCACTTAAGTTGACTTCTTTGACTCCTATTTCTTTATTTTCAGTGTTGACCAACCATCACTCTCCCTCAGATTTGCACACTTGCTACACAATTCTGAAGTGCTCACAGTGAGGTCTTGCCTTGCCCTCTGTGTTTTTGGTTGGTTTTGCAGATCTCCTCTGTGTCATAGCATACAGGCTTTATGCATTAACCTTCAGAGTCTTTGTTGTCCTTATCACCAAGTTTTTGGTGGTCACTTTGCCATTGCCCCCAAGAACAGCCACACTCTGTTGAGTAACATCGACCACCATTAAGCTGTTGATGAATATTTTAAGCACCCAACCTCTGCCAGAACTGGAGAAGGTATACAGAGGACTTAAAGCATGGACTCTGCCTACAGAGAGCTTGTAGGAAACAGGAAGGGAACATTGACACACAAAAAAGATCAAAGCAGGGGCGCCTGGGTGGCTCAGTTGGTTAAGCTGTTGCCTTCGGCTCAGGTCATGATCTCGGAGTTCTGGGATCGAGCCCCGCATCGGGCTCTCTGCTCGGCAGGGAGCCTGCTTCCTCCTCTCTCTCCGCCTGCCTCTCTGCCTGCTTGTGATCTCTCTCTCTGTATCAAATAAATAAATAAAATCTTTAAAAAAAAAAAAGATCAAGGCACTATAAAATGAAGTCCTAAGCCACATAATATAGGAAGAGAATAAGGCAGTGGGAAGAATAAAAAGCTAATTATCAGATACAGAGATACAGAGAATGAAAAGCAACAGAGAACTAAGAGTACAGTGGTGTCAAGAATTCAGAGGAGGTAGCACTTAAAAGATAATAGACTTGGAGCTATATATAAACATATGCATGCCTATATAAAAATTATATGTTACATTAATTATACATAATTATATATTATATAATTTAATTAATTTAGTTGATAATAGATTATATGATGTATGTTATGTAACATGTGCTATGTATTATATACTATATATTCATTACAATAGAGAGAGAGAAATGAATGAACTGGCCAAAATTGTGCTTAGTCACCAAAGTCTTTGTCATAATACAGCTCTTTTCTTCCCCTCCAGCAAGTGTTAGAGGTTGTCAAGCCTTCAGGTGGTCTCTTCCCAGATCCTCTAGAAGAAGGAATCTCATCTGATATTTATTCAACATTCATAGAGCCACCCCCAACACTAGATACGGAAATGAAGGTAGGTTTCCTTCTGTCTCTTAATTCACCTAGTCAAAGCATTATATTCTCTGTGGGCAGGAGGAAAAAAACCAAATGCTCCTCCATTTTCTTTCCTCTGCTTTTCCCCAGCTCAATATAAACATTTCTTTTAGGGTTGACTCGCTGGTGGGCCAGCTGAGGATGAGTCAAGCAATTTTAATCTCTCCACCTTCACTTTCCTCAAAGTAAGCACTGATTAGCAGCCCCATGACTTAATCTGTCCTGATTCATATAAATAACAGAAATGCAGGATAACATCCAATCAAAATCTTCTTCCAGATCAACATCATTCCTCGTAGGAAAGTACCCAGGAGAGGTTTGAGGTTACATATAAATCACTGAATGTTTCAGAAGTCACTTAAATGTTCTTTTCTTTTAATATTCCAGGGATTGGATCAAGAACAAGGCCCTGAGGAATCCCAATCAGAAACCAACACTTCAGACGTGGATCCTTTAGTGGGTTTCACCATCAAAGATATAAGAGCAGTGTTGGATCAAGTCACAGATGATATTTTAATTGGCATTCAGGTATTCAGCCTTGATAGTGTGCTCACTTACTTTATTATTACTGGTTAATTAGCCAACCTGAGCTTTAATGTCTATAAACACTACCCACACTTTGCCAGCAAGACTGATACTTATGATGGAGGACTTCAATTTCACATCTCCCCATAATTTGCAGTTGAGTCATCTGAGACTCAATAAGATCACAAAACAGATTCACCAACAGCACCTAGTGTGGAGTGTGTTGCCAGGTTCCAAAATCATCCATCATCAAAACCCAAAAAGTAACACAGTAAAGACTTCATGCTTGTCATAGTGTGAACGTGGCTCATACATGAGTAAATGGAGTATGAACATGGAATTTCAACAGTTAATTCTTAGGTAAGTCTTCTCACCAAATTTCTAAAGAGAGGTTTTCAAATCCTTGAACTCCTTATCAGGTAGTTTGTTCGCTTTTATGTACTACTAATAGCTAAGCAATGTACACCAAAGGCTGCGTGGGAATGGGGATGGGACAGCTATCCTTGTAGCTCATGGATCAGTCAGCTTAACTTTATGTTTAATCTTTTTTCTTGCCAAAACAAAACAAAAACCCATCTCTTCCTGAACACAAAGAGTTGCATCATTTTTCAGGCAAAATGGTTAAATAAGTGAATTGCATATTATAAGATTTATGATTTCTTATAGAAATGACCGTGAATCTACAGAACAACACGCTACATGTTTAAAATATTAATGTGTCTCAGGGAAAGATTTAATTGTTATCTGAACATGAGATGATATATAAAAAACACACTATATTAACAACTAATTTAGAAAGAGCCAAAGATTAGTTTGGCATAACCATACCTTGGTACTTGTCTAATCATCAAACGTTAATGCACTATTTACATGAACATTTAATGATTTGATATGAACAGAATCAGCCAAAGTCCTCAGCTTAATAAGGGGTGTTTAGTGTTTACCAGAAATAGTGGTAGAACACGTTTTACACAAAGCTTGATTGTTAACAATCCCATGAATGTAATAACTGGTTACTGTGTGGAAGGGCAGAGTGCAGTTGATTTAAACTGAGTTCAGAACATATCTCCTTTTTAGATTTGATAACATTTCATCTAAATATAGTTTATGTATAATCATGGCCCTGGGCTCCTTTGCCATCCTGCAGCTCTGAAATTATTGCTGAGGAACTACTAGACAGTAATAGAATTGTTTGCAGGCCCCCGAAATTGAAAACATCTTTACCAAGGCCATGTTCCATGTAGTGAGCAGTATATTTTTAACTATTCATTGAATTTTTTTTTTTTTACTGTTAGAATTTGCAACATTTATACCACCACTCTATGACAGAAAGAATATGATTGCTGTATGTGTATGTTATTGTCCCTTTGGTCTGAAGCCAGCCTTGCTGGGCCTGGAAGTTTATTAGCTGGTTCATCTAAATGCAATTAGGCATAGAAAGGACTTGGACCAGAAGCAGTGGGCGCAGATCCTCTAGGTGCCACAATCCTTTCCTTTTTAAGTAAATTCATGGACATTAGTCTGGGCCAAATCACTACCGATTTTTCAATAAAATGGTTTGATGATGTGGATTTATACAACGTCTCAAGATATAGCAAACCCCTTTATGTCTTTTCTCTCAAAAATCCTGATAAGCTACATGAGAATGAGCCAGGCACTTCCCTAATAAATAAATTGGAAAATGATAGACCCGGAAAGACTAAATCATTTATCCAGCATTTCCAGGGTCAGAAACTGTTGAAAAGCCCTGAATAGGAGCTGTGACCTGGATTCTAGTTCTAATCCCAGGTTTATCCACAAAAACCACACAACCTCTAATATCACAACCAGACTACTTTGGACTTTAATACTCTGGTGGTGTGGCACGACTTCAGTGTTTACCCTTGTGTCTTGGTCAAGTCCCAAGTTTAATTACTCTCTGCCCACCTAAAATTTTCCCCCTGTTTTAGATAGGTAAGTTATTTTCCCCTTCTAAACCCTGCCTTCCAGTGTTGCTCACTCTTAAAATTGCAGCATTACTGTTCAAAGGTAGCCATATGTCAGTGGTCAGGGTGGGAGCACACTGACTGGCTGTAGGAACAGTTAATGAATTAATATTTGCGAGATGTTTTCAATTCTCCAATAGTTTTTTTCCTCCATTATTTAATGGTGTTAAATATGCTGTTATTACAATTTTTGGAGAAAAAGACAGTAGAGAATTCATATTTTGAATCCAGTTTTTTAAGAGATCTTTTTCCAGTGTGGATTCAGGCATTTTTCACTTACTATAATTCAGAAGTTTCAGAGAATATAGTGTGAATCTTTAAATTTTTTATGTTAATCCACTTACTTTCCCATTGACGCACTTTATAGTTCTAGAGATTTATTAAGAATGAAGTTATCTTGGCCCTGAGATGTTAATTAAAATTATACTGAATAGAGCAAACATTTTAAGCTTATATATAGTTTAGGTATTTTAATTTTAAAGATACATTCAAAATGAAATTATTTTGGCCCTGAGTTGTATAATAAAAATTATACCCAATAGAGCAAACATTAATATATTTAAAGAATTACGATTCAGAGAAATATGAATACTAACACTAAATTCTTACATTAAATGTTGGCTGTTGGCCCTGTCTAAGCAACAGGGCAAAATAATGTAAAAACCTTGAGGGAAGTTTGCCATCTTGGGACCATAGGTATTTTTAGGTCAACTTGAATTTCCAGGTTAGAAAAGCTGAGTGGGAGAACGCCTCAATGTAGTGGTCAGTGAGAGGATATTGAGCCCAAGTCATGGGTTTTCCATTCTTCCCTTAAAGGCAATAGAAACTTTCCTTATGCTAGGGGTTGTGGGATAGCTAATCATCTGCTCAGCAGGGTTCCTAGGAATAACATGTGGTAGACTGACCATAAGATGTGGTAGACTAACATCAACCTCGTTCTTGACTAGAGCGAGAGGCTTTTCATCCAGGCTCTGCTGGTTGTACCTGAACCAAAGTACTGATCACCATAGTGTAGAGATCTGAAATGTAGCTCCTTTGTCAGCACACAGATCCTTCACAAAACTTCTCCCGAGGCCAAATCTGTGTCAATGAATCTTGTTTCAGTGAAATACCAGAAAAGTCTCCAGGTTAATGTGCAAACACTGGTGACACAGTAAAACAGAAGCTGGTAGATGATAGTGCCTGTGTCCTTAGTTGAAAAAAAATGAAAGTATTAGTGGGCATAGAGCATATTAATTGGAAGTGGGAAGAGTTAATTAACTGCTTAGTTAGAGTGGTTCTTCTCAGTCCTTTGGAATTGTGACAAGATTATTTCTTCAAACCATTTCAATTCCTATATGGTCTAATAGGTTGCACACCAGAAGGAAGCAGTAGTAACATATTTTAAAAAATATTTCACAAGGCCATACTACTGAAATATAACATTGGTGAACATAACAGAAAATTAAGAGTTGGAATTAATGAATTTAAAAGTTAGCATGTAATGTTAACATACTTAATTTTTAACTACTTAATTTTTCAGATAAGAACTAATACCCAAGGTGGCTAATTGACTTATCCAAGGCTACCTAACTATATTAATTCCTATGTCTCCATCTCCTAGACCAGTGCTCTTTCCACCTCTACTAAAGCCATGACCAAGGGGATTAGTGATTTCTGAAAAATGACAGAGTTCCTTTGTAATCTGGAGGGCCGTGTTCATTCTTCCCTGCCTCCTTCACCCAACTACCAAGAAAGGAAAAAGGAAAAAAAATGAAAACCAGAGGCCAGAGCCTCATGTAGGACTCAATAAAACTTGAGCTAGGGATGCCCGGGTGACTCATTTGGTTAAATGTCTGACTCTTGATTGCAGGTCAGGTCATGATCTCAGGGTGGTGAGATGGAGCCCCACGTCAGGCACTGCGCTTAGCAGAAAGTCTGCTTGAGATTCTCTCCCTGCCCCTCTGCCCCCACCTCAGGCATGCTCTCTTTCTGTCTCTCTAAAATAAATAAATCTTTTAAAAAAATAACAACAATAAAAAAAAAACTTGAGTCAAAAAGATGGATACTCACATAAGGATCCAGAATTGTTGACACCAGTGATCTTTTCAGAAATATTGATTCTTACTATGAAAGTGAAACAAAATCTTATCAGATAAGGTAACCAGGGTGTACACTTCAAAACTGTCTATTGCAGTTACACTCATAAATAAATAAAGAAGAATGAAAATTTATATGTAGCCCAAAACAGTACTTGATTTTTTAAATGTATTCTGTATAAATTGAAACCACAGAACTTTCTCAAAATACAGTAACCTCGAAGACATCAATTTATGTTATAGATGTTAACATTCTAAACTTCAAATTGCTTATTAATAGTTATGTGTATAAACTACTCCTCATATGCTCATAAATGTTTCTTAAATCACCTAAACAAAACGCCAGTTTTGCCACATCACTCACCACTGGCTTCTCTATACATAATTTTATTATCTATCATGAAAAAGGGAAGACATTTCCAGAACTATTAATGTTCAGATAATGCGGAAGGATTTCTGAATTGTGCAGGTAGTAATGTCAGCCCACAGAATATCACTGCCAGAGGCTAAATGCTATCACAGCTGCAGCAAATACTCAAACCTGTCAGCAATCACGTACTTTTTTCTACCCAAACTGTAGCACAAAGTGGCATAATTCCAAGAGTTATAATGTATGATGAATATTCTTAATTATGAGAATTGTTCTAATTGTGAGATTATTTGTGTTGTGATTTCACAACAGAAGCTTTCTGAGATCCCATTTAGAATGTATTACACAGGAGACAAAAACATCATTGCACAGGGGTGTGGGGACCCACAACGCCACACTAACTGAGCCCAGAGCAGTTATTCTGATTCGATGCTTATTGGTGAAGTCTGTCTGAAAATACAGATAAATTATCCTATCTTCCAACACAAGCCTATGTGAAAAATGGCTGTCCAAATACCACTTCCTGTTCATAGCAGCCATGCTATACATCGGGAATGTGCAGAGAAATATGATAAAGTGTTATCACATCACTACAGGCTGAAACACGGCTCTGTCTGCAAAACAGGAAGGTGTGTGAGGGATAATGTCTGTCTTTAGGCACTATAGTATGTCAAAACCACAAAGACAATGTGCAGCAAAAGATAGCTCCATCATAACCACTTTTTTATGATTGTCTTCACAGACCGAGATAAACGAAAAGCTGCAAATACAGGAAGAGGCCTTTAATGCACGAATAGAAAAATTGAAAAAGGCCTGAGGACTCAGTACAAGGAGAGTGATGCTAACCTTCACAGAAACAAACACAATCAGCAGGAATAGTAGACTTTCCCGAGCAGCAGGTCTCCTTCAATTCATTGGGAGAGGAAAACCAAGCCCTACGTTTTATTACCCTAAGTAATTAGAAAAGTATTGGCCCCCATTTTGCTATCTCCTGTCCCATAACAGCCTCCAAATTTATGGCGCTAAGCGTAATAAGAACATTTTGTATACAGGAGTTTGGAGAATTATATATAAAAATACAATTACTTTTATGATACTCCTTTGACATTTTGATTAATAAATGCTATTCATCTTTCGGGAGAATGAAACCAACTTTTTTAAATAAGGAAAAATAATAATAATTTTATCCATATTGACCCAGTGAGCTGCCACATTACTGGAGCCCTGTGAACAGATACCACACTGCCAAGGATAAAACATGCTAAACAATAGCAATTAAAATGCATATATGATGGGGTTTTTTTCCCCTTAAATCACTTGGTTTTCTTATTTAAACGTTTCAGTGTGAAGCCAATTTTCTGAAATTATATAATGCAGTTTGAAGCACTTTAATTTATTCTGTACTGTATTTGTTATTTCTAATCTTGTTACTCTCCCAGGAGAATACATGACCTATATAAAAAGAAGCAATGTATAAATGGTTATTAAAGACCAACCTATATATAGATTGTAAAAATCTTAAATACAAATCAAACTCACAGAGCTCTTAAAATTAACTATTATATTGCAGTAGAATGATTGAAAACATCTCAAGCCCTTAAATACCTTTATTAAAATTTAATTTTAGAAGAAAAATATCCATTTGCCAACTGATTGTTTCAGGTTGGATAAATTAAATTAATAGCTAGCTAGATCCTTTCCAAATTTCTTAGACTTCAGAGTATCTGAGAATGGAGAGCATTAGTAGGAAGGAAAGAGTTCCTTCAAGGACTTTCTGGTTTAGGACTGCCTGGGTGGCTGAGTCAGTTCAGCATCTGCTTTTGGCTCAGGTCATCTCAGGGTCCTGAGATCGAGTCCCACATCAGGCT
Source organism: Nasua narica (assembly GCA_028533885.1). Classification (NCBI taxonomy): domain Eukaryota; kingdom Metazoa; phylum Chordata; class Mammalia; order Carnivora; family Procyonidae; genus Nasua; species Nasua narica. The sequence goes on from CM052812.1 coordinate 18,511,789, forward strand.
CCCTGTTTAGCCTGCTTGTCCCTCATCTTCTGCCTGCTGGTCCTCCTGCTTGTGTTTTAAAAAATAAAATAAAATCTTTTTTAAAAAAATAAACCCTGAGTTGACAAAGGAATATACACACTCAATCAAAGACAACAACAACAAAGTGTAGATAATGAAAAATACATTTCACCCAAGCTGGGTACCCCCATTTCTCTCCCTATGAGGCAACCATGGCTTCCAGTAAATTCTTTATTTTTTTTTAAGATTTTAGAAATCTTTTTAAATGATGTGGGGTTTGATCCCAGGACCCTGGGATCATGACCTGAGCCAAAAGCAGCTGTTCAACTGACTGAGCCACCCAGGTGCCCCCAAGTAAATTCTTGGGGAAGTATTTTTTTTATCCATTTAAATAATTGGATGCATGTATAGAGTGATCTTTTTTTTAACATAATTAACATTGTTCTTTACATTGGTCCTTTCATCAAATAATATATTTTGGAGATAGTTCCCTATCAATGCATTCTAATGACCATAGAGTATTTCATTTTATCAATTCCATAACTTTTTAACGAGTCCTATTGATGAACTTTTTATTGCTTCCAGTAACTTACTATCACAATGCTACATCGCCATTTTTTTTTAACATGTATGATTGTACCTGTAGGATGAATTCCTAGGAAGGGAAATTTCTAGATCAAATTTAATGCCTTTCAAAGATATTTCACCCAACAGTGAAATGAGAATAACTATGTTTACATTGTTACCAACAACAAGCATTGGCCATTTTTTTTATCTTTGGTATTCTGATAAGTAGAACATAATGTCACACAGTTATGTTAATTTGCTTCTATCTTTTTATTCCACACAGATTGAGCAACGTTCATATTTTTATAAGCAAGTGTGTGTGGGGGGGAGGTAAATCCTCCTAATAACCCTAAAGCAGAGAAAGATAGGTATTATTAACCTCATGTATGATTGAACCTGCTATGGAGCCTGAAGCTTAGAGAAATTATTAACTTGAACCAAGTTGCACAATTAGTAATTGACGGATCAGGGCTTTAAACCCAGTGAGGATTTTATATGTGAGGAAACTGGAACACAGAAAAATTGTAGGTACTTTCCCCATGATCACACAGCCAGTAAGTAAGTGGTAGAAACAGGTTTTGAACTTAGGATGCTATGATCATAACCCATATTCTTCACCTTTATCTTCATTGATCTATCTCATTGCCAATATGAAACAAAGTGAAAACTGGCCTTTCTTTTTTGTAATAAGTTGTAATAAAGGAACATACTCATTTTGTTGTTTGCCTAAGTATTTAGAAAAGTTGCCCAAGAAAAGAAAGTATAACTCAGCTCTGTTCGTTCATTCATTCATTTATACATTATCCAGTATATAGCACTGAGTACTTAATATATATGCCAGGGCAATGAGTAGTTAGCCAAACAGACATGATCTCTGCCTTAATAATCTAGTAGGGGAAACAGTTAATACTAACTGTGATAAGGACAAGCTTTGGGGAATTATGAGAGTATTGAACGAAGGAGTTTGGCAGGTCACATGTCCCACTGGTTTTGACATTTGGGCTGGGAATTGAGGGATACCTAGAATAACTAGACAGAAGAAGGTAAAGGAAGAGGAATTTCAGACAGAGAAGCATGTGCAAAGTCCCTGGGACACAAGGAGAGAATGAACAATTTAGACACAGTCAAAGCTTTCTTAGATCCCATAGATCACATTATAGAATTTCATTTTTAACCTAAAAGCAATGGAAACTTGTTGATAAATTTAAAATAGCAATTGACATCAGATTCATATTTTTTAAAAGGTCATCTCCTTGGTGCTAGGACTTCTATCCATGGAGATAAGGAAAATAGTATTTTTGTAAAAGGCTTCCTACTGCCAATGATGCTAAGCTCCACTTCTTAGCAATTCCTACAAGTGAGAGACATAAAGAAAAATTTTGACTTTTTGAAGTCACAGAGTTCACCTACTTGAAACTGTCTTTGACACAAAGGCAGCCTTCTGAAGAGCCAATTAAAAACCAATACCAACCTACTACTTAGACAAGCAGCAGCAGCAATCTTTCTCTTCATACCCACAATAAGATGTCTTTCTTCCATCTGCAGGAATAATTTGGGGCACTTTTTTCCTCACCTCCATGATAAGGTTTGAAAAGAAAATATATTTATTATGTTATGAACAAGCCATAGACTGCCACAATTTCAGGTATTTGCAGGCACTGTTGCGCCTAAATATATAGCTGTGGAGTCATTTTTCCAAAATCCGAATATAAAACCCCTTTTCTATCCTCCATTTGATTGGAACCATTCAACCATCCTGGTAGATAATAAGTTTGCATGTTCTTAGATTGCATTTCATTATGCTTCAGTTCCCCTAGAGAATAAACGTGCTCCTTTTCCCAACAATTGTAGAGAAGAAATACTTCTGACATCTCAAATTTCAGAAAGCCTCAGGAAGACGTCCCTTTTCTGGACATCAAAGTCTTCTTTTTTTTTTCTGGACATTGATTTGTTAAATAAGAGAAGTCTGTACTCCTTTGTGGCAGCCAAAATATCTATTAATTTAAGTTTCCTAAGCAAAAAGAAATATAAATCAAAATAGTACCATCCTGTTGGAATTCAAATTTCAAAACAAAGAAAGAATACCAAAAAATCTCTTTTGTTTTTAGGATCCCTCCTTTTTTCATGGAAGTACCAGCAGTAGAAATTGGCTTATCTTTTTTCTTGGTTAGAGCCACCAAAGAGTTTTGTGTTATTTTACTTAATTTTTAGCTTCAAAGAATGTTCAGTGCAGATGTCTCCAAAGGTCATTTGATGTTTGATTCTTCTTTAGAATACATTCAGGGCACTTTCTAGCTAAGACAAACAAAATGAGACAGATAAAGTCCTTGACTTGCTGGAGTTTGTGGAATTGATAAAGTTCATAATCTAGAAGCAGATGATAAACAAAGGAAGAAATAAGAGGATCTTAGATAACAATACATGACGCTAATAATTAACACAAAGCTATGGGATAGAAGGTTCTGGCATATGGGAAAGCTACTTTACCTGGGGTGCTCCCAGAACTCTGCGTGGAAGGGGGCTTTCGAGCTGAGACCAGGGTAGGAGAAACCAGCCATGGGCCACACCATGGAACATTTGTGCCAGACAGTGAGGATAGCAAGTAAAGTGATATTGTCACGTAGAACCTCCAATCACACAAAGCAGCTCTCAGGGAAGACAGGTATACCTACGTCTCAATTCTGGGAAATAACCTGACTGCTCTGCAATCTCAGTCCCTCATGTTCCGAATCTAGTACCTTTTCCACTCTGTCATGTTGCCATGGTCATATTGCCTTATCTAAAAAATGCATACATAATTATAACCACAAATGATTATTGGGATAGCCCGAAACCCAAATAAGCCCACCTACTTAAAAGAATCTCGGTCTGAGTCTTCCTTGCAAAAGAACTGCAAATAAATTAAGTAGATACTCTACTCCAAAAGAGGAGGAGCATAGCTGCCATGATTATGTGTGGGCTGCACAGAGTGACTTCTTTCCAAAGAATACAGTATGGAGAGATTACCTTAGAGTTAAGAAACCTGACAAATGCTACTTCCTCCATATGATCAATATCAACATCAATAGTCAAAAATCATGTTGATGGCCTATACTCTTGATATAAGATAATGAAAATAGTACTTTCCTCCTAAAAACCAATAACCCTAGACTAACCATGAGAAAAAAAAAATCAGGCAAATTCCAGTAGAAGAGCATCCTACAGCACACCCTATCAGTACTTAAAACCATCAAGGTCAGGGGTGCCTGGGCTCAGTCAGTTAAGTGTCTGCCTTCTGCTCAGGTCATGATCCATGACAACTAATAAAATGTGGAATCCTGGGTGAGATACTGGAACAAAAAAAGGAAATCTAAGGAAATATGAATATGAACTTTACTTAATAAAAATATATCAATATTTGTTCATTAATTGTACCAAGTGTACCATACTAATGCAAGACTAATAAGAACAGTAATAATTATTAATAATAGGAGAAACTGTGGACAGGGAGGGAAACAGTATACAGGAAGTCTCTGTACTATCTACTTAATTTTTCTGTATATCTGAAACTGTTTAAAAATCACCTATTAATTTAAAAGAATCTCAGTCAAAACAAAATTAGTTAGAAGGACAGATATCACCTCTGTTGTAGTGACATTCCCTTCCAGTGATCTATGAAAAATCAGATACAGCTATCTTGCAAACTGGCAGGAAAAAGAAATGTTAATAAAGAAGCTCAAAGTGATAAATTCCATTTTTAAGAGAAGCTGCAAACATCATTGGTCTTGGGCCTCACCTTACCTTCTCAGTTCTGTGATAGATTTTGATACTTTCTAAAAACATGCATAACTCATAAAAGCAGAGGGTATATGGGTTCTTTTTAAGTACCCAACTCTACAATATAACATGATAATATGGTCTACTAGCTAACCTTAAATAAAGACATCAACCATTTGTAGAATGGTCCCAGTCTCTCAAGTTGTTCTCAACAAAAGGTAAATTTCCTCTAGATCCTACTACGAGTTCTCTCAATGAGCATTTCTTGACTTATATAATATGGGCATAATATGGAAAGTACTATTTTTAAATAGAAGATAGATGATAGATTAGATAGACAAGATACATAAGTGATATCCAACAACTTCAAATCAAGGATGGCAATGATCTCCTGTCATTATACCACAAAGAAAAAAAAGATTACAATATCCTGGATATTTATCTTTTCTATTGATTATCAATCTCAAAATCAAAAAAAGGGGGAGAAAGCCCTGTTCATATACCAATGAAATTTTATATGAATGCATTGTCAATACATGACCTTCCTAAAACCAAGTTTTAACTTCAACCAAAATAAAAGTAACATGGTACTCATTTTTAGACCTCAGACAGAAGCTAACCTTATATAATGATCAACAAAATGTTTGTGGTTTTTATTTCCTTATCTTTTTCTGTATAATGACTGATAAGTTATTTTTCATTAACCCTATCCAATTCCCTTTTCAGTTGTTACTGGACTTAGGATACAGTTAATATTCATGCTGAAATTCGAAATAAAAAGTGTTTTCACTCTACCTTGCCAGATCCAGAACTTGTTGCATCTGCTTAGGAAATGCAACTGAGTGACTTAACAAACGCTGTGACCCACAGGATTCAATTTTCAAATAGTAGGAGCATAAGACCATGGTGCTGAAGTTCTTGAACATCATCTAATTCAATCCTGTCACAATGAAGAAACTGAGCCATGACAAGTGAAGACTTTGTGATCATAGTTAACTTAGAATACAAATTAGAATATAGATCATTCATTCATTCAAACATGCTTATGTTCAACGCATGTTTAGTAGGTATCTTCTGGGGGTAAGAATTGACACCGAGCACATATAAGCTAAAACAGACGTAACCACTGACCTCATAGAGTTTATAGTCTATGGAGAGAGGTAGAGTTTAATCAGTCACACAAATAATGATAAAAGCATAACTATAAAGGGTGCTATAAAAAAAGATATACTCCTACAATGAGTTTATTTAGAGGATTATGAGCAAATCAAGGAAGTTTCCACTGAGAGAGTCATATTTAAAGGATCAATAGGCAATAATGAGGCAAAGAGGGGAGAAAAGAGTTTTTTGACCAAGGGAACAGCAAGTGTGAAGTGCCTGTGAAAACAGAAAACAGGAAGCGGAGACTGAAAAGGAGCATGTGTGGCCAGAGCCTCAAAAGTGAGCGGGAGTAGTTTCCAAAATTGAAAATGCTTAGATAAATGGAAATTGGATTAAGCAGAGCCTTGTATGTCAAGATAAAGAGTTTTGTCTTTGTCTGAAATACTGTGAGGAGTTACTGAAATGTTTTAAGAGATTTGGAGGTGGTTCATGAAGGACAAGCCCATTTGCGGCATGCCAAGATGATTCTAATTGCGGTGGGGAGAACAGAGAAGAGACCAGGGAGGATGGTGTCACCCACCTAGGAGACTTGGCCAGCCTGGTGCTCTGTTAACACTACATATGTGTCAGAAGCTGTCCACTAGAATCCACTCTCCTAGAATGGCAGGACTCCCATTTCCCAGGTCACGTGGCAGTTAGGTGTGAACATGTAACTAAGCTCCAGGCAATGAAATGTGAACAGAAATGAAATGGGCTACTGAGACTGTTGCCCAAGACCAGACAACACCTCTCCTTGTTCTCTCTTCCACCTTTCTGCTGGATGGCCATGAGGACAGTGACATTTCGAAGGTAATAGAGCAACTGTCTGCTTAGGTTGACAGTTGAATGCCCCCATGGCAGGAGACACTTCCTAACCTAGATCACATGTCCAGACTATCTTATTCTCATAAGAGAAATGAGCTACCACTTCTTAAGGTGACTTCATTCTGGGATCTATCTGCTACAGCAATTTAGCATGCCCTAATTAACTCAGTGAATATGTCTATCTATGTTTATGCATGTGTACTATGTCTCATGTGGGTCAATGTCTATAAACTGGGAAAACAACTAGCAAATTCATTAACTAGGGACTTGCTTTAGTTTTATTACATAAGGTAATTACTTCTTGGTTTATATAAGCCCACGGCCCCTCCTAGGCTGACATTCTATGAAATAATTGACTGAGCCTCACAAGTGTGGTGAATTGCACACTCAGGAATTTCCCATGAGAGGACACACCTTAAATAGTTTCAGTTTAAGCAAAGCCAGTAAATTTTTAAATGTTTGTGGTCAGTTAGGGATTATTCTAATATAATAAGAAAAGTATAAATAAGACTCTAAATTATTAATTTGCTAATAGTTTTTCCTTTTGGCCAAGGTTATTTATTGACCTGAAATACTCTTTAATTCACTGAAAATTGTTTACTAAATACTTCTAGAAGAACCTCACTAACACCCACATTAGAGCAAATATTGATATGTTGGGTGCTGTCAATATTAACTATATTTATTCCTAAAGACCAATGTGCATTTTTGAAGTATTATTCTGGTTTGCATAGTCTACAAGTTAAAATAAAAGACACACTCAGATCATAGACAAAGTTGGGAATAGAAAATAGAGATTCTGTCAGAAAAAAAAAAAATGGCCATTGGGCAATGGGCAAAACTCCATGTCTACTCCATCTCCACAGCACCTCATACTTTAGGATGTCCTACCATGCTCGGCATTTTCCAATTCCAAATTTAGAGAGACTGATAGATGAGAGAGAGATACACAGAGAGAGAGATAGAGAGATCTTTTCCTCCTTTTCAAGGATTATGCCACCAGTGCTGATTATTTTCTCTATGGATGGGTGTGGTTTTTTTTAAATGTTTGTCATAGAAGAAGCTAAATGCATTCCAACATGTCTATGAAAAATAGCTAGAAATTGTTGAAACCAAACCTTTTCAGCTCTTAAGGTGCTAGATTCATATTGAATTATTATTATCATTTCCTTCCTGCTGAAATTTTGATGACATGGTCATCATTCATTCAACCAAGTGTGGCCATTTCAGATTCGGTTAAGTGTCTTTATTCAAGGTGTCCTCATAGGCTCCTTTATTTGTTAGAACTATTTCATAATGAATTGCCAGATGAATCACCAAAGCATTGCAAAGCAAAACTCATGTGTCAGGGCTAAACTGAGGAAACAGAACAAACAAAAATATGAGGCAGTTACAGACTTGGGAAATTGTTTATGATATAATATTAAATAAAAAAGGAATAAAATCTATCATTTAATGTGAAATGTGTGTTGTGGAGAAAATCTGATAGGCAAAGAAAAAGCATTCAGACAAAATGGGGGTTATCTCATGGCGGTAAGTTACAGGTGACTCTTAAATTTTTTGCCCTATTTTCCATTCATTTTATATTAACTGTTTTTTAACTAATAAGAAATAAGCACTGCTTCTAGTAAGTTTAAGCTATCCATTAGTCTTCACTATAATTACCTTTTGCCAGCTCCTGGGCCAACCCCCTGGAAGAGGGGCAGAGTTGGGGCAGGCGTGGAGTCTCTAGAGCAGAAACCATTAGGAGGCAGCAGGTACCGCTTGGACCAGCACAAGCACAGAGCGCTGCCCAAAATCGTTACTGTTCTAAAAAAGCTCCCAGTCTTAACATTAGCAGGCCCATGGCATTGGGCAAGTGGACACGTTGCCCATGTAGTAATGAGATGACTTCTAGAACTGGATTCCACAGAGGATTCTGTTGGAAGGAAACACTTAACGGTGGGCATGCCGCATAACCCCACTGTGCTTCGGGTATATTGTTTATAAAATGACTGACAGTAGGTAAAAGGAGGTAACAATTGAAAAGCCTTTTCCCAAAACTCCCTGATTTTAAAAAAACTAGTCTTAAAGGAACACAGCATGTTAAAGAATGTCTCATTTTGGCTTAAAATTGAAAGACCAGATGTATTCTCATCTAAGCCAAGAATGAGACAAGGGTAGTAAGCAATGAAGTAATTATATGAAGACCTGTCTAATGTTTGTCTCCCAGTCCAGGCTATCGCTCCAGGAGGACAGGAACCATGCCCTGTCTCCAACATCCAGCACAGTTCCTCGCAGAATAGGTGCTTCATGAATATTTTGTGGAGGGAAAGCAGAGAGCAAGTATACACACTGGCTGGCTGGCTGTTTTCATCACCGGTACTGAGCTTTTCCTACCATTTCAATAAGACAACATATGGAAATTAAAAGTATAATTAACACAAAGCTAAAATTATTACTGTTTTTAGATAATATGATTATCTACATTGAAAATCCATAAGAAAAACTATTTTAAAAAACAAGAAATCAGCTAAAAAATAAATATTAAAAATAGATTTTCTGTAAATTCATGATGATTCCAAAATACAATGGAAAAAAGTCTCTTATAGTAGTAACACAAATACCAAATACTTCAGGTGGAAATAAGAAATGTAAAGGACCTGCCTGAAGAAAAATACAAAACTCTCCTACAGGGCATTTTGCTCGATGCAATGTTTAAATATAGTAGAGATGTCTTTTTTAAGTGCAATTCCACTGAAAATCTCAGGGTCTGTAATTGAGAATGCTAGTCTGCAATCAACATGAATGCTAAAAGAATCAAAAAGGGCAAAGGCTTTCCAATTTAAAAACATGACAAAGCTAAAATATTTTCAAGTATGATATTAGTGAAAAAAATAACCACCAAATTAAGAATTTATTTTACAGTGAAATTTACCTGGGTGGCTGAGTCTATGACTTGAGAGTCATTCAGTCCTGAGATCCATTCTTAGATCGCCCCTGTCCGTAAAAGCAGTGTCAGCTCACTCATTTCTAAAATGGGGATAAAAAGAACTCTATATTCACAGGCCAATGGGAAAATAAAGAAATCTATTAGAAATGATGCTGAGACAATAAACTGAGGAAAAATGTTTATTTGTTACATATTCAAATTCTGTATGTTACATCTTACAGAGTATATCAACAGAGTAAAGCATTACATGCAAATGTTAAAACTACAGAATAGCTAAAAGAAAGTATAAGTGATTCTTCTCCTAATCTCATGATGGGGAAGGCTTTAACAAACAAAAGAAATGAAACAACGTCACAAAGAACAGGCAAAAAGGATCATTTTAACTACGGAAAAATTTTGAACTGCTCCATGTAAAAGAAAATTCATCATAAGTAAAAAGAAAAAAAAATAAGAGAAGTGAAAAGAAAAAAATAAATAAAAGAGAAAAATACTTTCAGCAAGACATATGATAGATAGGAGTTAACAACTTTAATATATAAACAGCTCTTTAAAATCAATACAAAAAGAATGCTAACAACTCAGTAGAAAAATTGCAAAGGATCTGAACAACTAATTCACAAATTAGAGAACTAAAGAAAAAATGCAGATTGTCAGAATAATGAACTTCATCAGTTCTAGAATTTCCAAATTCTAGATTGCTATATATTTGGTGTATTTAGAGTCAAAGAAATCCATAAAGATAAATGCACGAATGAAAGCATTTTGTGTACCATTTATGCCAGAAATTGCCTAAAATTGACTCAAATATATATTTGAGTGAAACTCCCATTTAACCCTAGTGTGTTAAGGAGTACTTCAAAAATTTTAATGAGATCTTGGAACTCAGTTTTGATAACTTGCACTACGCCGTTTGCTCACTCTCTCTGTCATCTCTGATGTTCTCTAATTTTCTAACACAGCATATGTAGCTTTCAGACCTGACCATGTCTACACCATAAATACCAATGTGGATGACCAGGAACTAATTAGATGATGAAAGGTAACCTGAGGAAACCATAGAGAGATCTAGTTGTGGATCTTGTTTCTTACCACAAGCTGTGAGCCAGGCCATCACTTGTCCAAATGTAAGATGATTATTAAATCAGTGTTTCTCCTAGTGAGCTAAAATTCCTGTGACCAACTTCATCCCTTCAGAATCAGAACCTGGAAATTGGCATTTTTAACAAGCACCCCAATTAATGCTTAGGGACTTTCAAGTTTGAAAACTACTGTAATGATAGACCACCCAGTCCCCTCTAATGCCCCAAATTGGATATCTGAAGGGAAAAAATGCATGCTAACAGCCCCACTCTGTACATCCAAGAACGATACCCACCTCAATTCCCAGACCCTTGTTATATTTGCATTGATGTCTCTTTAGGTTTGTTCTCCCAATTCCATGCATCAAATTACACTCATTGAAGCTGCCAGTCTTCAAAAGTGCTTTCAGAAGGCACATAAATTCAATCCTGACTCCTTATGATTCAGACATTTAATCACGCCATAAACTTAATGGAATCCAATTTGAATGTAGACACCTCAATAGCTACATTGCATTGAATTCACAACCTTCATAAAATGTAGGACTCAAAATGAATCACCAGCTTAATGAAAATTTCAGAGGAGAATGCCGCCCTCTCATTGGTCACTGTCCTGGGTCTTCAGCTGCTGGGAAAAGGACTGGAGCTGTCAACACAACATTGTAGCCCAGGCAACCAGCCATGCCACTGGGAACTTTTCAACACTTGAAAAAAATAAAAGTTACTATAGAAACTTTCAGATGTTCTTTAGATTGTTTGGACAGCCCATGATTTATAACAGTAATGATGTCAGGGTCAGACTTCACCTGTCAGTTTAGGACCTCCCTTCATTAACAGTGCAGGAATAGATTGCTTTTGGGGTTCTCAGATTCATGCCTGATTGCCACCATAAAGTGTGTTCCTCCAGTGGTGTATATTCTCTCGGTAAGAAGAAAGGGAATGTTTCCAAAAGCCCAGCAATTCATTACTTAAAACAACAGGAAATAAAAATATGGCTGGTCCTCCAAACATCCAGATGTGGTCTCAATGACATTTGGCATCCTCTAGGTGAAGACATCTCGGTGATCAATTCTGCGCTTTCCAAACAGATGTTTAGCCATAGTGGCAACTCAACTTTGAACTGAAACTGAGTAAGTTTTGTGGTTATTACGGAGCTATCTGTGTGAGCTTCTTATATTGGGAATGTCTTCTCACATTAGCTTTTCTACCTTGGGTAGGGTGGCTTTGCCTGAAAGAACCTCAGGGTCTACAAAACCACAGAGATCAACCTTCTCAATTGTGCTTTCTCTTCTTTAAGCTTTTGTTGTCATTTCTAAGCTAAGTAGAAGAGAAAGCAATCCTTTCTTAATTTTTTTTTTTTTTTGAGGACAGCTGATGGAATCTACCTATTCTTAAACAGTTATTTACCTAAAGTTGGAACCGAGTCCATAAGGGAAGGAGGCAGGGCTCTCAAAATGTCTTGTAAACTTTTTGAGTCTAATATGCTGAACTGCAAATTTAATCCACTGAAGTGGTTTCATGCAAACACTCAAATTCCTTTTGTACAAAATCTTGATGCATAATGTATAGAGTCTGAAAATGGATTAAGCTACATTTGGAGATGGTTTGGGTTTTTTTTTTTTTTAAGCAAGCAAAAACAAGCGGTTTTTTGTTGTTGCCTTGTTTAACCCTTCCTGCTCGAGCAAGCACACATGGATTGTGTCTTTTCAAAGCTGCCTTCCACACAGTGTTTTTTGGTTGTTGGTTTTTTTTTTCTGTCAAAAAGTTTGAAATGTAAGAAGTTTTAATTAGAAATGTGAAGAGTGAATTAGACTCATTTCCCTCAGATTTCCCGACTCATGCAAGCAAATAGACTGGTAAAACCTTCTGATTTACTTCTGGAAGATAATTTAGCAACCGAGTAAGCAAATGAATAGAATCTTACTGAATAAAATGTCTCCAAGTATTCTCAGATCTTACCTACCCCAAGGACTGTGGCCATAGATGGAATGCTGGATCTGTATGTTGTTGGAAGAAGGTGTGGTAAATGCTCAGAGACACATGTCCACCAGTGCCAATCAGGACCAAAATGGTGGAAAAGGAGACAGCCAAGAGGGGTTGCCAAAGCTTTGAAAGGAATCGCAGATACTAGGAATCTTACACTTATGCTTCAATGAGTCAATACTGTTTCATCATTTGCTTATTTTTACATATCGTTTGAATATTATGTAAATTGTACTGAAAAGAGAATTGTAGCTAGAATGAAGAGATTTGGGCTAAAGCCCTAAGTTTGACCCAACGTTGTTCTGTGACCTTAAAACCACTTACTCTTCCCGGGTTCCATTTCGTCATCTGTCAAATGAGGAGAACCACTCTCCCTCTAGCTGCCCACCTGCATTTGGACCATTGCAAGAGCAAATGAGATGGGTGGGAAAGTATTGGTGTCAAGTCTCAAGCCTCGTGAACATGGCTGAATTCTCTGTTTTGGATTAACTTCTGTTTTCTTCTGAGAAAATGGTGGTATCCTTGGCTCTTCTGTCATACCTTTCTTCACCAGGTTTCTCCAAAGCCAAGGGTGAAGAGAACAGGTGGTCCTCAGGGAGACTTGCAGTTGCAGCACAGCTGGCCACTCCTGGGGCCTCCACATATTGGGTCCCAACAGGAGCTTTTATGCTCCTACAAGGCTCCATACATGACTCTTAAAAACATGGCTTCGGATCAATACAGAGAACCAACACTCCCCAGACCTGACATTTCCTGTGGTCCTCATTCTGAATCCTCACCTGGACCCACCTTGATCCTGACCTCATGAACAGCCCTTCTGTTATTATTTGCCTTGCCTCTCCCGCTTCCAGATCATTCCAGTTATCATTATCAGGTTTGGGCTTTTCAATTCTCTTCATTGTGATTCAAATGATTCACTTACACTGCCTTTACCTTGTGCCCAGCACCTGACACCCCAGGTCAAGAATGGGACACAAACAAAGAATTGGTTTTATTGGCAGGTATAAAAATTGAGATGTGCCTCCCAAAACAGGCCATGTAAAGGTTTTTGCCAGCACAACAAACATTTTCTCTTTTGGAGCTACAGACTTAGAACTGGACTATTTCAAATTCTATGGGGGAAAGTGACAAGAGGAAAAAGGATAGTTTTTTTCCCTAAGTCACCTCTTCTTCCTGCTTTAAATGTTAACACACACTAGCATATATGAAAACACAGAGGAATCATATCCTGTTTGTGCTTCTCCATATAGAACTTGATTTGTTGGATGCCGTGTTAAATGGGAAGGGAAGACTAATTTAAATTCAAATTCATTCCCCATGACTTCACAATAATATGGACTTTACTAAACATTTTTTTTTTAATGTCTAATATGTAGTAAGAACAAGACCATGCCTGTTTTGTTCATTGGAGTATTTTTAGGACCCAGCACACAGAAGGTGTTCAAAATATATTTGTTGCCTGAATGAATACATAAGAAGAAAAAACAAATTAATATTTGAAAGATTTCTTATTATCTGATGCTGATAGAAAGTAAAGTTAATGATTTAGAGAAAAAGTATCCAGCAGTACAGCTCGCTAATACCTTTTAAAATGTGTTGATACTCATAAATCCAAAATAAACGACCTGTAAAATCACTTAAGAAGAAATAATACGCATTTAATCAGGCTTCCAGAGGAAAGTCTCGGGAAAAAGCTGAGAATTTCAAGAATTATTAAATCCCTTCCAATTCAATCACTGACCGATCACAGACACACCACATGTCCCTCTGCCCGCAGGGCTGTCACATTCGGCAGTCCTGCTCAGCCTGTCGTTATAAAACTCCCAAATTACAGCCACCTCCTGGAGCCAGAGGGAAAGAGCTGCAAAGGGTAAGTCCTCTTACAGGTCTACCCAGTACGCTTTTCCACATTCCACAGAGGGATCTTCAATCAATGGGGAGAAGAAACTGAACACATCACCCACATCCTAAAGCCAGCATCTTCAAAGTCTTACACACGGCTTTAGCTTCAAGTCAAAGGGCTCTTCCTCTGGCAAATAAAATTCAAAATACTGTGAAATGCCAGTCTGTGCTTTATAATCCTGTTGAAGTTTTTGGAATTTAACAGTGTTCTGGTACCTTCCATTCCATCCTGGATTTTGCCTCTTAGTCTGCTAATGAGAGTTACTTTACCTTTCCCAGAGTTTGATTAAGGTCCTGAGGGTGGTAGTAAAATGGATCCATCTTTTTGTTACAAACTCGATTAGCAGAAGTTGGAATTGCTCTCTTCAACAAAGTTAAATAAATTGTTAACGAGAAATTTACCTTCACTTGATTCGTTAGTTGCCTTATTAGCTTGGAGTCAACACTATTAAAGGAGAAGATGTTTATTAAAGTTTAAGGCGTTTGCTGGATTGAATGTTAAAAAGAAGATGGCAGGATAGCACTACTGACTGCCTGCTTCCAAAACCCAGAGGGATTTCCATGATCCATCCAAAATAAGCAACTTTGAGCCTTCATTTGGGGGTCTTCTCATCAGGGAAATAGAGATGTACCTGGTAGCTAAAAGTGCAACAGACCCATGGGTAGGTAGCATCTAAAGCTTCTCTTTTTGGCCACTGTGATGAGATGGTTTTCTAAGCTATATAGACACCGGCCTTAAGGAAGGTGTCCTTGTCCTTCACCGGCCAAGGAAGGCTGCTCATTTGCAAATGAGTCTGAATACCTTGCCTTCTTTGGTACGGAAGGAACTAAAACATGTTGGAAGGGGTCATTGAGGGGACATGATCACTCGTTGACCTGTGAACTAGACCCAAACAATCAAAGGTTCCTCACTCCCTCCCCTGTCCTTGGAAGGAATATTCTACCCACTACTCCCCACACTGGGAGCCAGTTTCAAGGAATAGCCTTGAGAGAGCAATTGTTGCGAACATCAGGATAGTATATGTGACTGAATCCAGTTAAGACCTCTATTTAAATGTTGAAGATTCTGGCAGGAGTGTACAGAGATCTATTCATCTTGCAACTTCCCAAAACAAGCTTCATTTGTAAATTCCTTTGTTTATTAAATCTTCCACCTACCAAGCTGGAGTGGTCTGCCATCTTCTTGGTCTTCTCCTTGTCTTTCTCGTATGGGATCCGGTTTTCAAACCACCACCTCCACCATGAATGTCAGAGGCATAGGAGGAGGAGGTTATTTATAAAAAAAAAAAAAAAAAAAGTTTACAAGCAGATCTTAAAACCCCCTCCCCAATGTGGCATTTCTAAAATGCCTCACTTTCGCAACCAAGACCAACTCTAGGCATAGTTGTGAGGTCAGTCATGATTGTTTTTAGCCCCTTCTCCATTCCCCTCTTAAAATGCTTCCCTACACTCCCACAATGTGGCTCCTGTGCTAGAATCTGTGGGCTGGTTCGCTCTAGTTCATCTCAATGCCTTCATGGCCATTGGATGCCCCTGCAAAGCCTAACAAGCTAAGTGGTGTCATTCCCAGAGTGGCCTACAGTTTAAGCTCCACACAAGACCTAGCTTCAACCAAGCAGACTTGCCCCCAGGATATATGGAAGTAGACTTAAAAATGTAGCCTATACTCTTCTACTTCCTCTAGCCAGCAAGTGTGAAGACATATGGCCAATCTAATAGAGGTCCAGGGTCCAGATCCTAGCACCATGGTTACTGAGAGGCAAGCCAAGAAGGGCATCTGTTTTGTTGCTATGGGCTGGGATAGATACAGTGAGGTACAAGAGTCAGAAGTTGTAGAGGTGACTTTCTCCTTTATCAACTCGATCATGGCAGCAGCTGCCTCTGTGGGTTAGTTCTGTGTTGTTGTTCTAGAGCGTGATTCCTGGGAGGTCTGCTGAAAGCCTCCTTCCCCAGCTCTTCTAGGGGTTTTCATAACTCCTTATTCCTTATATGAAATCCATTTCTGCTAAAAGTAGCTATTCTGAATTCTGTTACCTCCAACTAAACTCTGACAAAGACACTTCTTTCCTACATAAACAACCAAATGCCTTAATGCTTGCCCCACAACTTCTCAGATGAAATGAGTTGATAAATTAATTCACAATAATGTAGTTAATAACTACTAAAGTAATTTCTTTTGGGTACTTGCCTTAACCCAAGCAAAAAGATTCTAATGGTGGATTTCCAAACATGAATCCTTTACAGTGCTGATGAGAATTTTTTGTTTGTAGGTGGGGAAGCAAATGTTTTTTAAACTGTAAAGTAGCTATTGCTAGTTGTTAATGATGACAGGGATGATAATGATGGTGGTGATGTTGAAAAGCATGAGAGCACAAATCTAACTCATAAGGCTCACTCAGCTGATATCCCCAAGCTCCCCTACTGCCACTCAATCCTCTAACCAGGGCAGGAAACACCATGGTCACCATCCAGCTTCTCACCTCTCACCTCAGACCTCTCAGAGGGAGTGCTCTGTGAAGTCACAACCACCCCAATTGAGAGAAAACTTGCATTAGAAAGGGATGAGCAAGAATCTCCCTGAAAGTCAAGCACATACGTTCAGAAAGAAGACAAAGACAGGTGAAGAATGAGCAGTTGGGTAGAGAGATGATTGATGATGTTCGTCTGCAAAGCCACAGACCTTTTTGGAGCAGCCAGTCTGTGAAGGCACCTCCCCGACACTTGTGGAGCCCATGGTACAGGGGAAAATAAAGATTGCCATTTCTTGATCATTTTCTGTGTCTCAGACTTTCCTCCATTAATTTCATTCACTCAACATTCATTCCAAAAACACCCTTGCTTGTGCTTTTGCCGTTATTGTAGATACTGGTGAATAAATTCGATTTCCCAATCCTTTATAGGGGGAGCCAGACGTGACACCAGTACTCACATGGAAATTTCTCGATTACAGTTGAGGCCAGTACTACAAAGAAAAACCATAGCACACTGCCAGAGGCGGGAAGGGGAGTTGGCATAACTAAGTCTTGGGAGTCACGGGACACTTTCCAGAAGAAAAGCCATTCCAGCTGAATCTTAAGAGACTGAGCACAACTTAGTCAGGTTGAGTAAATAGCACAAGCAAAGGCCCTGAGGTTGGAGGAAGCATAAACCAAGAGGATACATATTATTATCTCCACTTTACACAGGAAGCAGTAGAGACATAGAAATATTAGGTAGCTCCCTAAGGTTATGCAGAACATAAGGCAATAGGAACCCAAAGATAGTCTCCTTACATGTAATCCAGCTTCCATGAGAGGCGGAGACAAAAATACCAGACAGGCTTTAAAAACAATTATGAGGAGACCCTCTCAAGCCCTGCAAGGCCACCTCTCTTCCTGAAGGAGCTGAGGACAGATTTTCATTTTCTCACTCTACTGGGCTCGAGACTAAATTAAATGGAAAACCTGCTATTTCAGACGCAAAAGTCCTGGGTGCTCTTCGGGAATGAAACCATCTTCCGTCCTCCCCGGGGCCTTTCATACCATTATGGTGCAGTCCCAAGCTATCAATGAGAGTAAAAAAACGGGGCTTTGCGGTAGAGGAAAGAGGCTATTCACACTGCTCCTGATTTCTATAAAAGAAATCTTTTGATCTTTGAAACAGCCAAAAGGGCAGTTTGATCTTCCTCAAACTCATTTATTTTCAGATTCTTGCAAATTTCTTTTCTGTAGGTTTACTTCCTTAGAAAGCTCAATATTCAATTGAACAGTGACTTTTATATATTGAAATGCAATATTGAATAGCTGACGCCCTAATAAATGCCATCCTGGCTATAGAGGATATTTTAAAAATCATAAAAGGGCCGACTGAGCCCGATCCAGGCAAAAATGACAAAGCGAATTCAATGCTTCTTTTGAAAATGAGTCATGGTCAGAAATACTCACTTTGACCAAAAGCATTTCTTTGAATGCCAGAGGTAAATTTGCTCACTTTCATTTTCTGCCTGGATTTCAAGTCAGCCCTGCAGAACTGAACAAAATCAACTCCGAGAGGCCCTGGCAGCTGTTCCAGATGTAAATGTGAACATGATCGTGAGGTTGGGCCTATTCCCTTCAATGTCTCATTTTCAAATTATGTAGATGGTGTTCACATAGAGATTGATCACACTTTGTATATTTTTTCAGGGAGGAGTAAATCATTGTTATTTTCTGCTGCTTTAACATTCCCCAGGACCACCCTTTCTTTTACGTAGGAAAAGGATGTTTTATTATCATGAGCCTCCAAATTACTGGCAAAGGGAGAGTCTGACATATGTTCCCAGTCATGGGGGACTCGGGGGAGGACAGGCACAACATACTCAATCGATTAGCCAAAAGGAACAGCCTTTGATGTCAGGGAACCTTTCCAAATTTCATTTAAGACTCAAACAATCTGTGGGAAATCAAAGTTCTCAATCAGAACCTTTGCCCCACTCCTCTGGGTGCAGCCATGGCTGGAGGAACTTTTGTTTTAACTATTTGTAGATGATGACTCAACCTGAGCCTTAGATATCGATAGATTCATAAATATACATACAATGAAATATTATTCAACCGTAAAATGAAAGGAAAGTTCTGCCATTTGTGATAACATGAATGAACCTGGAGGACATTATGCTAAGTGAAATAGGTCGGACACAGAATGACAAAAATAATCT
This sequence comes from Nasua narica, assembly GCA_028533885.1. NCBI lineage: Eukaryota > Metazoa > Chordata > Mammalia > Carnivora > Procyonidae > Nasua > Nasua narica. The sequence continues at coordinate 18,530,648 of CM052812.1, forward strand.
CACGTAGATATGCAACAAAACTGTTGAACTCCTAGAACTCAGGATCAGAATGGTGCAGGGGCTGGGAGTAGGGGGAAGGGGGAGATGTTGGTCAAAGTGTTCAACTTGCAGTTACAAGATGCGTAAGTTCTGGGATCTAATGTATAGCATGGTGATTAGAATTAATGATGTAGTATTGGATACTTGAAATTTGCTAAGAGAGATCTTCAGTGTGCTCACAACCAAAAAAAAAAAAAGAGAGAGAGAGAGAGAAAGGCATCTATATAAAGTGATGGACTTGCTAATTACCTTGATAGTGGTAATCATTTCACAATGCATATGCACATCAAACTATCACATTGTACACCTTAAATATATATGATTTGATTTGTCAGTTATACCTCCATAAAGTTAGAAAGAAATAAAAGAAAGTTTCTCTTAGGGGTAGGTAAACTATTCACAGCTTCAAAAACAATGGTTGATTGTTAATGTCCATGAAAGAACTTGAAATAGAGGATACGAAGCAGCTCAAGGACAAAATTCAGAGCCGAACTAACCGAATATACATAGACATGCCCACACCTCTTTCTAAGGCTGTTAGTTCTCCAATTTGGGAAAGGAACTATTTTTGTTTCTTAGAAGCAAATGGGGGCTTCCCTTCATTTCCTTAGAGAGTATTTTAAGACAAATTAACAAGAACAACAAAACAATACCTGGATTTCTTGTCACTCACAGATAGGGTTCTTACAATCCAAGAGCTAGACATAAGTTAACATGTTCCAAGAGAAACATAAGATATAAAACAGGTAATTTCATTCAGGACACAGTAATAAAAAATCAAAGACAAAACGGCACCACCCATGTCTCAGAACAAGCGCGTGCTCTGCATCCAGGCGAACATTGGTTTGAATAACACTAGTGTGACAAGATTGCCTTTGTCACTCAGTTAGCACCTCTTGTCTCCTTTTATTCACTTTGCTGCTTTCTGGTTGTAATTTTATCAGAAGATTGAATCAAGCTGTAGACTTCTTATGGAAAAACAGCCCCAGACACTCACCTAACAGTAGTTGGGGCAAAGTTGCCAGTGCCAGGAGTAAAAAAAATGTTGGAATTGAAAGAGAAGTAGAACTAAATGGAAATCTATATATGGCAGACAGGCTGCCCTCCTAATTAGAGTGGGGGACAGAGGAAAAAATTGTGAAGCAAGATACTAAATACCACAAGAAAAATTCAGTGACCTGGCTTCAAATAAGTAGAATCCACTCTTCCAGCATTTTCCCATGCCTCGGCCATCCTCTGCAAGACAGGCCATCTGCCAACCGCTCATTGGCGAGAGTGTGTCACCAAGCAGAATGGGTTCATTGGTGCAGCTGCTTGTTGTACTCATTAATTCTAAGACAAAGTGAAAGAAAACCCTTCCAAGGCAGAAGTCAACACTGATCTCAGTGGCTACCACCCTTACATATCCAAAGATCTTCTAGGAAAGCAAGATAGAAAGCAGCAATAAAACTGCAAAGCAAAAACTTAAAAAATTTTGCTAAGTACCATTTGTGAACTAAGCAACAGAGTAGAGTTTGGGGGAAATGTTCACTGATAATAAACCAAAAGCTAGATATTTGCCCCAAACTTGCTATCAGTAAAATGCTATCAAAACAAGCAAAGAAAAATACATTCTTATTTCAATTTCTATTTCAATGCAAAAAACACCTCTCAAAATGTCACTTTTATCTAGCCTGGCCTTTCCAAGGACGTGCATAGTTAAACTTCAATGACCTGTAGTGTTTGGAAGAGGCTATTTAATTGAATTTTCAGGTTAACTGGGATGAGGCAGAAACCTTTTTTTCTCTTTTGGTTCTATTAGGAATCAACATAAGATACTGATGGAATGAAGATGGTTTTCTTAGAGATCCAGAAGCCTAGATCTGTGGGCGATTTCTTGGGAAGTCATATGCAAGAAACTCCCATAAAAGAAAATACATAATGCCTCATTGTCAACTGCCCTTGTGTCCTGAGCTCTTAGGCCTTTCTGATAGAGTCAACCAGAACCCATACCCTAGCTCAAGACTTCTGGGTCCTCTCCCTGCCCATCTGCCTAAGCCCTAATCTAATCATTAGGACATCACAGGACAAAAGGACCTTGTCAAGTCCCACATGAAAATGAGCCTTAAACTTTGCTACTTCACCCTCATAAAGGGGGGAAGCAGATCTTGCTTCTTACTTATAAATATGGTTTACAGAAAAACTAAATTTCACTTAATGGGCAGTCTTATGTCTTTTGCTAATTGTAATTTTGTTATATGCAGGTGACAATTTGCAGGTCTCTTCTCCCAATCTTTACCAGGTTCAGGGAGTGTAACACCACCTTCATCACTGTGATTACCATCATCATAAACAAGACTTCTCTAATACAGTTGGTTACCCAAAAGACCAGTACATCCATCCTTACTATAGGGAGAAGTAAAAGAAAAGGCCAGTTAAAAGGTGAGTGGGCAGTGGCATACAGATCTAAATAATCCAAAACATCCTCTTAAACCCTTCAAGGTTCTAAGAAGATAAGCAAAATTAATTTAATTCTAAAGTAAGAATACTCTCAAAAATTAACACATTGCTAAGAAAAAACACATTTTTTGTTTACATTATTAACAGTCAAATAGATTTTTATGTGACATATGAATATTTCACATATAATTGGTGCACTTATACAAATAATGAGTAAGGAATATACATTTCATTTAAAACTTGTGACTAAGTTTTTTTAATTTAATAAGAATTAGATCTTATTCTCATTATTTTAAGATTTTACAGTTTGTAGCTTGAATGAGGTGACAATGAAGGGTCATCTCTAATATATTTGAAGCTGCAGCCTTGTTCAGGAATACAACTCTCAAATATAACACTTTGAATGGAAAACATTGTTCACTATATAGTGATGTGCTCAACGATCCAGTTTCCAAGAATACGTTTTGGCAAAGAGCTAAGACTGAATCCATGCCCTCTGTTTTAATTACTTATCTGCATCCATGAATCAGGAATAGAGAGCACTTGATGTATATCGAGTATATTGCCTATGGTAAACAATCACCACAGGGATCTTCACTGGCCCTTCATCAAAGACTTCTAGGAAAGAGAGATGTTCCTATCCTTCCATCCACAGGACCCATTCCATGGGTGGAGTGACCGCAGCACTTAAAGACCAACCATGAAGTCCAAAAAGGCTGCAACTCCTTTTGATTCTCCAGCCCCAGAAGGGAGCAGAAACTGGTCTCCAAAAAGAGTATGAAGGCTTTTGTCTGTCCATTGCTGGGCACGATTCATCTGCTGGGCAGATTCAGTTCTGAGGCTCCGCTTCTATAGGCTCAGAAGCTTTGTGTTGGTTGGAGATCACAGAGCACCCTCCCAGCCCACGCTGCATTGACGCTGCCACAGTTCAGCCCAGAAGACCAATAGGAAAGGTTTGGACCAATAGATAAAGTGGTCTAATCTATGTAAAACTATCACCACTCCTAGAAGGAGAATCCTGGGCATGTGCTCAGCTCCAATACGAACCAGGGCACATCCTAGAGCATGACACTGGGATTGGGGAAAATAAGCCAAAAACATGCTGGTTTTCTTGGTTCCCAATTAAACACCTAAGACAAATTACATGAATGTAAAACACATATGAAGAAGTGAAAGCATAAGGCAAAGCCACAAAGGAACAAAAAGCACTAATGTCAGTAATAAAAATACCATGGTATTTTGTTTTCCACTGAATTAGTCAGAACTCTATCAGTCATTGGTGACTGACTGAAATGCAACTCAAACCAGTTGCAACCAAAATGGGAGTGAATCTATCAGTTCACATTTAGAAACTCAAGGAATCAGGTGTTGAATCCATGTATTCAATGATGTCTTTATCATGCCTTCACTCTATCACCATCTCTTCCATCTAGTTATTCTGTCGTGGCTTCATTTGTCTCTTCACAAGTCCCTGAAGAACCATTTGTTTCATGCTTGTTTCTATTGCTTATAACCTTCAAAGGGAAAAGAGACCCTCTCTTACCTAAGAGTTTCAGCAGGAATCCCAGGGTTATAAGCTTGAGCTGAATGCCTACCCCTGAGCTTGTCCCAGCACCTGGGGGATGGAATATGTTTATGAGGCCTACTCCTGGTCCCAAGATGTGGGCAGACTTACCTTCAGGACACAAATCAAAAGTGGGAAAGGGAACAGTTCCCCAAGGGAGAAGCAGAGAAGTAAAGCCAAAGTAAGGGGAAAAAGATCTTTGGTTTCATTTATTTTGTTTTGATAAACAACAAATAATCACATTAGTTACCAGGACCAGATGGTATTATGAAGAATGAATATGGAAATATCTAAAATTCTCTGGACCCTCGTGGGGCCCTCTGTGGCATTTGTTCTTGAACTCAAGGATCCAAGAACTACAACCAGAAGACACGGTGTGCATCGGTTATTTATTTGACAACTGTTTATTGAGTGCCATCCCAGAGCTAGGTACTGAGGATACAAGGGCAAGAAAGAAATACACATATGGTAAGAGGTGGGTGGCGGGTGGCCACAGTGCATGCCTAACGAGTATTCATCAGGTGACAGACACTGGAATCAACTTATATATTTTTAAGGCTGTTATGGGAAGACAAAGAAAGAAATCCTCACTTAGACTTGGGAGACCACAGAATGCTTGTAGAGGAAGTGAAATCGAAGCTGACATTTGAGAAACGGGTAAGAGTTTAGCAAGTCAAAGGGAGAAGTCAAGTAGTTCAAGTGAAGGAAGTAGCACATGTAATGTCCCCCAAACAAGGAAAAGTACAGTGTTTTAAGGGAACAGAAAGACTTACATAAAACCAAATTCTGTATTAATATAAATATCCTCGAGGGCAAAAACTGGATCTTACTCAACTCGCTTTGTGATTTCAAACAGGTCATTTGAATCTGCTGGGTCTCCCTCACCAAGTTGTTATAAGGATCAAAAGTAATCGTGTATGTGAGAGATTTTGTGGGTTTTAACTCCTCTACAACTGTAAGGCACATTTAGGGAACTAAAAGAAACACACAGAATCATAAAATCTTGAGTGAAGAAAAATGACTGGCTCTACATAAAGTGGGCTTCTCAAGAAAAACATGTTCTATGACTGTTTGGCCACTCAGGCCTCCTCTTACTCACTGGGGGTTTAGCTGTTAGTCTAGACTATAGTTAATAGATAGATATCCCATTATCTGTAAACAATGAAGACTGGAATCACGTCTTCTCTTCATCAGCAGCCAGAAATATCACAAGGGGGAGTGGGCAACACGGAAGAGTGTGCTCCCTAAGAAAAACAATGGAAGTGCTCAAAAAATGTGGGCTTGACACAGTGTCGTGAAAGCATCGCTGGCAGGATAAAGGGGTCCTGGGATTTTAAAAGGAAGGAAAGAGAAAGTTCACTTGCTAATGTTCTAAGAGTAAAATCAATGAAAAAGATGTACTTGGAAGATACCTGAAAGGCGGAAAAAGAACCTACAAGGCATGAAGTGACTACAACAGGTCACAAACTATGAGAAGAAGTACAGGAAATGGTGTGGGGACTTGGACTCTTAAAACGTCAATATAAGGTATGTTTAAATTGTAACCTAGGCCAGGGAGTCATGAATAATCAGTTTGTCTTGGAGAATTCTGGAATTATAAACAAAAGGATACAAAGCATTGCCCAAGGTAAATATTGACATGACTGAAGAGGAACTAGAAAAACTTTTAATGAAGCCAAAAATACTGCATCTGGGGAAGATGTTTCACATTCTTATAATAAACACTCAGATACAAGAAGTTTAAGGATGATGAGGAGGAATGATTGTCCAGTAGGTTGAAAAATTGAATTAAAACAAAGGCTTTTTCCAATTTAAAACATTAATACTACAAAAACATAAGCATTCATTTTTATAACCATGTTATTTCTTAAAATAAAGATAATTCTCTCTGCCAAACCCCTATTAGCCCAAAATGCGAGAGGATTAGTATTCACACCCTAAAAGAGCCGCCCAATTTATGGGTGGCAGATGTGCAGTGGCTTCTTCCTCGACTCCCAGCTGCCCCTGGGGTCCTGTGGGCTGGGAAGTCCCTCCTCACCAAGGCCCAGGCCCCCGCCCCAACCCTGACAAACCTTCTCCTCAGCTCATCCCCATCAAGGAGAGCCAGTGAAGGACTTCCCTCATTCGTCCAGGTTCATACCTTCCTTCCTTCCAGAGGACATTCAGGTGGGGTAACCTGAAACTTAGAATAAACAGAAGCCCATTATTGCTGCTTAGTGGGAGCTAGTGAAGGATCTTGTCAGCAGAACAGCACCATGGCAACCAAATCTTCAAAGCGTTTTTTAAAAATACAAGTCAAATTTCATCTGGAAACATCCCAATTACCCAATTAGACAAAGCTGCGAAGTCTTTTTAGAATAATCTCAGATCATAAGTGAGTGAATAGCTCAAACCCAAACCATTGCTTTCTGATACTCAGAAAATGCAAGTTGTGGGTACTGTATTCTGGGAGGAAGACAGTACTTTATTAGCAGGAGAAATGAAGCCAGTCTGCCTTTCCATGGGGTTCTCAATGCTAACGTAATATATAACTATATCCCACTGGGAGCCATGAGATTCTGGTTTTATTTTTCTCACCTTACAGATGGGAAAACTAAGGAACTCTAAGTAGTCTTATCCCCAACGGGACACAGAACGACGCTGGGTTGGGGTGAATCTGGCATTCTCTTGCTGCGTGTGTGTGTGTGTGTGTGTGTGTGTGTGTGTGTGTGTGTGTGTTTAGCAGCAAGGAGTTGGTGAAATCATACCCCAAGCTCTCTAGATTCCACCTCTGAGACATCTCTAACCTTCATCCCTTCTCTTCACCCTTCCTTGTGCTGGTAGGATGTTCAGTGTTGACCGATGCAATCTTCTCATGTTGCTCCTGGGCATGCTTACCAGTGTACAGGTCAGATGGGCTCCCATATGCTCAAAGGACCACAGCTTCCCTGGAACCTATAAAAAAAAAGTTCACTGTGCTAAGGATAGCAGTCAAAGTCTCCTCCTCGATGTCACAGATTAATAGAATTAAAAGAATTGTCCACTACACACTCCCCCACCACACAGCACACCATAAGTCACCAACATTCTATTACTCCCAAGATGTTCTCTGTCAGCCTAGAATTAACTTTCCTACCTTGGCTTCTTATCACTCACCCCTCAAGGCCCAGGCCCAGACCATGAAGTGTCTCCCTAATCCCTCACTAAGGGAGTATCGCTAAGCCTTGACAGATGCTTGTCATATGCCAGGCTCAGTGCAAAAGCAGTTTCCACGCACTGTCTCATTTTATCCTCATGACTATCCTATAGGATGGATACTCCCACTGATCCCACTTCATGGATAAGAAAACAGAAGCCAGGAGAAGAGAGGCAAGGTGGCTGTCATCACAGCTACTGGGTGGCATCCTCACTCCAGAGCACTTGCAGTCCCTTGGCTGTGTTCTCCCTCTTTGGGGGTAACATTTGCTCTGCATGCCCACTTTACTTTGACCCTCAAAGGGAACATGTTTATTTCACTCTCCTCTCATTGAAAGGTGTAAGGTAATGTGCAGACTGCTAAGCCTCTCTGGGCCCCAGCCTCCTCATCTGCAAAATGGAGATAGTAACTGGCTATATAGTTTTGTTTTCTAAGGAACACATGAGCTACTACATTACTAGGAAACACTTGGAACTATGCCTGCCACACAGCAGGTACTGGATGAATGGCAGATATTAACTGATCAGACTCCTGTTTCTCCAAAAAGAATTTGAGCTCCTCCGTCTAGGTTACCTTGGTAGTCTCCAAACCTCTAAGCCAAATGGAGTGCTCTGCACAAGCTGGGCACTATGTAAATAGCATTCAAATATTCAAGGAATTTGTCATTATAGATGGATACAATGTACCAGAATTTGACACTGAGAATGGACACAATGTATCTATCTATCCTCCCATCACTCTTAAAACGAAACCCAAGGTCTCCACCCTGCCCTGCCGGGTGCTCTCCCCCCTGGCATGGACCTACTCCTCCTACCTCATTTCCTTCTTTCTCCTTCTCCCTCCATCACTTCAACCACCCTGTGGCCACTTCACCCTTCCTCAAACACATCGAACACATTTCGGTCTCAGACCAAATGAGACCTAACCTCAAGGTCTAACCTCTCCCTTACTTGGCTACATTTTTCGTAGAACTTGACGGTTTCTTACAAATCTCTCTATGCATTTATTATCTGCCCTCCCCATTAGAATGGCAGCTCCATGAGGGCATCAGCTTTGTCTGCTTCCCTGTGCCCAGACAGCTAGTGGCACATAGCAGATGTTCTGTAATGACTGAATGAATACACAGATGAACAAGTGAATTTCCAAACCCCACAACACTGCTGAAAGGTACACACCATTTCACAGATTAAAAAAAAAAAAAAAAAAAAAAAAACTAAGCTAAGATGCAGAAAGATTAAGTAATTTTCCCAGAGACACACATTTAGTAAGAGGCAGAGTTTGAATTTTATCCACGTCTCTCTGATTCCAAAATTCATTCCAGTGTCTCCTGATCTTAAGGCACTCAGATGCCACCTTCAAGAGATTTGCCACATTCCACTCAACAACTGAACTAATATTTACCTTGCATTTTTATTTAAGTCACTTGTATCATATGCAAATAATTTTATTTTAAAAGAAAAGCAATCATTCCCATGGAATAAATCACACTGAAATAGATGTGTATCCATTAAAATTCAAAATATTCATCAGTGTATTTTGAAGCAGGGATATGCCTGCTGCATTTGAAAACACAGACCCTGCCTCTTTCTGGGTACCCCTGGGGCTGATTCTGAACCCCGCAGCCCAGGGGTCAGACTCCTTTATACCCCACAATCTGTATTCGCAGTTCTCCTTCACTCAGCCTCGTGCTCACAAATCATTCTGCTCTTTCTTGGAACATTCCTCATTGAGAGAGTGTCAGAAAGAAGCCTTGAAAGTACACACACACGCACACAAATACGTCGGAAATTCAGAGAGCCCAGAACACTCCAGCTCACCAAATGAAAGCAAAAGCAAGATGCAGGAGGTGGGAAGAGAGAAATTAATTGAAAACTTGAGGTTGTCACACCATACTGAGGAAAAGCTCTCTGAGTTAAAGATCGGAGACATAATCAAGGAAAGTGGATTCTATAAAAGCTTGATTAGTTGATTGAAATCTCTAGTCTTCCCGAAAATAATTGCCTGGAAGAAAGCACCAAGTGACCTGTCTGCTTGGGAAGGAGCACCCATGCCAACAGTCGCTGGAGCCCCTCCAGCCTTCCTCCGATCCTGCCCATCGAGGCCCCGACCAGGATGCACCGAATCTGCGCCAGGAGGCATAAAGTCCCATTATTTTTGGCCCCGACATGCATGTATATTTCTCATGGATGTTAACGCTCAACAACATAGAGGAAGTGTTTGTGCTCTTTGTTTCTGCAGCTTTTTCATCTCTATGTCAGTGTTTTATAAATAATCAGTCTGTACGCCTCTTGGCGGAACGTGAGGAAAAAGGAAGAGGGCGGCCTGCGGCCAAAGCTCCTGGAAACAGGTCCGCGCTGGGGCGGTCCTGAGTCCCCAGAACGTCCTCCCAAGAGGGGCTTCCTCTGTCTGCACGTGCTTCTGTCCCTTCTCCTTCCTGGCACCACAGTGTCATCAAAAATGCAGACATGACCACAATTCCTTTTAGACGAAAAGCCTTCTGCATGCTCTACCGCCAGCGGAAGAAACTTCGTGGTCCTTGATGCGCTGTTGAAGGCCTTTCACGATCTAGCCCTAGGCTACCTCTTCTGAGCTCTTCACCCAAATAATTCCTGCACCAACTCAAAGCCCTTCGTGTTCCCTCACACCTCTACACCTGCCTGGGCTGTTGGGACAAGGCCCACTTACCTCCTCTCCTCACACCCCTTATCCACCTTGGAAACTCCTTTTCATCCTGTAAGACTGCTCCGGTAAGCCTTCTCTCACCAACTCCCTGCCCATGTCCACTAGCGACGAAAGAAAGATGCCCGGAGCCTTAGAGAAACGTCCCTGCATTGGGGCTCCAACCCTGTGTCCAAGACCAGCTCATACTCCACCCACCTCCTTAATGAAGTCTACCCTGTTTTTTTGTTTTTTGTTTTACTCAGCCCACATAGATCTCCAACTTTCCTGAGTTTTTAATGTGATATAAATCTGTGACACACATCTAAACATTTTTATCCTACCAGAGTAGAATACGACTACCAGAGTTGAAGTCGTGCCAAAAGTTCTGACCAAGTCATTCTTTTCCAGGAATCTGTCCTGAGGAAATAATCAAAAAGCTGATTAAAGATTTATGAACACAGAGGCTGATTGCATCATTTTTTATAATTACAAAAGAAAAGGAACAACCTAAGTGTGTAACAGTAGGAGGTGGTTATATAAAATATATCCATACGGCCATTAAAAATATTTTGAAGCATATATAAGGACATGGAAAAATGCCCATGAAATAATGTTAAGCATGGACTCCAGAACTCAGCTGCCTGCGTACATTTTATCCTTTGGTCTTGGGAATATTACTTAGTCATTCTTTCCTTCACTTTCCTTTTCCACAACTTAATGATAATAATAGCACCTTTCATGTAGGGTTACTGTGATGATTAAATTAGTTAATGTATGTGAAGTGTGTGAAATTACTCCTGGCATATCACAGGTGTTAATATATGTCAGTCATCTTTGTTCTTATCCACTGAAAAAATACTGCCTTTTCTGGATGATGGAGCTGTAGTAATTTTAAATTTGGCCTTTACATTTCTCTATCATTTTTCCCCCAATCACCTATGACTATAGTCATTTTTAAAGATTTATTTATCTTTTTTTATTTGAGAGGGAGAGAAAGCCCAGAGCACAGGAGCAGGGGGAGGAGCAAAGAGAGGAGCAGATTTCCTGATGAGCAGGGACCCCAACACAGGGCTCCATCTCAGGACCCTGGGATCATGACCTGAGCTGAAGGCAGATGTTTAACCAATTGGGCCACCCAGGTACCCCAAAATGTATTCATTTTAGAGAGAGAGAGAGTACGAGCAGCAGGGAGGGACAGAGAGAAAGGGATAGAATCTCCAACAGACTCCCCACTGAGTGCAAAGTCTGATCTCAGGCTCTATTCCAGGATCTTGAAATTAAGACCTGAGCTGAAATCAAGAGTGAGACACTTAGCTCAACATCACTCGCATCAGAGAAATACAAATCAAAACCGCAGTGAGATACCACCTCACACCAGTCAGAATGGCTAAAATTAGCAAGTCAGGAAACAACAGATGTTGGTGAGGATCTGGAGAAAGGAGAACCCTCCTACACTGTTGGTGGAAATGCAAGCTGGTCCCTCTGGAAAACAGTATGGAGGTTCCTCAAAATGTTGAAAATAGAACTACCCTAAGACCCAGCAATCGCAGTACTGGGTATTTACCCTAAAGATACAAATGTAGTGATCCGAAGGGGCACATGTACCCAAATGTTTATAGCAGCAATGTCCACAATAGCCAAACTATGTAAAGAACCTAGATGTCCATCAACAGATGAATGAATAAAGAAGAGGTGGTATATATATATAATGGAATACTATGCAGCCATCAAGAGAAATGAAATCTTGCCATTTGCAATGACATGGAACTAGAGGGTATTATACTAAGCAAAATAAGTCAATCAGAGAAAGACAATTATCATATGATCTCTCTGATATGAAGAATTTGAGAGGCAGAATTTGACCGTGGGGTCATGGGGGTTGGGGTGAAAATGAAACAAGATGGGATCGGGAGGGAGACAAACCATAAGAGACTCAATCTCATGAAACAAACTGAAGGTTGTTGGGGGGTAGGAAGGTAGGGATAAGGTGGCTGGGTTATGGACATTGGGGAGGGAATGTGCTATGATAAGTACTGTGAAATGTGTAAGCCTGATGATTCACAGACATGTACCCTGGGGCAAATAATACATTATATGTTAATTAAAATAAATAAATAAATAAAATGAAAAAATAAATTTAGATTCATTAAAAAAAAAAAAAGAATGAGACACTTAGCCAATTGAGCCACCCAGGTGCCCCAGTCATTTTTTAATCTGAAAAATACATGGTGTTTTTAAAGAATAAATCTCCATTCAAATCTATGTGACTCTTGACTCCTAGGGCTCAGGCATGAATCTTTTCCTCTCTCCTTCCTTCCTGCCTTCTTTACTTCCTTCTTCCCTTAAGAGATAGAGACAGAATGTGCAATCAACCAGTCCATATTGCCTAACCCTCTGTTCTCAAGAAGAACTCAACCCCTTGGACTCTGGGAAGAAAGTTTGGCTATAGAATCTACCGCTGGGAACAATAGTATTGGGGGCCAAAGATAAGATGGTACTACATCACCTGGACAAATTGCAAACTTAAGTCACAGATTCAAGTCTCATATTTCTTATCTGCAAAATGGGGAAATATAATTCCTGCTTCATAAGGTAGCTGGAGAAACACATAAGCTTGAATGGGGCCTGGCCCATACTAGGGACTCAGGAAATGTTAACCATCATAGTCATGATCAGAACTTAAAATAGAGTTGCCCTGTTGACACAAGCATAGTGGAAGGAACAGCTCTGGGGACAGACTAACTTGGGTGTGAATCAAGGCTTTAATCCTCTTGCACTGTGCATTCAAGGTCAAAGTCAAAGTCAAGGTTCCTCTCACTCTGCACCCCCAATTATTCTCTATCTTAACATACTATTTAAAGCCTTTGGAGCACTTGCCACCATTTATTTCCCACTGTGATATCTATATCTATCTATCTATAATTTATATCTTTATATTTTATTATTATATTTTGATATATATAAATATGTATATATTTTTTAAGATTTTATTTATTTGAGAGAGAAAAAGAGTGAGTGAGTGAGTGAGTGAGAGAGAGAACACAAGCCAGGAGCTGAGGGAGAGGGAGAAGCAGACCCTCTGCTGAGCAAGGAGTCCAACACGGGGATGGATCCCAGGGTCCTGGGATCATGACCTGAGCCAAAGGCCACCCAGGGGCCCTTCCCACTTTGTTTAGTTATATTCTATCTGTCCTCCCAATTAGGTTGCAAGCCCCAGAAAGGCAGGGATCAAGTGTATCACATCACATTCAGCAGGTGATCCCCAGGGCCTAGAGCAATGCCTAAAACAGGATAGTACTCATTAAATAATTCTGTGGTAAAAGAATAAAGGGGCAAGTGAACAAATTAATTTGGGCGAGTTACTTTAGTTGCCTTTGCCTTTATGAAAACTAAAATAACGGAAGGAAAATATGGTACCTGATGTATACTAGGTGCTCTTTCAATATTAATTTCTTCTTTCTGGCTATTCACAAGGTTATCTTTTATCAGACCCATACATTTTCTAAAATTACTTTGACTGTCTGGACAAATGCTATTCGGATACATCTTAAACTGTTATCCCTTGTGCCTGAACAATTGTTACCTGATAAAGGGAATTTTTCCCACAGAACAGAGCAAAAAAAGCTTTGAAAGTAGAATTTTTATAGTTCACATCCCATGCATGCCAGACGCAAAAATCACTTTGAGGTGCTAATTGGTGACGTAAAAAATAAAAAATAAAAATGTAAAAATGCAACAGTGGGTTTCAGCAGCAAGGAGAAGAGGTTCTTTTCAATCTAAAAATGGTTTTCATCTCAATTCTTACTGCCTTAATTCATTTCTTAAGCAGAGGGCAAAAAAAAAAAATTGATGATTAAGATGCGTAATGGAAAATTTTCAGAGCAGAGTGAGGAGGTGACTAGAGACCATATGTTGCCCAAGAACGAAGCCTTCAGCAAACGTTGGAGAAGGATGAATGTGCTGATTTGCATACTATTAGCGATTATGTCCTAGTGAAAGAATACATCCCATTAGTACTAATGGGCATTATATACACATACGATTAAAACACCATATAACCTTTCCTGAGACCAAAAGCAAAGGAAAAACTGATAATACATTTCTAGGGGGGGAAAAGGAAGAACAAAATAAACTGCTGGTTAAGAATATTGCACACAGTCCACATTAGAAAAAAAAAATTTTAAACCAAATTCTTAATATCAGCGAAGCAATGAGTTTCCTAGAATTCTATGTGAAATCATCTCCTCTGTCAGAAATGCAGAATGCATCGTGGCTGTGATAAAGCCAATAAACAAACCCACAAAATAAGGTATAATGGGCCTTGTCATTTACCTTGATTCTTGGAGGTCAACTCAAACAGTAAAACTTACAGTTAAATCATGCGGTAAATATAAGCTCAACACTCACTAGAGTATTCAGCAAACAATACCGGCACAAAATGCCAGGCAAAGTTCAATGCAATTCACCCAAGAGTGGTTTGGGCAAAGTTTTCAGTGTCAGGAATAAAAATGTGGCCATGTGCTTCCATCAGCCAGTGGTATAAACGCCAACAGTCCTGGGCCATAAATTCCACCCAGGCCAATGGTCAAGGTCTTTGGCAGTCAGAAGTTCAGAAGTTGAACCCAAAATGAGTCAGGCCAAGAGCCTCAGGGAAGCTGGCCTCAGTTATTTCTGAGACGAGGAGGGCAAATTCAGTGACAGAGGTCAAAATGAAGTTGCAATCAATACCTGAGGAAGGTGTCCCAAGATATCTATAGATATTTCCATGCCTCTGGATTGAGGGAATACATAAATAATGTGACAACAGGTGGAACAAAGCTATGGCTATCCTTGGTCCTGGAGAAGGGCACTTCTGGCCTCAGCACAGTCGGCAATGACCTGGCTGTATGATGTGGTTGTAAACACTTAAAACATTGTGTTCAAAGGAAAGACCATCCTGAGGACAGAGACTATATTGTGGTTTGGAGTTTCCCGTAGTGCCCATCATTGTGCTTTGGTGAAGTTAGGAAGCTTACTGTTCATCAAGCACCTACCTCTCCTCAGCCATTGTCCCTCCCCCTACAAGTGCCCAGTGCCCTTAAAAGTGCCACTTGAGGGGCGCCTGGGTGGCTCAGTTGGTTGGGCGACTGCCTTCAGCTCAGGTCATGATCCCGGAGTCCCAGGATCGAGTCCCATATTGGATTCCCAGCTCTGCGGGAAGTCTGCTTCTCCCTCTGACCTTCTCCTCTCTCATTCTCAGTCTCTCTCTCTCTAATAAATAAATAAATAAATAAATATCTTAAAAAAAAAGTGTCACTTGAGAGTCTCTACCAAAGTTTAAGACTCAGTCAGATCCAAGTTTAAATCCCACTCACTACTTAATAGTAGTAAACACTTCTATCATGCCAAACCTATATCAGGCACTATTCTAAATACTTGTACATACTAACTTCTATTATCCTCATAATAACCCAGAGGTTGATAGTATTATCATCTACATATATAGATGAAGAAACTAAGTTACAATGGACAGATGTTAACTATCTGGCCAAAGTCAACAAACTAGCATGCTGGAGCCTGGGTTCAAACCCCAGGTGTAATATTAATTAACTATGTGACCTTGGGCAAGTTACTTAACCTTGCTGAGCCCTATTCCTTCATTCAACAATTATGTATTGAATGCATACCATGTGTCAGGAACTGTTCCTAGCACAAGGGATAAAGTGGTGAATAAGACAAAGATGTCTCTTCTCAATCAGGTGAAGACTTATCAAAGACACAAGCAACGTACAATAAATAGGATTATTTAACGTAAGACCGATGGAAAAAATAAAACAAGGTGATATGATAGAGTAGAGAGGGCAAGCCCTTAGGTGGTTGAGGAAGTTCTCTCTGAAGCAGATAAGCTGAAATCCAAACAAAAAGCCAGTCAACCTATTGATCAAAGCCCGATTCCACAGTAAGATGGTACTTGGTTATTAGTGTTGGTTTGGGTGATAGGTGCTCTTAACACATATCAGACAAAGACCTTCACCTTTCCTGCTCACTTTCCTAAGTCCCTCCACATGCTTCTTGTCCAGATCTTGTCCTCTGTCTTATAATCTTGCTCATTCCTGGCTCCTGTTTAACCAAACCAACCATTTGCCATGACTCTGAGTCTGCGTATATGCTTTCCATACATATTTGTATCTTGGGCCGCTCTTCCTTTCACACAAAGTGGCAACCTTGTGTACTCATGATGCTCTGCCCATTGAGGGTGTCTCCTCTGACTGCTGTCCTTCACTGGCCAGAACTATAGTGCAGCAACAGCCCATTTTTGGCTTCTACCCACATATTGAGCAGATCCACCTGTGAACCTAATTCTGCTCTTTCCTCCCTTGACAGTTAGTCATAAGGAACCCTCCACAGGGACATATGTGTGCTGAGGGAAAAGGACTGGGGCAAAAGTGAAGATGGTGCAAGGGTCTGGCCACTCACGTGTGAAGCTTGCTCTTGCCTTCTGACCCTGCCATGACCCTGCCATGCCTGATGCCAGCTGATGATGTTGACAATGATGATGATGGATTGCTGATAGGTCCACCCAACCTTGGTGGATCTGAGAGAACCCAGCTTATGATGGGTAACTCTGGCCACAGGATCTCTTGATGGTACAGGGTCAGATGTTCTGTTTTCCCAAGGACAAGTAGCATACAAGGAGTAGCTTTCTGAATGCTATCTAATCCTCTACTGTGGATGGAATGGCCTTGCTTTAGAACCCTAGGGGTCGGGGCGCCTGGGTGGCTCAGTGGGTTAAAGCCTCTGCCTTAGGCTCAGGTCATGATCCCAGGGTCCTGGGATTGAGCCCCACATCAGGCTCTCTGCTCAGCAGGGAGCCTGCTTCCCCCTCTCTCTCTGCCTGCTTCTGCCTACTTGCGATCTCTCTCTATATATATATCAAATAAATAAATAAAATCTTTGAAAAAATACTCATAAAAAAAAAAAAGAACCCCAAGGGTCTACACTGTTATTCTCCTAGGGGAGCGTGCCATAAACTCCACATGGAGGCTTTTAGCTTCACAAAGACTTCTATTATCATAGGGTCTGCCAAGTCTTATGGTGCAAGTGGCAGGGCTGTAGCCTGGATTGTAGCCTGGATCTGCTACAGAGCCCTTTCCTGCTGTTGGCCCGCACATAGTACAGAGACTGAGGCAGTATTCCCAAGTGTGGAATATGCTGCAGCAGAACCCAGAAATGCCTACTGAATACAGTTCTTCTTTCTTAGTGGTGGGAGGAGAAAGATGAGATAATTTTTTTTTCTTTAGAAGTGATGCCTTGGCATGACCTAGACTTTCTGACCTTGAAAAGCTTTACAGATTTAGTGTCTTACCTTCTTAAAGTTTCTCTCTCACCCTCTGGAGCACATAGATCTTATTCAAACTTCCATTTAGTTGCTGCTTTTGCTTATCTGGTCCAATAAACATGACATCATCAAGGTAAAGGACTGATGTGATGTTCTATCTCTGATGTAGACATAGTCCAGAGTCCTTTAGATTACTTGGTGACAGTGAGAAAGAGAAATAACAAAATTCTGGGACAAGAATGTCCATTCTCCATAAATGAGATTTCTAATCTTTCTTATTGATGGGGGATGGAACAAATACATCCATCATACCAATGACCACACACTGGTCTACTTATCTGAGGCCATAGTAACCTGTCCTAGCAATGACATCATATCCAGCATCACAATGCAATTGGGACTACTGCTTGCTTGTGATGGTGTGGTCCACTGTGACCACTGGAATTCATTCAGTTTTTGTTAGGGTCAGACTGGTAAACTGGGGCAGGTGTGGATACCCCAATCCTGTATCCTTTAAATATTTAAGGATAGCCCTAATTTCTGCCATTACTCCAGAGTACAATATTGGTTTTGATTCACCATTTTGAAGGGGAGTAGGGAGGCAATTCCAGGGGATTCCACTTAAACGTCTGGTCTAAGATAACTTTGGCTTCCAGACCAAAGAAACAAATGTGATGGTTCTGCCTACCATCAAGTACATCTGTTCCAGTTATATATTTGAGGTCCACTGGGTGGAACTAGCAGACCTACTATGGGTCACACAGAGATAAGATTCCATTTATTACCTGCCCCCTAAATTCATGCTAATCCATGAAGCTACTCATTTCTTCTGAGCCTAGAAGAGACACTTGGAATCCTTCTCCACAAAGTGCTCTGGGAAATCACTAGCAATTAATTAAAGTTGATACTAAACATAAAACCTACAGACTACCTCCAGACTAAAGGTTCCCTTCTTGTAGCCACAAGCCATGATTGCTTAGAACCATGTATAGAGAATCATAAACCCACATTGCCCCAGTGACTCTTATGTATAGACATCCTAGGAGCACATGGCATCAGCAGGACCATGAGGACAACTGTTCAGGCAGAAGTCACAGACTGTGTCCCACTTTTTCCAATGCCTTCATTGTCTCTGTCTTTTGGTAGGCTAGGGCCAGGATCCCAACCATAAGCTTAGGCTCCAGCCCCATTTATCCCTAACCTGGCCCAATAAGGAACTCCAGTAGAGGCAGTTTGGGCATGTCTAGCAGTCACACTGGGTGAAGCTATCACATAGAACACCAATTTTAGCACGAGTCACCACTTTGGTGCAAATTAGCTCTGATCTGTACTTGTCCTTAACAGGCCTTTTGTTTTACAGGAATTAAATCTTTTATTTCCACAAGCAACATAAAGACAAACCATCCCCAACCTCTCTTACCCTTACAATTTCGTGATCACTTTCCCCTCTTCCCAACAAGCACACACTAACAAGAAATCACCTGACCCACTAAAAGCAAGAGTAATAGTCCTTTTGCCCAGCCCATCTGAGTCTTGTCCTTCCCAAAGCTCTCCCCTTCTCACACATCCCTCCTTATGCCATCTCCCTCTGTCTTTCAGCAGCTCATTTTACATAATGAGGGTTTTGTAAGACAAACCTGGTGGTTCTTAAAATAATCTACTGTCCTCATTAGGGTCCATCTTTTAAGGCCCTTTAACTATTTTGAAATTCTTAACACTGTCCTCGTCCCTGATTTGTCAGTAATGCTGCCTGATACAACGTATCATTCAATAAATCCCACTGCTTGTCAAAAATAGCAACTGAATTCTCCATATTGCCAACTCAAAGCTTGATCTCCTGAAGCCCAGATACAAAAATACATTAAGCTCCAACGGGTTCAAATTGCATTTTGAGATCTTTGGCTGATAGCTGCCAGTTCCCAGGACCCTAAGGTCTAAAATCAAGCATTAGGTGAAAAGTATGCCAGAATATAGGACATCAGGTCTAGAGGGGACCTCAAAGGTCATGTAGTCCAACCCCCTTGTTTTACAAGAAGAAAAAATATGCCCAGGAGAAAAAATATGCCCAGGAAGGTCAAAATTTACTCAGGATCACCCAGCAACTTAGTGAAGTAAGGGTGTGGGCACCCTTCACACATGCTTGCACCTGCCTATCACCTTTTGTTATTTCAGATATTCATAGCACATTCTCTTCAGGGGGACTAGGGAACAAACGGGGCCAAATTTCCAATACCAACTCTCCTCTGGCAATATTATAGGTTATATGATAACATCCTACCCAATAACCATTTCCACTCCACCTTATTTTCCCTTATCCTGAAAGAACAAGAAAATCCAGAGGGGGGAATTTTTTTTTAATTTAAGTATCAAGTTTTGTTAAGGCCATGGGCAGTGTAGAACTTACAAGAATAAGGGATAGGCTGCTGAATTCATGTGGCTTGGGGCACCTAGTGAAATATCTCCTTGGCTCAACATCCTTCCATACTTGCTGGCTGTGGTGTCTAAGGGAAAAGTGCTTCAGGAACTAATGAGTGTTAAGGGAGGACCTCCCCGACAAAGCAGCAGTTGAACAGAGACTCAAAGGAAGTGAGGGAGCAAGTAGGGTGGATATCTGGATGAAATGTTTGTTCTAGGCAGAAGGCATGGTATCTGCAAAGGGTATGTGGCCAAACTGAGCAGAATGAGCCAAGGGGAACATGGCAGGTAAGAGAGCAGGTTTGGAAGAGTGGGGAACAAATCACACAGGGCCTTAAAAACACTTGAAGAACTTTGGATTTTACTATGAGTGATGAGCCATCTGGGTACTTAAAAAGGGAGGGGGCGTGACATGATATGACTTACATGTGTAAGGAACATTTAAATAATGAGAGACCACTTCACACTCACTAGGATGGCTGGCCATAAGCAAAAAGTCAGATAAAAACAAATGTTGGCAAGGATGTGGAAAAATTGTAACCTTCATACATTGGTGGTAGAAATGTGAAATGATGCAGTCACTTTGGAAAACAATCTGGCAGTTTTTCAAAAGGTTAAACAGAGAGTTATCATATGACTCAGCAAATCCACTCCTACTTATATACCCAAGAGACATGAAAACATATGCCCATGCCAAAACTTGTACATAAATGTTCCTAGCAGCATTATTCATAATAGCCCAAAGTGGAAACAACACAAATGTCCATTAACTGATGAACAGATGAACAGAATGTAATCCATCTATAGAATATGAAATTACTTGGTAATAAAAAGAAATGAAACACTGATCCATAATATAACATGGATGAGCCTCAAACACAGTAGGCTGAAGAGAGCCATTCACAGGGGATCACATATTGTATGATTCTGTTTATATGAAATATTCAAAATAAGCAAATTTATAAAGACAGAAACTAGAATAGTAGCTGCCTACGGATGGGATGTGGCCAGGGAAGGTGACAATGAAATAAGAAGTTGCCACAAAACGGCCTGGGGTTTCTTGGGGGAACAATGAAAATGTTTTAAACTTTATTGTCCTGACAGCTTCACAACTCCGTAAATAAACTAAAAGCCATAAAATTATACATTTTAAATAGGTGAATTATACAGAATAGGTGAACAATATTTCAATTAGACTGTTACAAAAAGCGAAATCAGTCTATCATCAGGATCAGGGCAGCTTGTGTAAAACACAGAGTGTCACGATCAGAAGCATGAAAAACAATTAAGAAGCAATCTCTGAAACAAGGTACGAGGTGATGGTGGCTAGGACCAGGGTAAGAGGCAAAGGTGGGAGAAATCCATAAGTATTATATATCTTCTGAAAGATGAGTCCATATCCTTCATTCTGATGGATTAAATATGAAATATGAGTTAGAGGTAAATGTCATTTTGGGTGTCTAAGCAGATGATAGGGAGAGTTAGCATGGAATATGAAGGGGCCACTGCTGGATCAACGCCTGGGAAGTTGGGGGGGGGACCCATGAGACTTGGAGTTTACCCTGGGCTCTATTAACTTTGAGAACCTATTAGACACCTAAGTGAAAGTGATGAGTGGGCACCTGAATCTGGCATCCGAGGAAGAAGTCAAAACTGAAAAATAAAATAAGGATGGTCAGCATTTAGATACTCTGAACCATGAGATGGAATGTCACCTGGAGCATGAGAGCGATACAGAAGCCCAGAACTCTAAGGACCGAGTCCTGGCACTATGCCAGCATTCAAGAGTTTGGGAAATGAGGAGAAAGCATCTAAGGATATGCAGAAGGAGTGACTATTGAGACAGGAGGAAAAATAGGTAAATAAAGAGTCTTGAGGGCGCCTGGGTGGCTCAATGTGTTAAAGCCTTTGCCTTCTGCTCAGATCATGATCTCAGGGTCCTGGGATCAAGCCCCACATCAGGCTCTCCACTCAGCGGGGAGCCTGCTTCCTCCTCTCTCTCTCCCTGCCTCTCTGCCTACTTGTGATCTTTCTCCTCTCTGTCAAATAAATAAATAAAATCTTTAAAAAAAAAAAAAAAGAGTCTTGAGGCCAAAGAAAGAAAATATCTCAATGAGGAGGAATTGATCATCATGTCAAGTACTTCTGAGAAGTCCAGAAAGTTGAGGACTGAGAACGGACCAATGGACATAGCAGTTCGAAAGCATGAGTGTGACCTTCACAAGATTAGTTTCAGTGGCATTAATCTGGAGGCAAAAGACTGATTGGAGTAACGTCAAGAGAGAAAGAGAAGAGAAAAAGCATAAAGACAATTTGTTCAACTATTTTTTTGTAAAGAAGTTCTAAGAAATGAAGTGTCACCTGGAAGAAGTGTGTGTCAGGAGAGTTTCTTTTTTTAAAATGTGAAAACTTACAGAGTGTTTGTATGCTGATGGGAAGTATCCAGCAGATGAGTAAACAGGGAATGTTGGTGATATAGGACAAGAGAAGACAGTGGCAAGAGTCAACTTCTCCCTAAAGAAGGAAGAAGAGAGGAAGTCTGGTACCCAGGAAGGGGGGCCAGATTGAGATAGGAGAATGGACTTCCCATCCACAGTAAAAGGAGGCTAGGAAGGGCAACAGCCAGATTCAGGTAGATGTGGAAACTGGAACATGGAGACATCTTCTATTGATTGCTTCTCTGTGAAACAAGAAGCAAGGCTATTAGCTGAGAGTGAAGAGGGAAGGGAAGAGGCAGGGATACCAGAATTTTGAGGAAGGAGAAGAGGAAAAAATCATCCTCTGGAAAGGGAGGGAATGACCATACCAGATATTTCTCTTTTTTTAATATTTTATTTATTTATTTGACAGAGAGAGAGATCACAAGTAGACAGAGAGGCAGGCAGAGAGGAGGACGCAGGCTCCCCGCTGAGCAGAGAGCCCGATGCGGGGCTCAATCCCAGGACCCCGAGATCATGACCTGAGCCGAAGGCAGAGGCCTTAACCCACTGAGCCACCCAGGCCTTAACCCACTGAGCCACCCAGATATTTCAATGACTATTAATTAAAGCGCTATTGTTCATCATGTGTGTTTTCACCATCCACATTTAATTGTGTGGGTACAGAGTGGAATTTAATCAATGTTGATGTTTTCCAGAAGAGAATAATGAAGAGGGAGAAGGTGAAGTAGTTGATTGGATGCAAAAAATGGTTATGATGATGGTCTGGTGAATCTAAGCTAGTAGAGTGAACTGAGGACATGGAGGGGATTGAGGGACAGTGAAAGATTGGTGGAAAAATGGAGTGTAGGTCCCAGTGGGGAAGAAGAAATTTGGAAGCTTGAGGAGGGAGAAACACATTAAGCCATTATCAGATATCAACCACCTCTGCCTGAATTCATTTACAGGCACTTGTTAAATTAAATTAAACTTTAATGCATTAATACCATCGGCAATGTTACATGTTGTATTAGTTTCCTGGGGCTGCTTTAACTGGGGTGGCATAAACAACAGAAATTTATTGTCTCACAGATCTGGAGGCTAGAAATTCTAAATCAAGGTGTTGTCAGAGTTGATTCCTTCTTAGGGTTGTAAGGGAGAATCTATTCCGTGTCTTTCTTCTGGCTTCTGATACCCACAGGCCTTCATTGACTTATAGATGGTGTACTCCCTGTGTCTTCAATAGTCTTCCATATGCATGTCTGTCTCTGTCCAAATGTCCCCTTTGTATAAGTACATCGGTCTTATTAGATTAAAGCCCATCCTAGTGACCTCACTTTAACTTGATTACCACTGGAAAGACCCAGATTCCAAGTAAGATCATATTCTGAGATATGGAGAGTTAGGACTTCAATGTATTTAGTTGGGGGGATATAATTCAACTCATAACATTGGTATCCTAAGAAGTAATATACATAAAGAAAAAGAAGTAATATACATGTTGAGGACATACACAGGCAGGTGTTCCAGCAGGATATTTGAAACTGAGAGTGATCAAACTTGAACCTAAAAAAAAGAAAAAAAAAAAAAAAGACGGTCTTCAGTTGTTAGATGTTCATTTGAACAGGTACCAAGTCATCCATTACTCTTTACCTCTACTGGTGGCAATGGGAAGGGGGGGGTACAAAAGTGGGAAAAGGGAAGAAGGAAGCCAAAAAAAATTACCTGGATAATGGTTCAAACAGAGGCCCTGGAGAAAATCACACAGTGGCTTTTAGTCAAGTAGCTCCAGCTAGAGATCTGAAAAACATTTCTCTACCAGAGTCTAAATTTCCTTTTCCTTCCTCAGCACTATCTATGAAACAAGTTGGCCATTCTGTGCCATTGGCCCATGGATGGACTGGCATTCTCCCAGCCTTAGGAAAGTGATGCTAACCACTGAGTCATGGCAAACCACGTAAGCCCTCAACACAAGGTACTTCTCTCTCCGAACTAAAGCACCTGGCAAAACAAATGCATTCTCAGAAGCAATCAATAGATCCCCAAAGACCTTTTTAAAATATATAGGAAGCAGTGCCATGGGCCCTCACTTGTAGAAGTATTTGCCAGAAAATCTATCTAAATTGGGATCTAATTAGAAAAAGTCAGGCAATCCGGTTCACCAGACTTCTAGAATTATGATTATCAAACTAAGACCAATGAGACCCATTGATCGGCTGCCATTTCAATGGAAGAAAACTGGTCCTGATTTAATTCATAGCCATAAGGATTATTTATTACTATGTGGACAATTAGAGGTCACTAAATTTTAGTCTTCATAAATTAAAGTCAGCACATTACAAGTGGATCGAGGATGCTAATTTATTGCTCTGCTAACAAGTTTGGCTCCCACACAATGCTTGGCAACATTGCCAACTCTAACATAAGCTCAGGCATGCACACAGCTGGAATTCCCACAGGTTTCAGGAAGAATCCTTTGTTGTCAATGTACTAGCAATGTTGTTTTGGATTGGTTGGTTGTGGTTTTCAAATTGTTGCTATTCTTGTTTTTTAATTACAAATTACTGTGGTTTCGTTATATCATTATTAATTGTGTTTGTTGTCAGTTGTTTGGTAAACCCTACTGTATGTAATGGTGCACATTTGCACCAAGAGTATTTTTGGTCTATAATTATCCAATAACTAAACTTAAAGGCATATGTATGTATTGTGGTTCAAATATGAATCATCCAGTCCATTATTTCTACAGTAGATTTTTTATATATATATAAAATAGTGAATTATATATTATATATATGTGTATGATATATGTGTATACGAATACATATACATAAATATGTACATAAAAGCATACATATGTAGTATATTTATATATTAAATATTCCTCCCAAATTGGCTTGTACAGTGGCATTTTGTTGATGATAACTATTTGTGCTTTTTATTTACATAATTTCCATCATTGGGTTATTTTTGTAGGTGTAGGGCATTCTTTTATAATAAGAAATCATGTGTTTATGTATCTTTTCTTCTCTTACATGATAAATCATAGGTTTTTAAGTTGTAAGAAACGGATTAGTGACACTTTCTTATTTTGTTCCCCAGATAAGGGGAGATCATGCCTTGTTTTTGTAGGTTTGTTCCCTGCAAGGATCCATATCTGAGGCATCTGAGAGTCTGAAGCCTTGGCACTTGTGTGGGATGACAGCTTGACAGAGTTATTGGGATGGGGATGTACAATAAGGTGAAGCAGTTTAGAGCAAGGGCCAAATTAAATCCTCACCCTACATTCTAGTGACATGACAAGAAACTTTTTAAATCTGTTTGAGCTCCAACTTCTTCATCTGCAAACTAAGGAAAAAGATCTACCTCACAAGGTTGTTTATTAAATTAAATGAGATGGAGCATGCAAACTCCTTAGCACAGGGTTTAGCTCCCCAAAATGACAATATTCTTATCGCTGGGGTTATTACCATCACTAACTTATTAGTCAGGATGGGCTACATTATACAGCCCTAATAAACAGCACACAGAAAAACTCAGTAATTTCCAACAACCAAGATTTATCTCTTGAATTCACTATGTATCACTATGTATCAGTTTCTGCAGCTTTGCTGCAGCTTTGCTCCAACTCACGTGTGCTCGGGGACCCAAGCTGGAACATTGCTAGCTATTGTGGCAGAGGAAAAAGAGAGAAAAATGTTGCTGACTCTTAAAGCTTTCGCCCAGGAGCCATGCATCACATTGGCCCATATTTCATTGGCGGATGCAAGTCATATGGCTACTTGTTCATTTAACAAGGTGGAAATGTGCAACTGCTGTGAAGAAAAGGTCCGACAAGGAGAATGGAATATTTGGTGAGCAGAGATGCCATCAACCATACTATTGCTAACTCAAAGACAAGAGGGGGCAGTTAATTGATGAAATGATTCATCTGAGGTTTATTCATAGAACCATGAGTGGAAATGAATGACATCAAATCTTGCTTACTGAGAGCACAACCTTTGGCCACACTTCCTCAGTTTGAGAGTTGACCCAGCTTAACTATTAGGGTCCAAGGTCCCTGTCAATGCAATGCAAGGTTTATTGAATAATCATCTGAAAACAGACCCTACAATGAGGGCATCTCTTCAAATTTCTCTTATATGCAGATCCAAGTATGAAACACCTTCCGCTGCCATTTCACGAATGCTCAGAGAAGTGAGTTCAGGCTGTCCTTACTGCTACTGCTTCACTTTCAGCCAGATTCTCCCCATGCCAAAGCTACTCCAATACCTTAACAAATGCAAAGTGCTCTTCCCCTCTCAGTTTCTCTCCTCTCCTGCTTCCTGAAGTGGCAGGTCTTGCTGAACCATAAATGTCCCCAAGGAATAAGTAACTAAATTGTTTGTGTGGAAGAGTGGGGAGACATATAAAAAGGTAATACAATTTCCTGAAAGCAGAACTTAGAGAAGCAGAATGATGTCCACTCTCAGGGGATTTGTTTCTACGTCCATTATGGGCCTACCATGAGCTAGACTGGGAGCTAGACTCTGGGCATGCTCACATCTCAGTCAGCTCACAGTGTCAGAGTGAGTGGCCAGTAACTCAAAGGAAGGATTTAGGGATGGGAAAGCCATGCAGTGCGAAACTGAGCCAGGAAATACTTACAGCAAATCAAAATTTGAGCTTATGTCATTTAGCAAATGCAAAAACACACCCAACCATGATGACCCTTCCCCCAAAGCCACTCAGATGCAGACCCATATTTAAATACTGATACTTGTGGGTCTGACACTTCCTGGACTTGCCTGAATGATGAGGCTGAATAGATTAAATGCCTCCCCAATTCACAAGCCATCTTGGCATGTGTGGCAAACTGTCTAAAATGTCATCTGGACAGCACAAGAGATCTAGTCTAGACCCTGACTCAGGAAGCCGAGACGGTATTGTTGTACCCCTTTAAAGTATGAAGTTGAGGCCTATTGACATAAAGACACGTAGAGAATGAGTGAAGCTCTGGCCTCCTGTCTCTATGCAGGAGCTTTCCCAAACCCCAGCCATTCCTCTGCTACCTGCAGAAACCATGCCACAGCTATGTGCCACCTGCCATACTGGTAACTTAATCCTTTTACTATTGAATTACTCTTTTTAAACTGAACTTAAATTTAACCTTTTCCTAAGCAGTAGTAGCTGTGAACTCACAGCTTTTGATGTGCTAATTATTTTGCCCAATATATTTGAAAATAAATAACCATTAAAATGTTTTTTAAATGAGCCCATAAACTCCAGACCCCACAGGTGATGCACACACTGAGCTCAGATGCACACACTGAACTCTGCAACCTGCTGCCTGTGCACAGTACCTCTGTACGTCTCTGTGAGGCTGGCCATGCCTTTATTCTTTCTCCTATTTTTCCTTTATCCATAACACAGACCCAAGCCAAGACCTTTTTTTTTTTTTAACTCAGAGGTGCTTTAGGGAATGATTTGACAATTTTGCCTTCTCTGGTGGACTCCTGAATTTCTTTTTGAATGTTTGGCTTACCTGAACACCAACATGTACGTTGCGGGATTCCCTACCTAAGTAGCCCATCTCACCACAAAGTTGATACCAAACTCTACTGGGCTTCCTGAGCAAGGGCACAACCATGTAGTTCAGACTCAGCTCATCTGATGATCCTACATGAGAATATGAATTCAAAATTTGGTCACACAAAGAAGTACCACCAAGAGCCCATCTACAGAAGGTGACAGATACATCCTTCCTTCTCCTCAACAAGTTCATGATCTAGTGTGTTCCAAATAGATGTCATTGGATAATTGCAATATAGTGAAAGAACTATTCTAATTAGGACAGATGCAGAACACTCAATGCAGAGGTTATGGGAAAAATCGCCAGGGAGGAGATGTTTGTGTTGTCTCATGATGGATGGGGTTTCCCAAGAGGATAAGGAAAAAGGTAGCTCAATTAATGTTACCTATTATTATTACCATTTGTACAAGATTTGAGTCAAACAGGCATGAATTCAAGTCACAGCTCCAATAGGAAGGTCAGTTTCCTCATCTGTAATCTTGTCCTATTTGGTTCTGCAAAGAAAAAGTAAGATGACTTAAGTAAGGGGTGCCTGGGTGGCTCAGTCATTGAGCGTCTGCCTTTAGCTCAGGTCATGATCCCAGGGTTCTGGGATCGAGCCCCGCATGGGACTCCCTGCTCGGCGGGAGGCCTGCTTCTCCCTCTCCCTCTCCCTCTCCCCGTGTTTGTGTTCTCTCTCTCTCTCTGTCTCTCTCTCTTTCTCTCTGTCAAATAAATAAATAAATAAAATCTTAAAAAAGATGATTTAAGTAAAACACAAACTAAAATACTTGACACACAGGTTCTTCATAACTGCTCTTTCTCTTCCCAACTCTAGTTTTGTTTTTGTTTTGCTTTTTTTTTTCTTTATTGGAATGCCTTTCTCCACTCCATTTCCAACCTAGAAAACATATCAAATTGTACTTGAAATACTGCCTTTCCTGTGAAGCTTTTACTTATCAAGAAGACACAATCTTCCCTCCTTTGAAATCCCTTTGAAGTTCATCTTGACCTCCAATAATGCTTTGTTTGTGGTTGGTACATGTCGTTGGTAAATTAAACTGCTCCCCATTCTGATTCCTGTTCATAACCTTAATGTCTGATTTTTTTGTTTGTTTGTTTTTTCCAATTCTTTGCATGTGCCCAACTAGCCTTATCATGACAAGGCAAAACTCTGATTTTTTTTAAATGCTTGTCCAACATTGAGAGAGCTAAACTACAATGTGTCTTTGATCCCAAGATTCTGCATGTCCCTCCACTCTTGGCCAGTCTTGTTCCAAACCTGTTTTCTTCTCTCCACATGATACATAGCTACTGCACTCCTTCCACATATGAAACAGGGTCATAGGCACTTGGAATATGTCAGTGAATTACACAGACTCCTTGTTTGTACTCCCAAGGAACTTATACTCCAGTGTGGAGAGAAGGTCAGTAATCAAACAATAACACAAACAATGACATTGACAATGATGCTACAATGGAAAAATACAGACAGACTTATTCTAGGCCCAGTCTGTCTCTTGTCTTGCTTCACCTAGCCATTCCCTCTATCTTTTATTCCTCTCCACTCTCATCTCAGTGCCTGTAGGTCCACATTCTTATCCTTTAAGGCTCAGTTCAGTGCCATCTTCTTCATGAACATAGAGAAAAACATGTGCATGAATGTAAGCATACAGAGAGCTTTTCATATAAAGCTTCTCAACCATACTACAAACTCCTAAGGACAAAGCTTCACATACTTCATCTGGATGCCAAGACCTCCCAACAGAAAGCCAAGAAAAGTATTCAGTAGCTTTTTATGAAATGAGCAAATGGTCCTCTCCCTTGTCCTACAACATTGTATCTAAGAACCCGAATCAATGTTCTTCATAGGAACATGTTCTGTCTCTGCCTCCATTCAGGAATATATTCTTCACAAAAGGTAAATAAACACTTGCCATCCAGAGATGCCAAGAACTTAGAATATTCTACATCATGATTTCCATGGTAACTGAAGTTGTATGTAAAGCACTCTGCCATGACAGCATCTTAATCCACAAAGGCTGAGCATTTTTCATATTTTTAATTCTGTTACTCTGGCCATAATGGTTACCTGTATTACAAGCTGCTGAATAGATATATATTCCACATTTTTAAGCCCACCGTCACTGTTCCACTGCATAGCCACCATGAATGTAAATTACTACTCACCAACTGATCATCTGAAGTTGTTATTGGAGCCCTGGATGAAGTCAACACTTATTGTTATCAGTAAATAAGCAGAAACTTACAGAACATTAGGCTAGGGTATACACACGTTATTCCTCAGTTCATAGAGAGCTCACTACTTTTCACCATATATTTGATTTTTCTCTTAGGTGCTATGCATAAACTGAGCCATAGATACTGCTATGAGGGCTGGTGAATATGCACGCCTCTGTTTATTTGGGAAATGTAAGAGCTGTGGGGTTTTAATTACCCTGAGCTGGTAGAGATCAATTTGAAAAACAAACATATTAGTAAAAAATCAAGTGCTCTTTTGCTGCCAGGGGATTACAATTGAAAGCATAGCATCCTAGAGCTTTACAGCTAGAAGAAACAGAGACTAGGGGGAGCCAAGCCCCTCATTTTACAGATTGGAAAACAGAGCCCCAAAAGGTGAAATAGCATGAACAGTGTTTAAGATCTTAGGTTCTGCTATGAGATCTTGCTCAAATCCCACGTCCATGACTTACCAAATGACCTGGAAAGTCACTTGACCTTTCTGAGCTTCAGTGGCCTCATCTAAAAAATGGGGACAATGATAGAGTTGTGAGGATTAAATGTGGTAATGGATGTAAAGTGCTCAGCATGGTACCTGACATAGTCAATAATCAAAAATGTGAACTTTAGTCATCATCACCATCATTATCATCTAAGGTCACAAGGCTTATTAGTAACATTGTTTTTACTAAACAATCCTGAACTAATATCTCCTTACACATACTGAGTGTTTCTATAGATAGTAAGAAATAAAGATAAGTCTTATGCCAATAATCATATGGCTTAAATTAGTTTCCAAATCAGCTTTTACAGTAATTCAGTCTTCTCCACTGCTCATTGAATCTGCCAGTAATTGTACGTTCTACATTGTCACAGTTCTGGAAATACAGTTCACTCAGCATGAATATATTCTTGTCCTGAATGTGTAGCCACTCAAGAACTATGATTTACCAAGATGTTTTACTTTGAAGAGTACTGAATCTCAGTATATTTGGCTACAATTCTTTTACCCTTTCCAGAGGCCCCAACTTAACAAAACACGATGCTCTTTGTGGCTTGATCTAAATGGATAATCCGTGACTCAGAAAAAGATGATTTCAGAGCATGACATGCAAATGCAGAATTCAGGGTTGTTTGTTTAAAATCTGGTCCCTTTTCCTTGACTGCATTTACTATAATTAGAAGACTGGCTGTTCTCACAAGGGGTTACAAACACACCATGGACAATGTTATATGTGCAATGCCAGAAAAAAGATTAATACTTTTATGCTGAAACTGTCAGCCCCCAAGACAACTTACTATCTAAAAAAAGAGAAAGAAGGGCGCCTGGGTGGCTCAGTCAGTTAAGTGTCTGCCTTTGGCTCAGGTTGTGGTCTCAGGGTCCTGGGATTGAGCCCCACATCAGGATCCCTGCTCAGCAGGGAGCCTGCTTCTCCCTCTCCCACTGCCCATCCCCACTGCTTGTGCATCATCTCTCTCTCTCTCAAACAAATAAATAAAATCTAAAAACATAAATAAAAAATAGAGATTCCAGAGAAGGAAAACACTAGGAATTTGGATGATGATTAATAGCCAGCCAAGAGAAGAGAACTATTTACTAGATTCTCCGTGGGATGGTGGGAGATAAGAATGGAAGGACTGGACTATGTGAGGATCCAGCCTAGAATAACATCATGCTTTCAGTGGCAGACTCAAGTTTTCTGAGGTCCAAAGCTCATATAATTGAGGAGAGCCTCTTCAAGTAAAATAATACAAAGTTATAAATAAAAACTACTGGGACCTCTCCCAGAATCGTACAAAGGGCCCTGGCAAATGAGAGGCCCTGATTCTTAAGCTTCATTAGTAAATTTGGTAAATAGTAAATAGTAAAGTTTATACCATTTTCACATAGGTCAGATTTAGTAAATTAAGAGCCGTAGAAGTTGGGGAACTGTGGTTTGACTCCTGGGTTGACCATTTATAGCTGTGTCTGTCACCTTAGGCAAGTGTCTTAACATCTCTGATCTTCATTTTCCCCAACTATAAAAGAGAAAAAAATAATATCAACTTTGTATGGTTATGCAAAATTTTAAAATTCATGTAAAACACTGAAATGAGCGTCTCGCTAGGATCTAGTAGGTGTTCCAAAAATAGTGGTATTGTTTTTATTTCCTATATTTCTCATCCAGTTCCCATATTAGTCCTGTCAATATACATCTAGAAAATAAGGTATTCCCCTTCAGCATCAACCTTTGATAATTTGGGGATTACAACCATCTTAAGTCTGTATTTCTTGCTTCTCTCTTCTGATCCAAAAATGAGTATGGGGCAAGATGAGAAATGGAATTCAAATCAGCTAGTTAATATCCCTGGAAAAAAGAAAAAGGAAAAAGATACCTAATGTTCCAAGTATTTAATCCCTTCGCCCCAGGCCAGTTGTTCCAGCTCAGTTATTCCCTCCCCGAAATGGTCACAGACGGGGAGCAGGGGTGGAATGCAGGAACACACGTGTGGGCTTATGCATCTTGTTCCTTCCTCAGCCGGATTAAGAAGATGGAACATGAGATTGAGGGGTTGTCCAATTCTATCTTTTCTCTTGGAGATATAGATGGTGTCTTCAAGTTTAGAAATAAGGCCGTGTCCCTACCTTTCCGCAGTTTGTTATTGTTGACATTGCTGCCATAAACACTGGGGTAAACCATGCGAGACTCTTAACTGTAGGAAACAAACTGAGGGTTGCTGGAGGGGCGATGGGTGGGGGGCTGGGATAACTGGGTGATGGGCATTAAGGAGGGTGTTTGTTGGAATGAGCACTGGGTATTGTATGTAACTAATGAATCACCGAACTCTACCTCTGAAACTAATAATAGACTATATGTTAATTAATTGAATTCAAATAAAATCTGAAAAGAAAGAAAGAAAAGAAAGAAAAGAAAGAAAGAAAGAAAGAAAGAAAGAAAGAAAGAAAGAAAGAAAGACAGACATGAATTTTTCATTGAAAAGAACAGCCTTATTTCCTGGGGGTGCCAGTGTCACATTTCTGACTCTGCAGGTGGAGACAAGCTCAGCTTTGGGAGGATGCACACGGTGTAGTTTGAAGTCATGTTCCACTGCTTACTGCTGGTGGGACCTTGGGCAAGTTAGTTTCAGGAGATGTAACAATTGTACCTACCTTCCAGGATTCTTGTGAGGATTCAATAAAATATGTATGTAAAGCACACAGAATAGTGCAGGGGCAGAGGGGAGTGGGAGGGAGGGGGAAGGAGAGAAAGAGAGGGAAAGAACAGGAAAAAGCCCAAAAGAATTTCAAACATTCAGTTGTATCTCAAAGTATGAAGAGCTAGGACATGTCCCAATGGCTAAAGGGCAAAAAGGAGCAAAAAGACCTCATCTTTATGTGCCAAGACAAGCAAGCCCTGGACACTTAGCACACTGTAATAAGAAGGATCTTAAGGCCATATCCAGGCATAGCAGGAAAGAGTACCATGATCTATGAATAATATCTGCCATAGATATGGAACAGAGTGTCTTTAAACATATAGTCCCCACCTACTAGCTCTGCCTTCTCTTCTCCTGTGGATTCAGATCCTTTTTCCAGGCTTTGTCACTAGATAAATATATGAGGTCATTATTTTAGGTAAAACCTCAATGTTCAGAACTAAGAAAACCTACCATTTATGTAAAATTAAATACTTTTTCACAATAAATATGCCAGGAAATAGACTAAACAATAGGAATCGCCATTGTTCTTCCTATTGCTTTATTATTTATCTACTTGGACCTTCTAATTCCATTTAATCTCTGCAGTGCTCAGCAAAGTCTGTTAACTCTCTTTGGAGACAGAAACAACAACAACAACAACAACAACCTTTCTGATTTACAGATTTCTGAACATTTCAAGACAGATGGTGTTCATGTTAGTTCTGCACTGTGGATCTCACCTGATTCTAGCTTTGGTACATAATAGGTGCTCAATAAATACTTTTAATGAATTAATAAGATTTATTTTATCCCAGCTTCTTCATTCCGATATATGCTTCTGAAAGACAGATATGATCTGTTACTCATTATTTTGCTCTCTTGCCCCTGTTCCCTCAAGTGATTGACATAGTATTCAGTACATGGTAAGAGCTCTATAAATATTTGTTAAATGAATGAAGTATTAATGGAAAGACTGCCAACCTCCATAGCTTCAAATTCCTTCTGCTATCTTTCCAGGCCTCTTGCTACATAAATCTTTCATGTCAGCACATTGCGAATTTCCCATTTGAAAAGCTCAACCAGAGAATGTTCCCCATAAAGAGGAATGGCCCCTATATCACCTTATTACTCACTAATTTCATCAGAAGTGCCATTTGTTGAATTCCCCCAAGCTACTTCCTTTTTTGTTTTTTACTTTCCCTGCCACTATCTGCTTGGTTCTCAGAGGGACCCCTCATTCTGTTAGAGCCACAAGCAGCAACTGGGAGCCAAACGCCTTCTGGTCCTACTGTAGCAAATGTCATGAGATTCCCTGCTGCACCTTTGGTCTGGAGGAGTTTCCATTTACTGAATCCAGTAAGCAACTTTATAGATCCATGACTCAGTAACTGACTTCTAACACTCAGTCAAGGCAACACACGTTTCCATCGTGTGTTGGTTAAGCTTAATTTAAGACAAAGCTTTCTTCACACTCATATTCCATTTGCTTCCATTTCCAAGGCTATTTGTGTTTGTGAGGAAATCGAATGTGCTTTCTGCAGGCAGGTGAATGCTGGTGTTTTATTCAACAGATGTCTACCTACTACCTGCTTATCTTCTCATCTTTCTAGTTTTGTTTTTTTCTCTCTGCAGAAACTTGTCTTTTATTTCGTTTCAGTTCATTTCACCTCATTTTATTGCATTCATCTTTGTTAGCTACTCAAATCCACTTGAAATAATGTGGTTTATATAACTCAATGAATGTATATATATGAATGTATACACACACACACTCACTCACTTGAGGAACAACACAAGAGAGTGAATGGCAGACAGCAGCAAGTATACACTAGTATGCAGAAGGTTAATTTGAAGGGACATTTGAAATCATCCCGCTGAGGTTAGGGCACTGGCCTGAAGTCACATGACTATTTAGTGGCAGAGTTGAAACAAGTTCTCAGATCTTCTGACACCAAACCTCATGTTTGTTCAGGTCCTCAGTATCTTACCCAGTGCTTAGTGTTAAGGCAAATATATGTAGTAATCCATTTGGGCAAGTCACTCAACAGATGTGACATAATCTGTCATTATAGGGCAAAAACCATGTATCCTCTAGAAGTTATACAAGCAAATGTCTGCCCTTAGTCATAAAGTCTTTTTCAATATATTTCTTTAGTCTAATGGAACTTAGGTTACTATTTGATTGGCTGAAAAACTCTCTAATTCTGAATCAATTCAATTAAAATTTATGTTTTCGAAACACTCATTTCTCTTTAAGAAGTATTCGAAGTAGTTTATAGTAGGGAAAAGAAAATTAATAAAATAAGACCCAAAAGGGAGATTCAGTCTTGAAAACATTTGGTAGTAAGTGACAATAGTTGTTATCTTTGCACTTTAAATATGGCTCTGAGCTTCCTGGAAGTCCAATCAAAAAAGAAAACACAATTAGTTGTGTGTTCTCTTCAGTGAGAAACAGAACTATATTTTCTCAGAAGAGAAGAAATTTCCTTATGTTAAATTCTGAGATAATTTTCTCATTGGGAGTAATATATAGAGGAATATAATAAATGGTATTTTCAATGACAATTCTCAGCTACATTAGGAGCAAAATCCACACAACTTTTCATAGCAATTCCAGCAAAGAGACCAAGATGATGTCTTAAATTATTTGAGAAAGATTCTGTGAGGGACCCAGCAGTCAACTCGATCAAAGGAGAAAATGTAGGTAATCTAGAGAAAAGGGCAAATTACATGAGCCTTAAATTATTCTTCCTCAGCTTTTCTCTCTTTCAGGCTCTGAACAGGTTGTAGATGTGATACAGTTTCAAGGCCTTACTCTCTAGCAAGAACACAGAGTGCAGTTATCCAGAAGACTACTAATTGCAGGCAAAGTTAAAATTTTAACAACTGTAAGCAGGTATTAAATTTGATATTGCCTCAGGCAAACTGTCAAGCCCAGGCCAACTTCCTGCCTGAGTGAAAGACCTCTACCCAGAAACTGGTTAAACTTCCTAGTCAGGAAAAAGTAAACAACTCCATGCTGCCTTACTCAGGGCTGCCTCAGTTTCCTTAACTGTAAGATGAGAATAAAGAGTTGGCCAACTCACAAAGTTGCCTGTGGAGAGTGACAGTGATAACATGCAAATATCCTTGACACCTAGTGAATTCCCAATAAAATGCTACATGCATGAATAAGTAAGTTTCAGTTGATACTATAGACTTCCATTGCATATGGAATATTCATCGGTCCCAAAGAGATCTCAAAATCGGCTTTAAAGGACCTGTGTGTTCTCTCTCCTTTTAACGTGTGGTTCTATCATAGCTCCAGTTATCTAGAGCAGAAGTCACCAAACTACTGCCCTTAAACCTAATCCAGCCTACCGCTTGTTCTTGTAAATAAAGTCTTATTGAAGTTCAGCCACGCCCGATTATCTACATATTCGATATGGCTGCTTTCCTGATGGACCAGCAGCTGAATAGTTACAACAGAGACCATCTGGCCCATAGAGCCTAAAATACTTCCTACCTGATCCTTTACAAAAAGAGTTTGCTGACCTCTGAATAGAGCACATGTCTTTTTAGATGCTGCACATCATTTCAAACACAGAACATTCCAAACTATGATTTTTCACCTGAGCATGCCCACTGATGAGCATTTGTGCGGACTTAAACTTCCCAACCTTAGATCCTGGTTCCTATCATTACTGCTCCCATCTTCTGAACCCAGTTAATGAATCAAATCCTAACATCTTCTTTTCCCTTTAAAAACTCTCACAGTCTACAGCCTTTCCATTCTACTCCCAAGGTAGCCCAGAGGGCAATTAGCCCCGCCCTTTATTCTCCTCCCCTTCCTCTTCTTTCTCCTCCCCTCCCCCTCTTTAACTCCTCCCCCACCATACCTCTGCTGACAGACCCTGCAATTCATCCTCCATATATCTGCCTGAGCCAGTGGCCTAAAATGCTATTTTTACACTATTCCAATCCAGCTCAAGAGTCTACAGTGGCTCCCACCTGCCTTTTACACCAAGTCTGACTTTACTCTCTTGGCTTTTATAGCAGTTTACAGCCTGGCTCCGCAGTATATGTATAAGTCGAAGTCCCATTCCTTCCCATCCACACCGAGCACTGTGGTCTGGCCCATCTCCATCAGCACCCACATTGCTAAATCTCACCACTGTTCTTCATTCCCACCACAGCCTCTGTTCTGGATTGCAGTGAGCCCTCCAAAATTCATATGCTGAAGTCCGGACCCCTAGTACCTCAGAATATGACCCTACTTGGAAATAGGGTTTTCAAGTAGGGTCATTGCAGATGACCCTACATTACATTGCAGATGTAATTAGTTAATACCAGAGTGAGATGGGCTTTATAAGTGTTTTCATTTAGAAAAAAAAAAAAAAGAGAGAGAAATTTGGAACCAGAGACACAGGGAAAACACAATGTGAACATCAAGATCAGGGGGGGATGTATCTGTAAGACAAGAAATGCCAGAGGTGGCCAGCAAGCCACCAGAAGCTGGGACAAGGGCCTGGAACAGATTCTCCCTCATAGCTCTCAAAAGGGTCCAAATCTGCCAACACCTTACTCCTGGACTTCTAGCCTCTAGAACTGTGGGATAATAAATTTCCACTCTCTAAGCCCCATCTCTGGTACTTTGGTAAAGCAGCCCTGGCAAGCTAACACAGCCTCCTACCAGGCTCAGAGGCTTCCTGGAATAAGATGGCCCTGAAGGCCCTGTGATATGTGACCACAGAGAGGTGACAGGTAGAGAGGTCTGTGAACAACAAGGGAGCAATTAGGGAACCCAGCAAACTGGGCCCTCCCTTCCCAAAGGAAACCCAGCCTGCTTCCTCACAAGCCTTCATGCTTTCCCAGACTTCACCCCATTCCTACTGGGTCCAAAGGTGAGTAGGATTGAGGAAAGCCCAGATCTGGAAATGCATTCCAGGGATCTGCCTTCCTTGCCTTGCTTCTAAATGTCTACTCTTCCCCTCCCTTCCTTTCCTCACTGAAGACTTAAGTCACAACTTTTATAAAAAGCAAGTTCTGAGCCAAGCAAATCCACTTCAGGAGTCCCGTGCCTGCCTTCACCTTGTTTCTGTCCTGGAAGTCTGGACATCTAACTGGAGATGGCCACAATCCTTGAACGAAGGCCACCCACGAGAGGCTGCCAAGACTCCAGTGTTGTCCAGGAACTTCAGGGAGCTAAATTGGGACCTATCAAATCATTAAGGAGACTTCTTGCAGGGAATATGACCCTGGGGAATGAAGAGAGGCAGAGTGGAGCTCTGTGGCCCTGTTTTGCTTTTCTGTGCAAGCCCACGTGACTCTGGCTGGTTGTTGGTGAGAAAACAAAATGCCCTCCAAGTCACTTGACTCCAGGAGACCAAAGGCCAAACCAACTGTTCAGCTATCCAGTTGTCACAGACTGTGTCTGTAAGTGTATTACCCTGTCCCCCAGAGACATCTGGTAAACTTATCTCAAAGGATGTAGAGTGAGCAGTGATCAGATTTTCTTAATCCCAGAGAAGAAAGGACACACACTCAAGTGAGGACATGGCTGATTAGGTGGAGGAAGAAGCAGGGCCAGCTTCATGGGTGTGCGGCATGTGCACAGGAGCTGTGCATTTTTATTTTTCTCTGAACCTGAAAAATTATGTAAGCAGTTCTGGGGAAAAGTGTGTGTGTGTGTGTGTGTGTGTGTGTGTGTGTTTAGCCAGGAGATGGGGGTTGATGAGGAGTGATGAATAGAGAAAGAATGGCCTAAATTCAACCTGGGAGTAAAGAATAATGAGAAGTCCAGTCTGTTCTCAGTATTTGTAGTACTTGAGTTCAAAAAAGTTGCCGCAAACACTGAATTCATAAACACTGAACAATGCATTGCTCCTAGGGGAAATACAAGGTTAGGTTCCTGTGAGCCTGTGGTCCCAACATTTTCATCAACTTACCAACATACAACCTAGTTTTTATGCATTTCTGTTTAAAGACACCTTATTAAACATACATTGTTGGTCCGTTAACATAAAACTCACAGCCGACAGCTCTATAACTCAAGCGGGACCAAAGCTTATCTAACCCATTTTCTCTAAGAAGCACATTGCAACCTGTTTGCACTTGGGGGCACCAGACAACACTTCAGCTCTGTGCTCGGGAGTCACTTTAAGTAGTGAAATCACCAGCAAAAAGCACAAAAATGTGAAAACAAGACACTAAACACACTGTGAAAAGGACACATGTTTATACCCTGAGAGAAGAAACAAGAAGGCAGATGTTGCCTTTTTTGTCCTCCACTGGGAAGATGCCTGCCCAGGGACTCAATTCACCACTCTGCACAGGTCCACAAAAAACTGCAAAAACGCCTGAGGTATTGGCTCGGAGTTACAAATAATTCACAAGTCTGGAATCCACAAATAAGGAGGATTGAAGGCATATTCAACTAGGATGAGGCACCTGTCATACAATTTCCACTCCATCACTGCTGTACGACATTCAGCAAGTTATTTATCCTCTCTATTGGTTTCGTCTTCTCCATCAGTTGAATTCCTATTCAACCTTTAAGACACAGGAAGCACCATTTCCTCCATGAGGATTTTCTAAGAACCTCAGTAGAAAATGAATTGTTTCTTTTTTTGTGGTCCCAAGTCACTACTTTTCCATGACATCTGCCCCTCATCTGTCACCGTGCCTCAGATAATAGCCATGTTGTTGGAACATGAGACAGTTTTACCTACACACACTACACTGTTCTGTCTTCTTCCTCACCTTCTTTAGTTCCATTGACTGCTACCTCCTGGCCCTCATGGCCAATGACTGCCACATGGCTGTGTGCCAATCCCTGCTTTATGTCACAATCATGACACAGAAGGCCCATTTGGGGTTTGTGGTTGCCACTTATATTTTTGGTATCTTCAGTGCCTTTGTGGTGAATTGTTCCTTTCTCCTCAATATTCCTCATTTTTGCCTATTCTGCCATTATAAAGAGGATTTAATTATACTTTACTGCAATTCATTGTTGATCTTCTATTATTCCAATAAGTAGATTATAAAATCTGTTAGGAGAGGAATTATATCTTATTCATCTTTATAGCTACAACACTAGAAAGCCATTGTCTATAATACAGGGGGTAAATAGGGATTTATTAACTTGAAATGGGAATAATAATCCTGGACTTATCTGTTATCATTTTTTAAATTGTAGTAAAACACCCTTAGCATAAAATTTATTATTAGGAATATTAACATCCATCATGGAATATTTCAACACTCCAAAAAAAAAAAATACAACAACCCTGAACCCATTAAATAGTCATTCCCTAATGTCCCCTTCCCTTAGGCCCTGGCAAGTACTAATCTGCTTTCTGTCTCTATGGGTTTGCTTCCTCTGGTCATTGCATGTAAATGGAATCATATAATATGTGGCCTTTATGTCTGGCTTCTTTCACTTCACTTGATGTTTTGGGGGTCCATCCATGTTGTATCATTACCAATATTTCATTCCTTTTTGTGGCTGAGTAATATTCCATTGTGTGAATAGACCACATTTTGTTTATTTCATTCATTGGCTGATGGGCATTTGTGTTGTTTCTACTGTTGGCTTTTATGAAGAGTCTGCCATAATATTTTAATACTATGATTCACTATAGATAACGAATATTTTTGTTACACATAGGGACTGCCTGTTTGCCAGTCCCCTACCACATCCCTACTAGACTATAAGGTCCTGAGGGGAAGGACTTTATCTTAGTCCCTGTGGATTCCTTAGGGTCTTGGCTAATTCTGGTGCAAAGTACATGCCTCAATAAATCTGCTGATTAATGAATGATTTCTGCTTAGAGGATTGACTGTCCTATCACAATAAATATGAGACATAGCAGAAGTCACTCCCCTAAAATCATAGAATATTAGATCTTGAAGAAGAGACCATCTGGTACAAAATTGTCCTTGAATATTCTTGGCACCATCACTTTCTAGCTGTGTGACCTTGCATAAGTTTCTTAATCTGTTATTCAGATTCCTTATCTATAAAATAGAGGTAATAACTTGATCTACCTTCTAAAGCTGTTTTGATGATTAAGTGACTTAATACATATTCAATGCTGATTATTAGGAATGAGGAATTAAGGTCAAAAAGATAAGCAAATTACCCGACATTGAACAGCTAGTTAGAGGCAGAACTGGGACTAGAACCTGTATTTCTTAGCTTTCCCATATTCCATGTGGTTGTTTGAAGGTTACTCAGAATCCATGGGGAAAAGAGCTTTCCCCTATAATAAGATCAGTACCACTTCCACAGTCATATTCTCTGGGGCAAAACTACCTTCCTTAAACAAGTGGCCTCTAAGCACTGTGGGGTTTTTTCCTTTGGTTTGGTTTGGGGAGGTTGTTTTTTGTTCTTATTGTTTTTTTGTTTTTATTTGTTTGTTTTTGTTTTTGCCTCCTCCCACATTCTAAATCTAAGTTTTTGCCTACCTCAGGAAAATGGGACATTTCTTGGAAAAGGACAATAACGACTAGCACATTAAGTCTACTAAGAAGTTCTACATCTAGATCCCTGGTCACCCAGCAGTTCCAGAGCATAAGGAAATATGAAATCTTTTCTCAGCAGAGAATCTCTATCACCATACTTGGAATGCCAGGAAGCGTAGTGTTTCAGCAAATACTGGCCTTAGTTGTCACCCTTGACATCAAATGAAAGGTTTTTGTCTAGTTCATTCACTGCTAGAACAGTACCTGGCAACAAATGTTTTTTGTTGAATAAATGAATAATTTTAATGAAAATCGCTACTTGGAATTTGAGGTATTGGCCACTGATGGAGAAGAAGCCAACACATCAGCTGCTGGGTCTTCAGTCTTATTGTCCCGAAGCAAAAGATCTCCCACTGAATTGGCTTTCCCACAAGAAGAAGGCTCCCATCCACCCAGAGTACTGGCCTCTTGCTTTCCAAGAAGGTGAGTCCTTGTCAGAGTAGCCCAAGGATGTTTAACTCCAGTCACTGCTGCCTGGTTGACTAGACACCTTCCCCAGCATACCAATGTCTCCAGGGGCAACACTCTTCATGACTTCCACACAAAGATCAGGTTCCCTTACATATCTGATATGAACCAATAGCATCTAACCTGAACACTCATCAATGAATGAATTCCCTTCCACTGGCCCTTACCAGTCCTTCTGGGCTTATCTAGGCAGTAGCCAAGAGCACTAGGGAAAGGGAAGGCTGCTTCAACTTTTCCTGGCAAAGGGGCCTTCCTTTTCAGAAACTTTAGCTCAGCTAAGTGGAGACACCTGGTGTTTGTTGTTGCAACTTCAAGAACAATACATCAAAGACTCCAGGCAGAAAGTCAGGCTCCTCATAAAAATTGCATCACCACAAAGACCGTTGGAGAAGAGGAAATGCAAATGGTTGGCCATCTCGCGCCTAGGAGACTTTCTTCCCTCTCGTATTTTCTACTGTCTCTAGTTTTTCTCCTTACTTAAAACATGGGGGAAAAAACACAATTACACTGAACCCAAAATTTGTGAGCCTCCAGGAAGGAGGAGAAAGCCTCATTCCTGATTGCTTCATTTTGTCAGGCATTGTATCAGAGTGCTAACTTCTGAGCAATAACTGTTTGGCAATACTTAATAAGTAGCTGGCGTACCATAGTCCCCCTCCCCACCCCAAATTTTTTAAGTCTATACAAGGCCAAAGGAATATTAAAGTTTCACTGGAAGAAATATGGCCACTGCCAAGAACTGATTAGTCATAAAATCCACAGCATTATCATCATCCATCACTGCCTTTCTTTTAATGACTGAATAAAGAGAGAGACATCAAAGTTTTCAAAATAAGGTTATAAAAACGCCGTACACAGATGAGGCCTCCAAATATTTTGATAGAACCTGAACAAAAAAAATACAGAAAAATCATTGAAACAAATCACAAAACATATGTTGTTATGTTTTGCTTTAAAAACCATGAAGTTTATCCAGAACCCTATTATGGTAACTGCTTAGCTTTTCATGCATTCCTAAATTACCATGTAATCTAAAACCTTGTTTTCAGCTGCCCTATATTGGAAAGTCCCTTAAAATAATCAGGATGATTACAGGCTAGTATTCAGAAAGAAACTTGCTTTTATTATAGTAAATGAAAGTGTTATTTATCAGGCAGGCTCCTTTAAAAAAAAAAAAAAACTACCTCAGAAACACAATGTATTCAGGAAATACCTAAACGAAGGATTGCATTTTGGGCTCTCTACATTTTCAAACACATGGATAGTTGGTGTAAAAATATGTTCTTTTCCTGCAGGGACTTGACTGTAATTAGTGTATGCCAAAACTCTCTCACAGAGATTTCATTGTCTTATCTACTTACATCATCTTAATGCGATTTTATTTTACTTTGTCAAAGTCATATTAATGTAAATGTGTTCTTGATAGCAAACAGAGTTCTTTTTTATGCAAAACAGGATTCAGCTGACTAATAAAACAGCTTGCAGTCTATTAGACTATAACAGTAATGTGCTTATTTTGTTTCTCAAATCAAGACTGTGTCAGAAAGCTATAGACAGAGATTTGTCTTGTTTTTCACAATAATTGCTAGGGTGGGGTTACATTATGATCTTTAAATGAATAGTATCGCTTAGAACAAACACTTCATATATCTTTTATCTTCCCCTGCATACAGTTCTGAGTTTTCTTTGAAAATGCTGCGCTACTTTTCCACATAAGTCATCAGAATGTTTCCAAAGAATTTTAACTGCCAGATTAATTATATCTTGCAAACAAAGATAGATTGCTTACATTCTTTATTCAGAATTCCTGCCAGTATGGAGCAACTGGCAACAAATTAATTTCTTTTGCAACCATGCAAAATGTTTTGCTATGAAAAGCTCTGGAAGGTAAATGGATCCTTTAAAAAAAAAAAAAAAAAAACAGGTTGCTCATTCCGAAAGGCTAATCTGTAAGCAAAGAACAGAGGATTAAATGAACTTCATGCTCTCCCCCCTTTTTAGCATCTATGTTATAGCCTTCCCTTAATGTATTCAGTTAATTAAGTATTGCTGTGACCTGGTGGCAATTTTTGAAATCTGGGGAATTTCCCCCCCTCTAAATTCTACCTCCCCCACAGAGCAGAATATAATCTGTTTCCAGTCAGTCTGTTTATGTCAGCTGTGCCTCTACTACAAGCCTCTAAAATGTTTTAATAAATTTATCAACCAAAAAATATTACAAACATTTCATTTCCTTTGATT
Source organism: Nasua narica (assembly GCA_028533885.1). NCBI lineage: Eukaryota > Metazoa > Chordata > Mammalia > Carnivora > Procyonidae > Nasua > Nasua narica. The sequence continues at coordinate 18,574,862 of CM052812.1, forward strand.
CAGATGCACACACATACACACACACATACACACACACACAGGCCTCTGCCTTCATTGCAAATTCTTGCTGGTATGAATCATTCTAAGTAATATTTGCTTTAACTTTCGTGTGGTTCTACAAACAACCTTTATATGGCTGGACTTCAAAGCTAGGAGAAATAAAGGTTAGAAATGTGATAGGAGTAATCTATTATTAGGCATGAAACATTAAACCACTTTTAGCTATAAGTCTTAAAACCTGAATAATCTAGGTTTTTAATGTAATGCATATTTATTGTACTTCCCTTACACAGGCATTTATCACAGAGAAGTGTTTGGAAGAGAAATATTTTCCATTGCACTATGTGCCACAATTTGGTTTAATTTTTCCTAATATTTAATTTAGAAAAACGGTAATATTATAACAGCGTTCTCATGTTTCCTGGCCAAAATGCTTGGTGTTCCTCACAGAGTAAAATTAATCTGTTACCAGCCCACTGACCTGTAAGTCAGGTTTCAGTAAAGTAGGCACGGATCGGGGAGGGCAGAGGAAGGGGGTGAGTTAGGGTGGGTAGGGAGATAAGATCTCTTTCTTTGACTAGAAGGGAAAAAAAAGGGCTTAGAGGAATGTCTCAACCCACCCATGCCATCAAATGACAGAAAATAAGCTGAATGTGTATTTGAGCTGGGGAGTGTTTGAAAACATTTATTAGCTCCATCCAGAACGACTTGCACTACAGGAATGTTAATTGTTAAAATCTGTACTGCAGTGATTTCTTGAAGCTGGGGGGCTGCATGGAGTGGAAATTCAGCTTCTTGTTTCTCTTTTTCCTTCATGTATATTTGCACTTAAAACAAAACAAAAAAACAAAAAAAAAACTAATGTTATGAAATAAGTCGATGTCAGATGGGGAGCTTCCTAGCACAAGGGAATGCAAAACAGTGTAAGGATATATGCATATGCAGGAACAAAAAAACATTGGTAACATTTTGTTCTTGATTTAATTTGTGCTCCTAATACAGTAGATTAAAAATAAGTCCAAATGTTAAACACATTAGTATTCAGTCACTGCCCATGTGCCAGGAAAGCAGCTATCACTTTGGACCTGGCCCGACTCTCTCTGGAGTCTAGGAGACAGGAAATCTGACCCCCAGGAAATCTGAGTCCCCAAGTCCATCAATGACCCTACAGTTTGAGGATTCCTCATTTTCATCTGCTGATTAAATCCCCAAAGCTACTTCACATCTTCTCACACTGTGTCAAAACTGGGGTCTCTTGACAAAGCTGAAAGAGAATATTGGTTTAGAAAGATGGAGGAAAAAATGGCTAATAGCCAGCCACAAGCAAGATACTTTTTGAGGAAAATTCAAGTTAAATTATAGTCTATTGGGCAATTATGTCCTTAAAGAGGATTGGTTTAAGTCCCACCGTCCACTCCCCTAGAATTTTATGACTAGGGCTAAAGATAGGATTGAATCCCCATATGCCTGAACTGGAAGACATTCCAGAGATCCTAACACTCTCTTATTCCGTGGGTGATGCCCAGTGAGGTTAAAGACAGCATGTGGCCAGTGTCCTACAGTGAATTTGGCCCTTACTAGACATGAAACCCAAGCTTTGGTTCCCCCAATCCTGTCTGTTGTGTGATACCACACTGCCCTTTCAGTTTGTTCAACAACAACGAAACAAAACAAAACAAAACAAAATGAAATTAAACCCACGGGTAAGAAAAATAATATATTTCTTCAGGTAATTACAGCAATGGCTCTTTACCTAATCTGTGTGTTATTCCACCCGTATTTTTTTTTAATTTTTAAATTTTTTAAAGATCTCTTTGTTTATTTTACAGAGAATAAGCTGGGGGAGGAGCCCAGGGAGAGGGAGAATCTCAAGCAGACTCCCTGCTGAGCTCGTAGCCCAATGCAGGGTTCCATCTCAGGACCCTGAGCCAAAATCAAGAGTCAGATGCTTACCCGACTGAGCCATCCAGGCATCCCACACCTCTGTGTTTTTTTAAGAAAAAGTATAGTTTTTTTTTTTTAAACGGAAATACCAACTCTTCAGTTCTTACCCCCTCACACAAATCCTCCACCCCCAGCTTCCCCTGCTCCCTCTCCGGTGTACTTTTTTGTGGTCTTTGGTCAATCTGGCTTAATAGGTTACCTGTTGCTGACGCTCTCACTTCACACAGAAATGAAGCTCTCCGCTGCGACATGCTTTCTGGAAGCAGTAGGGTATGAGGCTGTGACATTTGTAAATCTAGGAAGTAATAGCTCCCCAAAAGCAATGCAGAGAGCTGCAGAACTTGCCAGAAAGGAGAAGAGTTAATTGAAACTATTTGGGGCATGCAGTATTGAACAAGGAGATGGTTTCTGAGCAACACATATCTAAACGTGGCTTGCCAAAGACCTGCACACTTTTAATTTGCTCTACAAATTTGGTTAGCCCTATAAAGTGTAAATATCAAACACTGGTCGTGGAGAGCATTAAACATTAACCAACTGAGACCTTAAAGACTGGAGTGGGACATTAAAATTAGAGGAGAAAGACCAGGCAACTCTGGGAAATTAGGTTAAAACTCCAAAAAAAGCATGTTTGTTGGCTGAGTAAAAATAAAATGAAAACTATTTTGAGACTGGTAACCATTTGTCTCTGTAGACAGGCCATTTCCCCCTCTGAGATTGTATTTTTAAAATCAGGCAAACTTAACAAAGTCTATTTGATTTTCTGATTATTCTTTAAGATGCAATGTATTGCCACCCAAATGAACCCTAAAGTGGGATATTTCGATTGTTCTTCCCAGACCCATTACCATACCTGGAACTGTGCATTTTATCCATTTTGTGTGTTTGTGTGTATTCCATGTTGCTTTGACTAGGGTTCAAGTCCTGTAAACGTTCAATAAACTTTTGTTAAGCAGCAAAATAAAAATGCTCTTTAAGGCAGTAAGAACGGCTCCCAGGTTTACCCATTCAGACTGTTGGATAAACCCCAACACAAAAACCTGCTTGAGTCCAGGATGTACTATCTTCTCCACAAGGGGAATAAGCACTTCCTTCGAAATAGTAGGATTCAGAAAAAGGAGAATAATACCATATTCAAGTACCTTGTTCTCTAAGTATCCTTTGGCCCTGCAGGCCTCACAAAGTAAATCCCTGCAAGGTAAGAACAGTTTTCTTTCAGGAGAAATTTGGTAATTTCTTTGATATCTACTAAGAGTCTAGGATAAAGTAGGTGACAGCTCTCAATAGCCCCACATAAGACATGGGGAGGTTGAAGTAAAAATAAGTTAAACCACTACTAGATCAAGAATTAACTCCTAAGACAATTTAAATATGGCTGCTTCTCTTCATGAGATTAAAAATGCCTTCTCATGATAGAACAAAAGAATCCTTAGGAGCCCTGTCTTAACTTGGGTTGCCTGAAAAGCAGCCCCTGAGACAAGGATTTGAGGCAAGAAATTGATTTGGGAGGCAAAAGAAAAACCAGTCAAGGAGAAGGAGAATGAGAGCGGATAGGGAAGCCAGCCAATATGAGATGTATCGACAAGCCAACTACCGCTGTGGGCAATGGGGGCAAACTCAGAGCCAGTATAGAATACACCCCTTGGTGTTATCCCACCACAGAGAGGGGAGCCGGGGTATTTATATGCCAGCTGCTCTCAGTCTTCAGATTAGGTTGTTTCTGAGAGGCACTCACTCGGGGGTATAGACAGCTAGCCGCACAGGTTACAAAACAGGTTTTGGTGACCAAAGGAAGCTCTCGAACAAAGACATGCAGGAGATGGCAACAAGCAAGAATGCTCTCAAGTCATCAGGGTGAGAGACTAAGGGCAGGACCCTAAAAGGCCCCTTTGGTGGAATCTAAGTGTCAGCAGTAACTTCCAAGAGGTTCAACTATAGTTCTTCGTCATGTTTAATATAATAGCTAACTCATCATAGGGGCTTAATCAATATTTGTCAAATAAAGGAAGGACAGGATAAAACACCAGTTAATGATTTTTTTTAATGCTTCACATAAATGCCTTATGCTCTGTTCAATATTGCATAGTTTAAAAAAAATATTGAATATTTTTTCTCAGGAAACTGTATAATATGAGCTCAGGCTTAGTATCAGACAGACCAGATTTTAAACCTCACTTCTGTCCCTTTCAAGCTGTGAGACTGTGAGAAGACTACCTAAGTTCTCCTAGTCTCTGTTATTCCATTCGTAAGATGCCTATTTCACAGTATCAAATGATAAAAGGCCAGAAAAGTAAGGGATACCAGGATTGGTACAGTAATTGACGCATAGTAAGTACTCAGTGCTACTCTAAGGACTCAAGAGTCAGTTCTCTGACTTCAAATCCCACTTGGGCCACTGACTACCCATCTATCTTTAAGCAAGTCATCTAGCCTTCTGGTGTAAACTTCCCCATCTTGAAAGTGGAGACGAAAGTTGCCCGCTGCTCATTCCCTGGAGAGTGAGGCCCTAAGCAAATATCATGACAGGGATAAGTCACACTGATGAAGCACTTCATAGGTTACACAATCCTTATATATAGGTGTCATCTCATTTCTGAACAGGAAAGGATCTGTACTTACATATCATTCTTCCAATTTAAGGGAGTGCTTCTCCATTTCTCCAAATGCCCCCCCCCCAATTCTGATTTGTGCTTGGATTATGTCATAGCCCATGAAATGATCCAGAGACCCAGACAAAATTCACACAGGATCCCTGAGAAAATGGGGTTTGACTCCTCAGTGCTTGGTGAGGCAGTCAGTGCAGGCATGAGAGTCAGTGGTCAGCAGGGGCATTTGATAAATGTATGTCAGGATAGGGTGTTAATAAAGATCCCAAATGAGCCAAGAGTAGAATTTATACCAGCAGTCACTGAACCAATGAAGTCATGGAGCAGGGGATCTGAGTGAGCTTGTCTGAGACGGGCAGGTAAGGTAGACCTCATGCACACAAAACCCAAAGACAGAAGCTTAAAACTTAGCCTAAAGATGATCCCAACAGAATGTTTGAGCCATCATCACGTGTCAGGTATGGTAAAGGATACACAAATGAATCTCCTTTTATTATCTCTATTTCCCCGTTGATAAAATAGAGGCTTAGAAGAGAGAAGTTATTTGCCTTGGTTATGCAAAACCATGGCCTGGCTCAGCCTGATGCCAAAGAGAGGTTGATTTGAGAGAGAGGGAGAGAGAGAGAGTGGGCATGTGGGCAGGGGGAGGGGCAGAGGGAGAGGAAGAGAGAGAATCCTAAGCAGACTCCACACCCAATGCAGAGCCCAATACAGGGCTGGATCTCACAACCTGAGCCAAAATCAACAGACACTTAACCAACTGACCGTCCAGGCACCCCTCAAAGAGAGGATTTTAAACCACTGGGAAACACTGGCTTTCCACAACATTGTAGCATTGATAACATTCAAAATAAAACTGTAATAGATAAATACCAAATAAAGAAAATCCCTTTTTTAAGAAAATCTAATTGGTAATAAATATTTTTTAACTTCCAACATTCTGAGGGAAAAGGATTTTACAACAAAGCATTGCTCTGGAATGAGCATTTGGATCGAGAATACACTCCACAAGGGACGCCTGGGTGGCGCAGTTGGTTGAGCAACTGCCTTTGGCTCAGGTCGTGATCCCGGTGTCTTGGGATCGAGTCCCGCATCGGGCTCCTTGCTCCGCGGGGAGCCTGCTCCTCTCTCTGCCTCTGCCTGCCTCTCTGCCTGCTTGTGTTCTCTCTCTGTTAAATGAATAAATAAAAAATCTTTAAAAAAAAAAAAAAAGAATACACTCCACAAGAGAAAACGAAGTCATGGCCACAACTCTCCAAATGCCCTTGTTCTAAGGCATTGCTAAGGTTTGCACAAGAATTCATCCAGGTTAACACAAATAAATTCAAGTAATTTGTCCTGTTTGTGATCAGTTTCCTTCGTGGCATCTCAATGAGCTCACTTTAAGGGGAATCTAAGAATCAAATAGTAATTGCTCACTTACTATTCATTTGCTGAGCACTTAACACTCCCAGGTAAGGCACTGGCTCAATGCCCTACCTTGCTTGTCACCTGTATTCCTCACCACATTCTTCTGGAGTAGGGACTCTGAGTTTCTTCTATTATAGATATGAAACTGAAGCTCAAAAAGGTTGAAGAACTTCTCCAAGGTCCCATTAAACCTAACAAGTGGAAGAACTGAGATCCAAATCCTGACTCCCTGGTTGCAGGACCAATGCACTCCTCATCCGCAGTGCTTGGCTATCTCTGGAGCCTTGAATCCTAGTGATGGAAAAGTACCCATTTTTATTTAGGCATTCCCTATTACATGGGACAAATATGGGCTTTAAGTATTATAAACAACTTTTTTTTTCAATGTACTTAAGCAAACTCAGTTCCTAGGAATTCTTGAGAACAGAGTTTATGTTCCAAAACAAAACAAAGCTTCCTAAAATGAGCCTGTTCATGACATAATTGTATAAAAAAAGTCCAATATACAACTGCATATAATATATGATCCCAATTTCATACACATTTTTAAAACTTTTAATAAATATATATTTGTAAAAATATGCTTTCAGAAAACACCATATTTCATATACAAGTTTATATTCCTGATACTTAACCTTATTTTATGAGTATGCAATCTCCATAAAATTCAGCATGGCATAAAACTCTAGAAAGAAATACAGTAAAACTTAAAACATGATCTCTATTTCTTTTATCTAAAAGAACAATTGTTATATTATTATCAGGGAAAAAATGAGCATTAGTATTTTCTCATTCCCCATTATCAGGGATAGAGCTGGGCTTTTCTCATCTATTATCTCAACTAATATCCACAACAAGCTTGTGATATAGCTATTGTTTTGTCCATTTTATTAATAAGGAAACAAGGAAACAAGATTCAGAAAAATTAGGTGACTGTCCCAGGGTCATATGACTAAAACCTGGCAGAAGCAGGATTCCAACTCTTTCTTATTCCAGGCTGAGAGCTCTTTGTACTACAATACGACCCAACGTACAAATTATTTATGTTGGCATCTATACATGTCTCTGTGACAAGATGATTTCCTGAGATACTAATTTATGCTATGTTCCTGATTTTATAGGAGACTAGAAGGAAAAAGGCATTTTCACCACCCTAAATTAAAACTGTGGAGAGGCATCTTCCCAAGACTGGAGAGATTCCTCAGGCAGAGGTGACCTACCAGTGGAAAGGGATGGACGGGGTGTTGGGTTTGCTGAAGGTATGGATGGGGTGCTGGCTTCCCAGGAAGGCTGCCCTCAAGGCCCTCAATCCAGGCATTTTGCTCAAAGACCCTGCTGCTTCAGCTTAGCGCATGGCAAATAAGGCTGCACATTTTTGAAAAAAGTAATCCTAGGATTGCTCAGAGCATAACTTGAAAATCTCCAACCTGCAGAAGTCAATGAATGGAACTTTCTTCTTCTCTGTCAGGTCAGGGTTCAGACTTTGTAGCAAGGTATTTACTCAAACATAAGCACAAATACCATTTCACCAAGGCCTCTGGGGGGTTGAACTCATCGGCACCACACTGGGGAATTCATCCTCATTGGCAGGACGGAACAAGAAGCAAACTGTGGTGAATACTCCAACAGTCCACTGCTCGCATTTCTTTCAGAAACTTCTCCTGGAACAATAGGGCTGCCCTTTGGAATGGCAAGAGCTGACCACCCAGCTGAAAGGAGCCCAATTCCCGGTAGCCTGTGGGCCATGTGCACCATGCCCTCCCAACAGGAGCCACTTTCCATTCCCATCAGCTCCTCCTGTAGCTGCGGCCCCCAGCCTAGGCTCCACGTCGATCATTAGCAATAAATAGAAAATGCATGAAAACTCCCCCGGGAAGTCCCCTTTTCATTTAAAACATGGAGATGTCATTGCTTGTGCCATAGTTAATAGCAGGCCACAAAGTGGCACGGCAGTTCCTCAAGTCCATTCTGTCGGCAGGCTCATTACACTCGGGAGCAGGGCTTGTCCGTGGTCCGTGTATGTGTTTGGAGGCTGTTTTATGGCACATGGTCAGGAACTTAGGTGCTGGGCCTCTTTAACTCCAGCTTTCAGCAGCTGCCTCGGCACTTCCCTTTCACATAATTAAACACCCTATGGTACTTAACAGAGTCATAAGTAGCACATCAATAAAGCGATAAATAATTGTATTCAGGAAAACTCCAGAGCCATCATCCATTAACCAGCAGCTGTGAGCAATAGTTTTGATTAATCAATAAAGTTATATAATAGGAAAGCGAAAGTCAGTCCGGGCCCTGGGAAGAAGCAGCCAGACTCCGCAGCCGTGAAGGAGTCTTATCTCTGAGGTAACTTGCAGGCAGAATATCAATTGGAAGCACTAGCCCAGGGACTAAGTGCAGCAGCAGGAATCCCCACCTCCAGAAACTAGTTAAAAATGCTAGTTAAAAACAAAGAAGCGGGACAATTCAGCTCTAAGGCAGGAGGGCTGCCTACTGAGAATATGGAGGGAGGACCCCATAAAAGCAAAGTGCTTCAACTTCAGAAAACAAATCCTGGCAGCTCAGCTGAGGAGCAAGGAGGAGGACCATGATGGGCCTGCATCCCGATCAGTGTGCCCACCATGAACTTGCCCAGGTGCATATGGGAAGGTGATCAGCCTCCCATCCAACTGAGTGTCATTACAGGCACATGATCAGACCACTGCTCTGAGGGCCAAGGCCAGGACAAGGCTGAGAAGATCATTTGGGGAACTGCATAGAACCCTCAGAATCGGCTGTGAACTTTTGGGTTACAGTAGCTTCCCCGGGCCTGGTGCCTGCAAACGAGAGTCCCAAACTCTGCAAGAGGGTCCCAGGAAACTGTTTTTTTTTTTTTTTTTAACACATTTCCAAGTGGTCCTGCTGCACGGCCCATGGGGAGACCCTCAGATTTAGAGACCTCCATGGACTTTGTGAGCTGGGTCATCCTTACCAAGGGAGGCACAAGGCGCTCCATGTCCTTGGCTTACCAAGCAAAACCCATTTCTGACATTCTAGTTTTGTGAATGAGGCACAAGCTTACTTGTTTGCACCCATAGTGTGGTGCACTATGCTGCACAAAATCTCAGGGGCTCCTGTCCAGGCCTCTGTGATGTAAGACGTTCCCCCAGTGATTCTGATGGAACTAGCCTAATACCACTCATGTTGAGAAACATGCATTGATGCCACAAAATACTGAGGACTGTCTATGTGCCAGGAAGTGTTCTAAACACAGGATTCTTCAGGGATGAAAAGTGGCAATGATCCCTGCTCTCAGGGAGCTTTGTTCTAGTGGTGCCCCAGAGGATGTCCACATCTCCATGCATGCGAGGGTGGGGACTGAGCCAGTGGACCTCGCCCACCCAAACTCCATTGTAGCAGGACAGCCATGTTTTAATTATAGAACCATGAAAGCACACAGAAAAGTAGGTGGGTGGTATAGTAAACCCCTATAGACCTACTACCTGTTTCCACAACTATCAACTCAGGGACAATCTTCCTCCATACTCGTTGTCACCCCCATCACCCAGGTTCTTCTGAAGCAGTCCCAAACAGCCTATCATTTCATCTGTAAGCATTGTCAGCATGCATCTCTAGGACACGGATAACAATTTAAAAAATAATAATAACTTATTTTCTTATCTAAAAAGTTAACATTAATTTTATAATATCATTAAATTTACAGTCAGTGTTACCATTCCCCCAACTGTCTCATATTTTTTAAGTGTATGTATGCAAATCAAGATCAAAATAAGGTCCAAACATGGAAATTAGTTGATAACGTCTCTGAAGTCTCTTTGGCTCTAAACCATTTCCTTCCTCTCTCTCTCTCTCTCTCTCTCCCTCTCTGTTGAAATTTGCTGGAGTAACCATGTCCTCTGTCCTGTGTGTTTCCTGTAATGTGTTAGTTACAGCCAGACATTTGCTGAGAGTTGCTTCTGACTTTTTGGCAAGAGTATTTCAGAGGTTTCTCAGGAGGCTTCTTATATGTGGTTGATATTTAGCTCTTTGTGAAGTTAGCAGTCTTGTATAGTCATTGCCTAGATCCCTTTTTTCATGAGGAGTTCATGAAATTATTTGCGAATCACTAAGAGAATTCATCAGAATCATTGCATTAGATCCCTTATTCAGTTGTTGATATTCTAATTTTCATAACTTTATCATTTGAATACTTTTATGATGAACACTTCTCATCAGCTTTCTGGTTACTCTGAGGGACAGGAAAGACAGGGTAATTGTTCGATTTCTTTATTATCAGTTTTCAAAAATTAGTTGTTTCTTATCATCAATCAAAGATTTTTATAAGTATAAGTCTAAATCCATGGATTCAATCAATTTGATGTGTTTTACTTCATTGCAGTTAATGTCCTTCTGAGCCTCACATTGTCACACCTTTGTCCAGTGTAGCTAACTTAAATCGGCTTCTGGGTCCTTGCCGTGTGACTCAGTGTAGTCTTCGGTGACTTTTTCTCTAGTATGCTAAGATGTTCTAGGTGCTTCTTGTACCTTTCCTGCCTCAGGTCTGGAATTAGCCATTTTCCCAAAGAGCCCTGCTTTATTTTTAATGAACAATGGTATTTAAAGATCATATTCTGCAGTCCCACTTTTATCAGTTGTATTGACAGGGCTTTGGCATGAGATCCCATGGAATAAAAGGTTTTTGCTACAAGCATTTCATTGTTGGTCACTTGGGAAGAAAAAGTTAATAAAGGGTTAATGTGGAATGTACCATGAGTTCCTGGCAATTAACTTAAAATACAAATAACTGAATGGAAATATAAGCAAAAAAAATTCAATAGGCAATTAAGAAAAAAGAAAAAAAAACAAATGTACAGGAAACACAGAAAAATATTCAAGCTTCGAGCTGTCAGGGAATTACAAACTAAATCACTAATGAGGTACTGGTTTTCAGCCTTCGATTTGGAAAAATTTGAGAGTTACATTTTAAGTGGTGCCAGCGGTAACAGACATACACTCTCATACACCTATGGTGGGACTATTAATTGACCCAAGTTTTTCTGGAAAGTAAAATTTTTAATATGTATAGCCTCTGACCCTGTAATCTCATTTCTAGGAATTGAGGCTATAGAAATGAAAGTGCACATAGCATATATTTGGATTTTGTCACAGCATTGTTTACCACAAAATTGAAGGGAAAAAACACATAAAGTCCACTAGGAGGGCACTTGTTGAAATCATGACACATGCTGTAGAAAGTTATGCAGCTATTTTTTTTAAATGTTATACAATATGTAAACATGTCCACATGTAAACATGTCCACAATATATCCAATATGTAAACATGTCCACAATATATCCATAGTTCCAGACTAATAGATGTAGAATAATCCTATAGAATATGGATATGGATATGTTTATACACATATGTACATATGATAGAAAGACAACAAATGACTCAGAGAAGATGCACAGCAAAATGCCAACGAACCTTTGGTTAGCAGAATAAGATGAGAATGCCATTTTTAATTTTCGATGCTTAATTTTGTGTTATTGTTAAAAAGTGATGCAATGTGAGTAGTTCTAACTCTTTTTTTGGTGTAACACCCCTAACCAAAACAAAACAAAACAAAATACAACCCAGCACATTAGCTCCAGTTAGGACAATATCCTTTATCAAAGAGTTTGACGTGGGTCATCAAATTCCATCTTCATAAATCCATGACAGATATTTATGGAAGAGCATGGTGCTCAAGGGTAATTGCTACTCACTTCGACCTTGGTATTTGCACCATGACTTAATTTCTGTGCCCTCGAAGCTTCTGTGATCGTGGTAGGATGAGATGTTTCTTCAAGGCACCCCTTTTCTTGCACTGAGGTAGCTTTCTGTGCTATTGCTTCTTTCTGTTCAGGTGTGTAGGTAACTGTTCCCAATGAAACTGTTGCCTCTGACAACTGGGGAAGCTTCAGAGGGTGGGATGCTGAGTGTTGTTGCTGAATTGTAAATCTATAAATTGTTACTGGTTTCCTGGGACTCTCCCCAAAGCACATTGCCACTGATCCCCATGGACTAGTCAAATGAGGTTTTTACCAAGGTGTTGCAGAAATTAAGAATATAAAATGTAATCAAAAGCATTTGAAGGGCTCGTGGGTGGCATTAAGCTTAATGCTCTCCAGTGACTATACAATTGCCTGTCCTGCCTTCCTCTCTAAGTCCCATAAATTTTCTGCAACAGAAGGTGGATGTATGGCTCATCTTGCTTGAATGTTTACAGAGCCCTTAGTCATCATAGATGAGGTTAATCAACCCAACACCCCAAGGACATAGATCATGGTCACAGTCCCAGTGTAGAAACCTAAACACTATACTGCAGGCTAAGCCACTTCCTTGAGTCCTACAATATTCCCTAATATGAACACTCCTACCAATATTGGAGCTCTTCTTGACATTCCCAGGTCAGTAAGTCCTCAGACACTCCTCTTTGGTCTTATCTTTAGGATCATCATCTCATTACCAGTCACATCTCTTTGAGTTCCAACTCAACGAGATTTCCATTTACAAAATGCCATTTATAAAATACCAACCACTTGCAAATTCAGACACCTGCCGCATGCCAGTACAGTGCCCTTCACAGGACCCCACAACTGGCCTCTAGCTCTTACAGGAAAGGCCATGAATTCATTCCTTTGAATTTCCACTATGTTCCAGGTGCTGTCTCTGTCCAAGCTCCCTCACCTTATAGGACATCGGGCTTTTGGGATCTAGAAGGAAACTTGATTACAAGCTCATTCAGCCCCTTTTTAAACACCTGAACAAGTAGTTAGGTGGCCATGACTTACAAGGTATCGTAAAGATCATTTCATAGCAGCCAGGGTGAGCTACCGACTTAATATGTGGCTCTCCTTCTTTGGTCTAAGCACCTATTTTCCTTTGGCATGTAAATTCAATGGTTTCTCTAGCCTTTCCTTTCATTTAAACATTTTCAGGTTTTCTCCATCCTCTTGATTCAGACTTAGCCACAATATTTCCTTCCTTCCTACAAGCATTCTCGAAATCAAATTTTTTCCCAGCAAAACTCTTTTTGGGCTCATCATTTCTTCTATGATGATATGACTGAGGGCGATTCTAAATAACAGGAAAAGTGACTCTCCGGATGCCTTTCCTTTTGCATATCTGGAAAACAGCAAATTCCTAGTTACCCTTCAATACTTTACCGAAGTATAATGCCTCCTCTTAGCCTTCCCTGCCACACCCTTTATCCTCTGCTGGGCAGAAGTATTTTCCTCCATGTGTGCTGAAGTGATTCACAACATGCTGGTCCCTGAGCAAGTGACTACATTCCTATATTACCCCTGGGGCTCAGTACAGCGTCTGGCACTTGAAAAGTATTTGGTAAATGCCTGTTGAAACAAAATAAAATGGATATCTACCATCTTTCTTAATGAACCCCTCATTCCCTCCCAGCATTTATTTTTTTAATCTATTTAATTTATAATCTCTCTATAGCATGGAAGAGTTTCTGCTCTTAAATACTACATGCCACCTACATGTAGTTGGGGATGAAAACATTTCTAATTATGCAATACCATTAAAGAATGGGGTGTTTCACATGATAAAATTTTCAGTCTTCTTTTCAAGATTAATATTTCCTTCTTTTAATTAATTGTTGATGACATTTGTAAAAAGTATTATAAACTTCCCAGGGTTCTTAAACAGAGTACAATGATTATAACATATCGTTTTCCTGATGATTAAGCAACTGTAGGCACACCAATTATCATACTCTGATACCACGTAATGAAGCCATCAGGAGCTATTAAGGAAAGTAGATTTGTTGCCCACCCCCCACAACTAAAGACCTTAACTTTCAGTGTTATTACTGCTTCAATCTCATTTTAGAGCTTTCTGTTTCCTTATTCAAAGTGTCATTGTCACTGTGTTAGCATCAAAAAGTGAGACTTGCCTCTCCTAATTTGTATTGTGTTTTCAATAAGTCATTGTTGAATGTGATGAATTGGTTAAAAAGCAAGGACTTTTTGACAACTACTCAGCGCTTGTTCCTGCTCTGCAAGTAAGAGGGGCATTACTGATATGAGGACAGCCAAGCAGCCACAGAACAGGAAAAATATATTATGTAAGGATTGGGTGTGGGGCTCAAGAGATGAGAAGAATCAGAGACGTGAGAGAACAGCAGCAACATTCTACAGGATTCCAAGGGAAAAATAGGCAGAACTACCAAATGAACTGCACCCATGTTTTCATTCACAGAACCAGGGCCCCCCCTCACCCCTCATTCATTTCCCAATTCTTACACCATGGCAGACTTCGCCAAGTCCTCTGGTCTTTCTTCCCCATTGGAAAAGGCCTTAGACTCTTTCTGAGCATTGGTCTCCAGAAAGCCACCATTGGTCCATCTTCAACTGTAGAAGAGAATACTTTTCCAATGGTCAATCTGGTAAGTAGTTCTCTCTATGCAAACAATGAATCATGGAACACTACATCAAAAACTAATGATGTACTGTATGGTGACTAACATAGCATAATAAACAAAACAAAACAAAGAAAAATAAACAAAGAACTACCGTGTATTGGGTGTGGGCAATGTGCCAAGCAAAGTCACAACCATTTTATATCTCATTTAAAGTTTACAATCACTCTATGACATAAGCAACATTATTTCCCCATTTCACAGATGAGGAAACTAAGGCCCATGGAAGTGATATAATTTCCAAAAATGGTAGAACTTGCAAGTCCTGGCACTGGTCTTTGAACCCTGGGTCTTCCTTCCTCTAAAGTCCATGGTCTCAAGCCCCATCCTGTATTCTCTTTTCCAGGGAGCTGCATTTCTTATCACTGAAGATATTCAAAGACATACTGAGTGCCTACTTGGCAGGGATATTGTTGAAGGCAGTTAAGTATCATATGAGATTAAACCAAATGACCATTTAAATCCCTCAAAATTCTAACAGTCTTATATTTCCATTTGCTCCTTGATAATAGAATTACTTACATGAGACAAGTCTCCTAAATCCCAAATATCAGTAGATAATTTCAAAGGTTTCTGTGTTTGCGGTTTTAAGATAATACATAGGAGGACATTGTTAATGACATTTATCCAAGAGAAGCCCTTATTTATTGAATTCTTTTACCAGTGGAATATGATGAGTTAAAGCAGGTAATTAACCAGGAGCTAGAGTTGAACATTCTGTAAAGCTGGCTGGGTTGGAGTGGAATCAAAGAAATGCCAAGTTGGGCTCCCGAAGACCTTTGAGTGACTGACCAGCATCTCTTTCTCTCCTTTAAGAGACAAATACTTATTCAGTGCCTATTATGCCTGGGCTAAGGGGGTGCAGTAGAAGTTCAGATAGACAAAACCTTGCCTCATAAAGTGGCAGCAGCTGGAGGCAGCTTCCTCTGTGTCAGGACAGCTCAGGTAAGCTACAAGTCCTGGCCTCCCTTTTGAGGAGCCTCTGGAATATATCTGCTGTCTCATCAGTATGGTCACATGTCATCTACTAGAAGTCAACTGTAATGTCTCCTTCAGGTCTTATTTTGGGAGGCTAGGCACTCCCAATGTGTCAACCATCTCTCATGCAGTGTGGTTTCCAGCCTGCCTGCCATCCAGAAGGCCCTGCCCTGGATCCATGTTAACAAATGGATTTAGGACTATCATATTCCAATTGCACTTTGACCAATAAAAAGGATCTTAAGCTTGCCTTCTCCCTCATTAGTTTTCCTACTTTTCTTATGGACCCAAGGGGAAAAAAAAAAACAGTCAAGATAGCAGTAACATCCTAGTAATAAAAATTACTGTCTGTTGAGTACCTACCATGTACCACGCACTATGTTAAGAATTTTCCTTGCATTAACTCATTCACTCTCGAATATTTTTCCACTTTAAACATGAAGAAATGAGATCGTAAGGGGCTGTAATTTCTTCAAAGTGACATTGCTAGTAAGTACTGAAACTGGGATTCAGAACAGGAAACCAGAGTTTGCTATCTCCCAAGATCACGACCTTATGGTCTGCATCAGGTGCATCAATCAGAGATCACACCTTCTCTGTCCCGACATCTGGAAGGCGTAAAACTTGCATGAATAACTGCTAAGGTGGAAGTGCCTTAAACTCCCTAAAATGCACAGTTGCCCTTCCCAAACCTCCATTTACCCAAGCGGCAGATGGGGCTTATTCTCTAATTTATTTCCCAAATATTTGCCAAGCAAACACTATGTAACAGGTACCATTCTAGATTCTGGGTCATCAAAGAAATAAGGGGACAGACTGGATTCCTACTCTCAAGGACAAACATACATATGTAAATGACAAACACAGTAGTAGTAGTAATAGTAGTAGTAATAAGTACCCTAGAGAAACGTAAGGCAAAGTAAGGAAATAGAGGACAAGTGTTGGTGTTTCAAAATATACTTGGGATTTTGATTGTATTTAGGTATGGTGAGGCAAATGGATCAGGAGACAGTTGCCATTGAAAAGATAATTACAGTTCCCACTAAGAGGGGGCCACCAGGTCAGGCAAGGCCACACAGGGAAGCACCAGGATCAGTCAGAAGGCACAGGGAGTAAAGGGGAAGAGGGGGCAAAAGGCCCCATTGTGGTTTTAAAGGAAAGGAATAGGTGAGTCAGGGCAAGCAGTTGGGCTGTGGGCTCTAGGCTACAGGGTGGGCTCCACTACCTGGCCCTGGGTGACTTATTACAAAGGGACAGCTATCTGCGACTATAGGAGCTTGATGAAAGGAGATGAGGGTGGGGGGAGTAAGCCTCAGGACTAGTTGGTTCACATATCAAAGTCAGGCTCCTACCCCAAGGCAAGTTGTTTGCTCTCCCTAGGAATTGGCCAACCCTGGGCGGGGGCAGTCTCCCCCAAAGCCCTGAAAGTCCTGAGATGCCAAAGCCTCTTAAAGTCAAGAAACAAAAATAAAAATAAACAAACAAAACATGATTACTGCAATGAGGTTTAGGGAAAGACAATACTCTGTCTATTGGTCAGAGACAAAGGAGGATTTGAGCAGAAGCCTACAGAAGGTGGGGTCTGGGGAGGAGACTTAAAGAGCAGAGGAAACCCCAAAGCCTCAGGGAGAACAGGGTCTACACCTGAAGAGCAGCAAAAGGGCCAGTGTGGGGCAGGTGGAATGCATGAGGAACAGGACTATAGGAGCCAGACTTGTCAGAGCTCTGGAGGCCATTCTAAAGTTTGAGCTGTCTTCTCAGGGTAAACAGAAGACACTAGAGGGAATTTGGGGTTTGCTTGTTTGCAAATTGACTTATTATAGGAAATTTCAAACATTTACCCAACTACAGAAAAATAGTATCACACATCGCCATATTCTTATCATCCTGCTACAATTGCCAATTCAAATGGCCTAATTCCATCTAAGCCACAGTATGATTTCAAAAGAGATCCTAGGCCTCATGTCATTTTATATGTCAGCATATATCACTAAAAAATGACTCTGTTTAAAAACGTGACCAATATATCATAATCAAATCTAAAAAATAACTAAATAAAAAATAATACCTTAATATCATCAAACATTTAGTCATGTTTCCCACACACATGCACACACACATAATTTTTATTTAAGTAAGACCTAAATAAAGTCCAACTGTCTATGTCTTAGGCCTCTTTTAATCTGTGGAATTCTCTTCTTACCCCCACCCCCTCCACCATTAATAATGACCAACCGTTCAGGTTTGTGTGGTACTGAGTGGGTTTCCAGAATGCTGGACTTTCCAAGTAAGTCCTGGGAAAACAGGTACAAGTTGATCCCCTCTTTGCTTTAACCCCTCTTGGTATTTATTTGTTGAAGTGGCCGAGTTATTTTTCCTGTAGCATGTCCCACATTCTGGATTTTGCTAAGTGCATTCCCATTGTGTCATTTATTAAGTATACTTCTGTCCCTTGTATTTCCTATACATTGACAATTAGACGTAGAAGTTAGGCCAGATTTGGATTTAATATTTTGATAAGAAAACTTTGTAGCTGGTAGTAAATATATCCATACATGATGTCAGGTTATCTCTATTTTTTGGTCTAATCTTAGTAGCCACTACAGTTAGCTAGGTATTTTTTTTTTTCACTTGATAGTTTTCACATGGTGGTTTTCTTAGTCTATTATTATTTTCTTATTTATTAGCAGAAATATTTTTATAAAAAGAAACTTCTCATCCATTCTTGGTTACTGTGAGATACAGTCACTGAAAGATTCTGAGAGGGGAAATGATAAACATCTCTGGATGTTTTTCTAAACATCACTCTGCTGCTGCATGAACAACAGATTGTGGAAGTTTAAGAATAGAATCAAGAATGGGGCGCCTGAGTTGTACAGTCGGTGAAGCATCCAACTCTTGATTTTGGCTCAGGTCATGATCTCAGGGTCATGGGATCGAGCCCATAGGATCGAGTGTTGGGCTCTGTGCTCAGTGAGAAGTCTGCTTGAGATTCTCCCTCTTCCTTTCCCTCTGCTCCTCCCCTCATTTATTTGGAGACTGCTACTCAGTCTCCAAATAAATAAATAAATAAATAAATAAATAAATCTTTAAAAAGAGATAGAATAGAATTGAGAAAACTCTTTAGAGGTTAACCCAATATTCTAAGAAAGAGATGATAGAACCAGTGGAGGTGAGAAAACGTGGTCAGACTTGGGATGAAGAGTCAGTGCTGAAGGGTTGGAAGCAGAGTATGAATGAAGATGAGACAAGAACGACTCTAAGGTTCTGAGTAACTGAGTGGGCAATGGGACAGTTACTAAGATGGAAAGAACTTGGGGGGAAACAGATTTGAGCTTAAGAGAGATAGAAAATAGTACAATGAAACAAAATCTCAATGCCTGCATTTGCATCAATAGACTTGAAACCATTCCAGAAGATATTAATAATATCACATTCAAATGATAGTCCACTAAAGATACAAGTCTTCTTTTTTAATTTGTGGTTTTTGCATCAAATAAGTTGACTCTTCTAAATATGTAGAAGTTGCTCTGTTTCCAGTCTACCACTAAGGCTCCATCACCAATGCCATTTATTAGTGCTACGATGCCCATGTAAGTCCCTGAAGGTGAGCTGTGAGGTACAAGCATTCCATTCACACATCTGTAAAGTTGTAACAGAAAATTAACTTAGTGCAGAAGCTGAACTAATATTTCATTAAGGCCAAGAGCAGCCATCTCTCTCCTTGCTGACGTAGTCTTCCTTTCCAGCGCCACTGTGGATGATTGTGCAGGTACAATTCTAGGGAACACCCTTTGTATTGCAACCCATGTTCTTCCTTCCCAACGAAATCTCGCTTCCTCAGGAAAATACTGAAGAGAAAGTGAAAGGCAGCTCACCTCAGTGAAGATGGTGGCTATTCTGTAGGTAGCTAGAGAAGCCCTGGGCAGCTACTCTTCCCAAATTGCTCTCCCTGCATCACCTGCCTTCAGTCATGCTTTGTGGGCATGCTTTTTCAGAGGAAACACCACCACTCATACATTAATACACTTAAAAAGTGCCATTCACCCATAGCTCATCTCCAGGTGTCACTCCACTCCTGCCTTTTGTTCAACCTCATGTGACATTTTGAATTTTACAGTCTCTGGCCCATTAAACTAAATGTAAAGTATAATCCAGCTAATATCATTGAGGGAAAGAAGAAAAAGCAAACACACTTCTCCATGTTTGTCACTAGGAATATGTGACACACTATTGTTGGTGGCGTAGGGAGTGAGGGAGGAATGTGGGTGAGTACATGCATAGGTTTATATGTAAACTTGTTTAAGACCCTGAATGAGCCTACAAGTTTCCAACCATGGAGTGGGAAGCCATCTTGGGGAGAGGCAGTGGCACTGAGCTATAAGCTCTTACAGACAAAAGTAAATAATAGCTCAGAGGTGGGTAACACTTGACTGTAAGGAGGACGAGTCACATCACCTCTCAAATCCTGCATCAAACTCACCTCGTGAGTTAGGCAGGGCATGTAGTATTCACCCCATTCTTGAAATGAGAAAAAATTAGATTAGGGAAGATAAGGGATTTGCATGATCCACTGCTTATAAAAAAAAAAAAAAACAAAACAGAGCAAAGCTTCACTTCACATTTTGAATTTAGGGCCTTTGGGTCTGGGGAACCACTGGCCTAGCCAATTGCAAATAGTGGACTTCAGGCTTCAGTGGGGTAGATGCTTCAAGTGTTAGTCTTTCCCAGACCCCTCTTCAAAACCTGTGAATATCTATTCTCACCTACTAATGCATGAGGCCTACATGGACACTCCTTCCCCATGCTCTGGACTGAAGCCCAAAACCCAGTTACTTCACTGGGATACTTTATCCTGGAAGGTTGATGTCTATCAAAAATGGCTATTTTGGTTTTCTTGTATAATGTACCATTTATTTTCTTCTAATTTTAAGAAGTATTACAGGTTCATTGTTTTTAAAAGTGTAAAATATAGAAATGCTCCCTCATTTCAGGGGTAAAAGTAATAAACATTATGCTGTGAGTCAACTGGAATTATATAATACAGATATTTCTATAACTATATACACAGAAGCCATAATGCTCTTCTATTTCATAGCCTGCTTTTTTCCCTTTCTATATCATAAGCATATATACCAACCATTAAATATTTTACCAAAATATTATTTTTGACTTCTGCAGAGTAATTTTAGGCTACCATATGGAAAAACTATTATGTACTCAACCATTTCTTTTTTTGATGGACTTGTTTGTCCAGTTTCAGTTTTCTTTTCCTTTTACCTTTTATCATAAAGGAACAGGTACATATGTACCCCAATATTTGTCATACACTTGAGTCCTCTCTATCCCTAATTTCATACATCTCACCAATCACTGACTCTTGCTACCTTAACTCCTCCCTTCTTGCCCTCTGTCTTTCCTCTGCCACATCTACTACCAGTGCTCCAATCCAAGCCTTCCCACATCTCTCTCCTAGATTGCATTCCCTAAAATCCATCTGGACCCACCCCTATCCATTTACCAACTCCAGTTTGAATGGTCTAAAACTCTAGTTGGACTATATTGCTCGTCTGCTTATAAGCCATTTGGTTGCCTCCCATAAGCTAAGGCTAATGCCCAGTGTCCATTACACAGAATATGAGGCCCTTAATGGTCAGACCCCTAGAAGCATGTTTTAAGTATAATGTCCTGCCCTCTTAGCCTCCAGCTCCCCATACCAGATGTAACATATGGCCTCACAACAACTACATGTATTTTCTATATCTACCATCTCTACCCATGTTGTTTTACTGCTCCAAAAAAGGTTTGTCCTCACCTCACCCCAACTCTTTTTAGTTGTTCAAAACTCTGATCAAGAACTTTTCCTCAGGGAAACAGTCCCCCCTTAATGCCTTCCCTCATCACTTCACCTACTTGCAAGCCTGTGCTAGGACCCCCCCCACCGTAGGGTTCCCACTGGCCTCTGGGCACATGTCTATCAAATGTTACCACACATTTTTTGCAAGGACAAGCACACCCATATGTAACCCTTGCTAGACCATAAAATAATCCAGAGCCAAGACCAACTCTTTTACATTTCAACACCCACAGGCCTATATACAACACTTGGCACACCACAAACGCTAAAGAAATGGTTAGTGAATTCAACCAATTTACTCCAAGGTAGTGAGGTTCAATGTGTGCTTAATATCAAATTTGCCCCACCTACATTGCTTCTGAGTCTCATTTCTTGAGATTGACTTAATCTGATTGTCTACTTTTGATCATTTACTGATTGTCTACATGCTGTTCATTTTCACACACATGACCTAAATTTAATCTCACCACAAACTGGCAGCGGTAGACAGCTGCTATTTCTGCCTCCTTCTAGAATTTGCTCTTCTTTTTTTTTTTCCCCAAATACTTTTATTTTATTTTTTCAGTGTTACAAGACTAATTGTTCATGCACCACGCCCAGTGATCCATGCAATACATGCCCTCCTCAATACCCACCACCAGGCTCACCCAACCCCCCACCTCTGCCCCTCCAAAACCTTCAGTCTGTTGCTTAGAGTACACAGTCTCTCAGGGTTCATTGTCCCCTCTGATTTCCCACCATTCACCCTTTCTTTCCTTCTCACAATGCCTTCCATGTTTTTCCTTATGCTCCACACATAAGTGAGACCGTAAGATAATTGACTATCTCTGCTTGACTTATTTCACTCCACATATATCTTCCAGTCCCATCTATGTTGCTACAAAAGTTGGGTGTTCATCCTTTCTGATGGAGGCATAATATAGAATTCACTCTTCTTTCATCTTATAAACTTACTCTAACTTTTCTCTGCAGAACAATCCATCTCCTACTCCAGAGCCAAGTGATTTTGGTGAAGTGAGAGGTGCTAACAGCACACACAGTGAATGCGCAGGTGACCAAGACCAAAGCCAAATAGCATAGCACATTGTCCTAGCCATAGTGATTGTTTCAGAGATGAGCACGTGACCAAACGAGCCAATGAGAGGCAAGAAATGCAGTTGGGCTGTTAAGATAAATGTACATTCTCGTTCCCAGAAATGATGCCAGAACTGATATAGCCATCTTGCCCCACCTTAGCCTCCTAATGACGACAACAAAAAGAAAGGCAGAACCGAGAAAGGGAAGACATCATTGTGATGATGTTGAATAAGCCCTAAATGAACGTGGGCTGAAAGCCATGCCTATGATCTGAATTTGTCACTTGCATGAGCATATCAACTCTTTATCTACATTGACTGGAATTAGGTTTCCTATAATTCACAAACCAAGAGTCTTAATCCATATGCCTATGAAGGAAGTATCACTGGAAATAATTATTGTAAATTAAGACTCCAGAGCATCACTATAGACAAATTATAGTTAATAAACAGCACAGCTAAGATTCAAGTTTGGGGTTTTGTAGCTCTATACTTTGCTGTTCTCGGTCATGTGATTAAAAACCAACACAATGTAAAAAAGGGAAAGCACACACACACACACACACAAACACACATATGCACACAAACACATGATCTCTATATCCTACCATGAGGGTAGGACCTCTGTGAGTCATTCTGCTCTTCTCTCCAATTAAGACATATTAATATGTTAAAAAACTCTGAAGGTTCCCCTCACACATTACAGGAGAGTATTCCTAAAAATGTGGGTACTCATTACTTTTTATTTGTCAAACTTTATTGTATAGAAATATTCTTTATTTAAAGAGATTTAATGGCAATCCTTCTGCAAAGTGAAGAATCTTAATGTTGAGAAGAAAATGAGTGCCATAATTTAAATCTGGGCATTGATCAATCAGGATCACTTAAAAATAAGTCTGATTTACAATTTAAAGAAAAAGGGAATCCTGACAGCATGCAGGTCATGTGTAAAAGACAGAGCATATTCTACCCTGTGTTTCAAAGCTTTGGACAAATATATCATTCAAAATGTCCAAATTACTTCCAAAGACCTCCCAGGGTAGAGATCAACTATGTAAGGAAAATTTGATTTAAAACAAAACAAAACAAAAAAGAAAACAAACAAACAAAATACCTTTTGTTGGAACAATTGGTTTATCTAGTAGGCATTAATTTAAAAAGAAACTTTTTTTGAAAACATCCTAAATTGCAAAGCCAGTGCTAAGTACCTGCGATATGACATTAAGAAAAAACAAGAGAGGCTGTTCTCTTGGAGGTTATAGTATAAAAGTATGTTCTGTATGCTGTACTAGAAACTGGGTATACAGAGACAAATAAAAGTGACACCATCCCTGCCCTCACAGAACTTCATCAAGTACAATACCTCTAAACTATCTTGATTGTTTCACCCCATTATTACAGAGACTCTTGAGCAAGTATCCCTCATGAATATATATTTACTTGTTGATAAATTTTAGACTTGCTCTATTTTCAAATATATGTGGTATATGTGTCAAAACCAACCAACAAACAGAAAGCAAGAAAGATGAAACCAAAATTTAATATAGAGTCCTAGTATTTCCTTCCCATACCCCTCATTGGAAAACACTGGTCTAGGAGACTGGGCCTCCCATGGTTGAGCTTTGCCCTGATGGAATTACAGTTCCTTGCAGGCACAGTCGATGACTGACCTGGATTCTGGGTCTGGGGCTGGGCTGAGTATTTCTTACTTCAGTCCAGAAAACCACCCATCAGTACCTGGCCACTGTCCGTGATCCTATCTGGGATTCACAGACACCTAAAGCCACTCTTCAGAACTAGGCCACCATGGTCAGTCGGTTGGATTTTTATTTTTCAACCCTTGGCTTTGGCATTGAGTAGACACTCTACCTGAACAAATATTCCTCACAAAATATCTCACTTACACACGAAGAAGAGCTGGTTTATTTGGCCAATGCTGGAGAACTCACGGACTAAGTCTCCAGTACATTCTCTCCAGAACTGTGTTACTGGACACAGCTGGCTGCATAGTCCAACCAGGCCTTCAGTTACAAAGCACCAGTATTCTTGACATCCTCTACTCCCAATGCCAACATGTGGAGCCCATAAGCTGCATGAAAATAGTGTTTCCTTTCACCAATTTCTACTCCTTATTGTTGCAAATTAATTCAATCAACACTTATCGAGTGCCTACCTTGAACAAGATGCAAAAAATAAAAACTTATTTTTGCCAAATGGTTTGAGCCAACATAGATATGTGGGTGAAGAGACTCGGTTATAGGCAGAGCTTCCACTTTAAGAAAATTATTTCACAAAAAAATGAATGCTAAGTAGAATTTTCATGCCCATCCCCTGGCATCATCATGAGCATACATTAGCAACCAACAGCATGCTTCATTACCACATACACTAATGAAAAATGATTGCTTGTCTTTCTAAAACCAAACCAATTATTCTTGCTTTTGTTGAATGGAAATTTAGCTTGTGTTTAGTGACAGAATAACTAAATCAGTCTTATTTGGAACCCGAGCACCAACGTGGATCCTGTCACTCTACTGATAGGAAGTGTAACCCAGATAGCTTATTTGATAAAACAGGGCTATTTTGGCTTTGAAACAAACAAACTCCACTCTTCTGACTTCACAATGAATGAACCATGTGCCCTCACCTCCATCGCTCTCTTTCCCTGGCGCATGTCCTCATGCAGTTTGTAATGAGGCAACATTTTACATAACCCACAATATCTGCTCCGAGCTGGTACACAAACGCCTACCTGATTGAATATCACCATTTCAGAAATGCTGCCTAATCACATTTTTTCAGGCTGTGTGAGCAAAATAATGTTTCTTTAATTACGTGAACTCTTTATTTTTGATATTTTAATGACATTTTAGAAGATAGAATGGCCACTTCTCTTAGATCGGGTGGTATTAATCAGGTGTGACAGCTAGTTATTTGATACATTTTTAAATCCCACTTGTATTTTCACACGAGTAATCTGGGACTTGATTTCTCTGTCCTGGGCCTGTAATAGCAACTTGTGTTTCTGCCCATAATGAGCGAAATAATTGAACCAAATTAGCACTATCTATAATTCAGTGGTAGCTGAGAGGCCTTATTTTATTTTACTTTTTTTTAAATGAAATTAAAAAGCATTCTCCCCCCGACCCCGCCCCAGGATAAATGTTAATAAATAAAGGTCAGTGAGATCTACATTCTTCATCGTGTCGATCCAACATACATCTTCTTCTGGGGCTGCACTCAGCGGCCAGGCTGTAAACGTGGCAGGTCCACTTCTTGACTGAGCCTGTTTTGTGCTGGAGAGCTGCTCAGACACACATGGAGGCTCTTTAACTTGTCAGGATGCTGGGGACCATTTAGTGCCTCTGAGATGTTGTTTGGGGATCACAGAGTATTAGCATGGGATACGATCTGGGCACGCATTTCCCGTAAGTGCAGCAATTGTTCATTTTTTGTCTCTCTGGTATCTTGAACTGAGAGGCCCCCGAGGACAGGCCTGGGTTGCCTCTGCCTCATCGGACGGTCTTCAGAGCCTCACACCCAACGTTGTGTTGGAAGTGCTTGCCTGGAGGCCACACCACTAGTACGTGTTTTGTAGAAGCCCAAGTACAAATATTGCTCAGCTCTCGTTTGACAGAATGAGATGAGGAGGCCCAGAGTGGACTTGAGCAAGTCACAAAGCCCATATACTTGAATTCCATTCGCAAGTCCCAGGCCAGCCTACCATTTACTATACTGGCCTTCTCCATAAAGCTGAGGGTCCAAACATCCCGTTAATAAAAGCAGGGACACCTGAGTGGCTCAGTGGGTTAAGCGTCAGATTCTTGACTTCTGCTCAGGTCATGATTTTAGGGTCGTGAGATCAAGCCCTGAGTCAGGCTCTGCACTCGGCACGAAGTCCGCTTAAAATTGTCTCTCTTTCCCTCTCTCTCCCCTTTGGCCCTTCCCCCTGCTCTCACCATCCTCATAAATAAGTTAATTAATTAACTATTATTAATTAATAATAGTAATATTATTTTTAAAGTAAGTAATTTTTAAAGTAAAGTAAGTAATATTATTTTTTAAAAATAATAATACTAAAGGCAACAGAACAGTCTTTCACAAATACTAATAGGCATATAAATCACCTACGGAGCCTGTTAAAAGGCAGCTTCTGATTCAGTAGGTCCAGGGTGGGGCCCGAGATGCTGCTAACCTGTCTAACAAGCTCTAGGTGACCCTGGAACTACCTGTCTGTGGACCACGCTTTGAGTAACCAGGCCAGAGAATAGAGCCATTTATCCCGCAGTCTCTGAGGTCAGACTGACAGGGCTCAGAACTCAACTCTGCTACTTTCTGCATGTTACTCTAGGCCAAGCACAGCACTGCTGCTGTTTGACAGGCCCTACACTGTAAAGTCCATGGAAGACAAATAAACAAAGCAGGCAGTAGGGAGTTGGGGCAGACTGAGGCAAACTGGAACATTCGTGTGCTTTCTGGGTAGTAGCTGCGGTTTATCTTGATTTGATTGTAACATCATGGGAACAAAAGTCCTTGCAGAGAAAATCTGCATCATTGATTTTATATTTGGGGAAGAAAAAGATGAAGATAGATAGATAGACAGACGGATAGACAGGAAGACAGTTCAGTGATACCTCTTAATTTTTAAAAGTTGGCAACTACTCAGAACATTTCAAAATACCTTGCAAGCCACCCATGGGCTGGATCCTGCCTCTATCTTGCTACTTCTTTACAAACATGTTCTCATTTCATCTTCAAAACAATCCCAGGAGGTGAGTATTTTTATGATTGTCATTTATCATCATGGAAAGTGTCCTAGAGCCATTCGGGAGCTCCCTCCCCCTGCGTGCTTAGATAGAGGTAGTGCCAGGATGCGAGCTGGGAATGACTGATTCCAAAGCCCAATGACTACACAGCAGTGTTGATCTTCACCAAGTCCTGCCCAAATCTCTGTTTCTCAAATGCCCCCTGGGCCATGGCTGATGTGTCATGTTCCAGCAAAAGGGAGCAAACGCCAATGACTGGTAAAAGGAGTTTGCAAATCCACCTGGCCAAAAGATCAAACTTGTGACCTAGGCCTCCTGAGCACTGTGCTATCCCGTTTCTACCTCAGGCTCTGTCCTTATGTAGTGTGAAGGTTAACAGAATGAAATAACTAAAAACATCACCCTGGATCTTGGAACTATGAGCCACATAATGTCCATAGCCTTCAATCTGCCACTATGCCCACCTCATTGGGCTAGTGTGATGGTTAAATGAGAGCTGAGCTTGTGAAGCAACTAAACCAGATGCGTAATCATGCTCAGTAAACAACCACCATATGTATACACAATCCCTGTAATCTCCAGGGCATCTCCCATAGGACAAAAACACGGAACCAGAATGTTCCTTGTATGTCAGGAGATCTGATTCACAGTGCACCTTTCTCAGTAGCTAATCAAGAGGAAGCCTCAGGCCACTTGAGCAGTGCCTGACGACCCAGGGTAATGACTTCTTGTCTCCCTCTTTTGTCTTCCTTGCCCCCACTAACCTACCGCTACATAAAAAGCCTATGCTCAGGAGAACAGAAACCTGGTCTAGATTCTGTTATGCCCTTGGCTTCCCCTCGGTCACATCACATAGGCTACTAGAACCTCAGTGTTCCCAACTGAGAATGTACCATAATCTCTATCTCCTAAATTTTCTTCTGGTTTTTGTGGGAATCAGATGAGATGATGTATGTAAAATGCCTGATACATAGCAGGCACTTTTCAAATTTAAGTTCCTACTTCCACCCCGGCCAACCTTCTTCCAGAATGTCACCAGGTAAAGAGTGAGCAGATTATACCAAACCTACACACATTCTCTCTCCATGCTGCGAAAAAAAGCTTGCAGAGGAGGCAAAATTATACCACATTCAGCCCTGGACTGGGAATGGAGAACTTAGATGTTTGTTTATAAACAAACATGGAAATGCAAACTGTCATTAACCCCATTTTAAGGTCAGGGAAACGGAGGTTTAGAGAGGCTAGGTCACTCACACTGTGCTATCAAGGAGAACTCAGGGTCTCATTCCTCCATGGGTACATGCCAAGACAAGTCATTTTACTTCATTCGTCAAATAAAGACCTCAGCAATATCCAATCATATAAGAAATTCATAGTTTTGCCCTGGCTTTTGGGGAGTCTTTCCCATCAGATTCTTCACTGAGACTAGACCAGGATGCAGCCCTGTTGAAAAGGAGCCTAAGGCCAGTGGTTCACCCTCCAACACACTGTTTCGTCGTGTTAATGACAGGTCGTGTTTGGTGATCTGCCCCAGTCTCCTTTCAAGCTGGCCTGTGTGGACAGTTGGGTAGTCTCTCTCTTGGATCTCAACTATTTTCAAGTGGCTCAGATGTCCAGAATGGAAAGGGTCCTTTTGATACAGATCAAGTTCAGCTTTGATCATTAAACCATTCCTACTTCCCTGTGAATTTTCACCAAAGCGGGAAACTGAGCCAATGCATGCACATCGGCTCAGAAGGTTGGTGCTAGGGATCAAGGCGGGAGAGAGGTAGGGGCACAGCTGCCTCCTCTAAGCTTCATGAAGACACCCTGTTAGGACCACAATCCAGGGCGAAAAGAGGCACTTTAAATAGAAATCAAATACTGCTACCCTGTCTTTCTCCCTCTCCACTCCCTTGCAAACAAACTCATAAGGTTTATGATTGGATAACCATTTGGTTTCATTCCAAGTGTAGAAATGGGTTTAGAAGACTTCAGTTTCCTGTCTCCTAACTTTCCTGACCACAAATATTTTTTATTGTAAGCCATGAAAGCAAAGGGTTATTTAATAAATTAACACTTCAAATGCCTTTGGTTCAACTCTCAGTTAGTCCTAAACTCAATTATTGGCCTTCTATTCATTTAGCTCAGGCACTTAGACCTGCCTCGCCTGTCTCTTAATTCCTTCACCTAGAAAGCTTTAGTTCCTATCCTTGCTAGGTTTTATGGGTTTACAATACTTTATTCAATTGCTGTATTGTAATATTTCTGCCCTCCCCCCATCCCAAATAATCCTTTAAGAGGAAGTATAGACACAGCCCAGAATGCAGCAAGGTAAGCCCAGCAGTCTTTATAGCGTTTCACAAATTACTCTTGGCCTCAGAAATCACAAAATAATCACATTAAACACACATACACACACACACACACGCACACGCACACACACACACGCACACACACACAGCAACCTAGCCCTTTGCCTGCAGGACAATGCATGGTTTTTTATTAAAAGAGGAATTTAAATTCCTTCTGTGCACAGACTGTTTTAACTAGAAAGACTTAGAAAATTAATTTTTGCCTATAATCTCTTATAGATAATGCTATAAAAATAGTTCCTCTTTAAGAAGCATATTTCATGCAAATATCAAAAAGCCTTTTATCTGTGTTCAAGATTTCTTGTTCTATTTCTGTCCCTTGTTTCCTTCTCATAGGAGAAGATCAGATTTCGGGGGCTCTGGATCCCAAGACTCGGTGCTGGGAGGCGGAGCGCAAGGCGCAAGTCACAGGTCAGCCGGCTTGCCATCTCACAAGCACAGAACCCAGTTTCTGCCGAACTTCCCACTTTGTGCTGGGCCCCGGGCCACGCGCTAGGGCTGTAGTGGGGAGTGAATTCAAAAGGTAAGAGAGGCAGCATTGCAGCCGGGAAGATCACAAAGGCCAGGTGCTGAGGTGCCCCTGTAGAAAGAGAGGGAAGGGCAAGAAATAGCATCTTTGCAGCAGTGTCACCCAAACCACCATCACTCACAAACCACCTTCAGGGTTTCTACACATCTTAATACTGCATGTATTGTTATTTATTTAATATTTTCTTCAGACGATTCCCTTTTTTCCTTTAGGTCAGCCTCATCCTAAGCAGTCTCATTCGGTGAATGTCACCGTTTAATGAGCTGCTCTATGTGTGTTTCTATTATCCATTAAAAGAAGGACATAGCCATTAAAATAATATTTATCCAGGTGTCCCTAAAAATGACCTCAGGTGTACCACCAGGCATCCCCACAACACAGTTTGGGAAACCCTACTGTTCAGGACTGAATGTTTGTGTTCCCCTACCCCCCACCCCAAATCCATATGCTGAAATCCTGTGCCCTAATGAGATGGTACTAGGAGGTGAGGGCTTTGGAAGATAATTAGGTGTTGAGGGTGGAGCCCTATGAATGGGATTAGTGCCCTTATAGACACAAGGGCTGGCTCTGAGTCTCTGCCCTCCGCTATGTGAGAGCGCAGTGAGAAGGCAGCTGTCTGTGAACCGGGAATCAGGCCCTGACCAGGCATTGAATCTTCTGGCACCTTGATCTTGGACTTCCCAGCCTCTACAACTATAAGAAAAATAGGTTTGTCGCTTAAACCACCCAGTCTATGACATTTTTGTTATAACCGCCTGCATGGATGAAGACACCTGCTTTAAGACACAGAAGAAGACACCAGGAAAAGACAGAAAGGAAAAAAAAAAAAAAACTAGCTAGGACTCAGCATTTGTAGAAAAAGAATTTCCAGACTGTGTTGGGTGGTGGGTAGACCCCTCACCTGTGCACACACGCCCCTGATGAAGCCCTGAAGTTGAATGTTCAAGATACTTTCTGTCCTTCTATTCCCAGACCCCCAGGAGACGCAAGGCCTTGCAAACTCATAATGTTTGACAGGTGATCAAACCTGTCTGATCACCTGATTTGGAAATCTGCCCAAATCTATCCCAACCACAAAAACACCCCATCGGAGCACACCTCCTATCACTGTAGTCCATGGGATAAGCTCTCACTGGGGAGACACCGTGTTCGTTGTTACACTCGCCATCAACATGGTACATTTATGGCCCACAAAGGGTATGATACCTTACCCATGCCCCAAGTATTGGACATTTTGGTTTGCTAATTTTTGGAAGGCAGTTTCCAGACAGACAGCTGCATAGACACAATAGGATTCAGGCTTGTGTGTAATTCCTAGCATCCTGGTTGTAACTCCACCTCTCATTCCACCTGTTGTGTTTGCGTAGTTGGGAATCTACGTGTCAGAGCAATAATTCAAGAAATAGTGAGGTTATGGAGTCAAGTGCATTTCTTCCCAGACATTGACCAGATGTGCTGTCTCGGGTCAGTTATGTAAATCCTGTAAATCCTGTGACTCCCAATTTCCATGTCTGTAAAATGGAGATAATTATCCATATTTGTAACGGGTTTTTTGGGGGGTAGGGAACTGGACAAAATGCCTAGTGTATATAAAAACATAATGCTTAGCACATCATTTGAAATCACACAGTAAATATATTTTTAAGATGAAGTAGGCAGCCACTAGAAATGATAAAATCATAGTAAAGAAGACTGTAAAAGCAATTATTAGAAACTCTTACAGTGATTAAAAGATATTCCAAATATTCCGATATTCTCATTTTAATACGTTCCAGTGTGTGCGTTCATGTGTATTCACATAAGAAAATTTCACATAAGAAAAACTGTGCATATTTAAGGACAAAGACAAATAAAACCATACTAAAATAAAACCTTTTGTGCCTTTGAGCTGAGAGACAGTCTGGCATAGAAGTGAAGTCCTGAGTCCACCACACTGGACTGCTTTAATCCCGGGTAAGCCCCCTCCAGAATGTTATCATCGTTAAGTTACATAGTCTCTCTAAACCTCGGGTTCTACTTCAGAAAAACAGGGATATACATAATAGTATTCACCTCACAAGTCGACTTAGCTGGTCTTACTAAATTCTGGTATTGAGTAAATTTTTAAGAAATAGTAGTGATATTAAGGTCTTAGGATGACAGGTGATACCTCTTTACCTTTTAGGAAAGGATCTTTGTTCACTATGGAAAGTGTAAGCAGCCAAATTACGACTACTTTCACTGTGTTTCTATTGTTCCACCTCAAAGCTGTACTGTGGGAAAGAGCTAGAAGAGCAAAGGCAGGGCACCACCAGGCTGCCCGATCAATGCTAAGCCACACCTGGACAGCTTGTGACGAAACCAGAGGGACAAAGGTTCCCTTCCCACCTGGCACAGTCGAACAGGATGTAATGATCTAAGGGCTTTTTTGTCACACGGAACAAATGCATCTGAAATATCCCTGAGCTGTATGTCTATCCCTGCCATTTCCAATTTTACTTCACAGCTACATGGAAAAATTTAAACCCTCTTCGATTTAAGCTGCTTTTATTTGTATTCAGACTAAGATAGAGTGTGGATGCCAGGGGATAACTTGACCATTAAAACAACTTCCATTTGACTACATATATATATATATATTTTGTCAATTGGGGAAAGCTATCAAAGCAGGCATTTTCACTTAAAAGCTTGGAAATAAAGCTGATATTATCTGGTTGGGGGAGGGCTGGGGAAATCACTCCAGGAAAATAAAAAGAAAAAACAAAACCCTTTTGTATATCCAGTTTCACATTGCTGTTGTCATGTACAGGATGTATATTTAAATGTGTTTGCATATTTCTAAACTGATCATACATCAAAATTAGAGCCATATTGTTCCTTTTCCAGTGAAACTGTTTATATAGGAAATATTGTACCAAACATTCCCTGCCTCCACCTTGGGTTGTGACTGATTGCAGAGTGAGATAAAAGCACTTATGTCCACAAACAGGAGAAAAGCCTATATGCATGCAAGAAATCAAAAGAAGGTGTGATTTTAACACAAACACTATTATCAACCAAGAAAAAAAAAAAGATTGTTGGACTTTATGTAAATTCAGAAGAAGCAAAAAGCATATACTTACACACTGACAGACTGAAAATTAGGGGTTGGGTTAGATAACAGAATTCAGTTTGGTGCGGTTCACAACAGCTCCTGGATGGTGTTTTATTTCCACGGGACCCAAAGAATTAGAGTCATTTACAAGAGACAGCTATGGCCCACCAAGGGGACTCCACTTCCTACTACACCATAGGAAACAGTGATAGAAAACCAGCCCCTTGGTTCTTTAGCATATTCTCTGGAAGAGCTGGGCTGGTTTTCGTAAGTTCACTTGAATTTTCCCTCCTCCACACTCAGCCATCTTCCCCTTCTAAGAAGAAAGAGAGCTCAAAAGCTTGCTCCAAACTGCAAAGTGGAGTGGGAAGCTGGCAATTATCCTATAAATCCAGGTTATGTTGTTTGGTCAACAGAATTGTAGATTTGATGGAGCTTAAAGGAATTTTAGAGATTATCCCATCTTGCAGCTTTCAGACTTTAAATATTTTGTCAATGAAATCATATGTAGAACCCCAACAGATAAATTAGATGTTAATGGTATTCCCCCATAAATTTATTTTAAAAGCAGGCAAGAAAAAGTCTTGATTTTAACATTTAACCTTTTACATAATCGGCAAATCATAATAATAAGACTGATTTGATAAATATAAAATATTGATATTTAGATTTACGAATGACAATTAACAGTCTTACATCTGCCTCAGCATCTATGTGTTGCCTTGGAAAGTATCATTTCTCACACAAATAAACAGTGTAAAAAAGTGAATGTTTCACATTTTAAAATATAAACAGAAAATCTGATTTAAAAAATGTTAAATGTTGGGGTGCCTCAGTGACTCAGGTCTCAAACTCAAGGACATGAGTTCAAACCCCATGTTGGGCTCCATGATGGGCAAGGAGCTTACATTGTTTTTTAAATTAAATAAATAAATAAATTTCAAATATCAGAGGACACTGTATTCCAAGGACTTCACAAAAACAAGGTAACTTGGCCACATAAATAAAAGGATTGATAGGCCACAGCATGTAGAATTTAGGAGAATATGGTTGTTGTTATTATAATTCTTAAAATTGAAGAGAAATCTACTTTAAAATAAAATTCAAATTAAATGGCTATAAAACTCTTGCATGTGGTTTGAAAACCGCTCATCTGGTTCAATATCCATATTTTAGAAGCAGGGAGAACATGTCCGGCAATTGAAACAACTGGCCCAGGGATGCAGAGTAAAGCAAGTGGCAAACTCCTTCAGTTCCCCCTCCTCTTGCTTCTCCCATTTCTACTTCTTTTGTAGATTATTCCTGGAGCTCTAATAGGTTTTATTATCTCCCAATTCAATAAAATAAACAAAAACCTCAATGACCCAACACCTCAACATATTCATCATATTATTACCTGCCTTCCTACTCCCACTTTTTAAGTCTCTCGAAATATCCTCGCATGCCATCTCCTCTTCAGTCATCTCCCATGTGACCACCTCCCCTCCCACAATTCCGAGTCTACTTTCCTTTTGCTAAACTTTATTGTCTGTCACCTACACTAGATTGCTAACTTTATTATGACAAAAATTTTCGTGTGTTTTGTTCATTGACACATCGTGATTACCTACTCACAGTAGATGCTTAATAAATATTTGTTGAATAAGTTAATAAGTCATGTTAGGGTCCCTATCATTTGTGACTAAAACTGATTATCAAAAATCTCTAAGGGCAGAGTATGATTTTCAAATAACCTTTGATAAAGGACTGAAAGGGAAGGGATTTGGTTGGACAAAAGCAACTGTCCAGTAAGAATTATTATAAGCATAATCATTTAATGCCTCTAGAAACACTTGTATTGTTGTAAGAGACCAAGTTTTACGCCAGCTGTGGCATTCAAAGACTTTCTCAGTCTGGGTTTTATTGGTGTAGATGACGCATGCTTCCATTTTCCATAAATCCTGAAATTTGGAGCTTATATATGCCTTTTTAATTTTACCTGTCAACCTGCCAGTTCATTTTCAAGTTCGTCTCTTTCATGCCAAATGCAGCCAACAGAACCAAAGCCTACTAGTAATATTCTGTTTCTAAACTCCCATACTTCCAGGTAATTGCAGATGACATCCGATTAGCAGCTTATGGTGATAAATGTTTATTTCCCACTTGTGCTGCATGCCCACTGCAGGACAACTGCAGCTCCATCCCATGAGTCTTCTTTATTCTTGGACACAGGCTCAGGGATCCTCACCTTTTAGAGACATTACATTCTCATGGCAGAGGGCAAGAAAGCAATGGTCCTTAAAGCTTCTGCTCAGACAGAGAATGCAACACTTCTGTTCACATTTCATTGGCCAAAGCAGCCCACATGGCAAAGCCTGATGCCAATAGTTGGAATGCATTCTTGCCATGGAGAGCGAGGTCCTGTAGAGGAAGAAATCCTATAAAGATAAGAGCAGTTAAGGCATAGTAACTATTTGAGGAAAGAAAAAATAATAATACTGTCCTCCAC
Source organism: Nasua narica (assembly GCA_028533885.1). Taxonomy (NCBI): domain Eukaryota; kingdom Metazoa; phylum Chordata; class Mammalia; order Carnivora; family Procyonidae; genus Nasua; species Nasua narica. Next base: position 18,610,405 of record CM052812.1, read on the forward strand.
AGTGACAGTTTGAATATTGAGAATGAGAGAAAGATTAGAGTCTAGAAGGACTCCCATGTTTCTAGTCTGGGTAGTAGAGCAGAGGATGACACCATTCCTCCAGTTCAGAAGTATAGATGGAAGAGCAAGTGGTGAAGATAAGGGTTATGGGTTACATTTTGAACATGTTGAGATATTGCTGGCTGTGCCATTCCTGAACAGAAATGCTGGTTTGACCCCTAGTTATACTACACTAACCTGAATTTGAAAGATGGTAACTGTGCCAAGCTACAGTTCTAGAGTCATCCACATGCATATTGTAAATGGAGGCACATGAGTAAATGAGGTCTCCCGGGAAGTGTGAAGGAAGAAAGAGGTGAAGACTGAGGAAAGCACATTCTTGGAACTCCCAATTCAGCTGTCAGCAGTGGAATGAGAGCTTACACAAGAGACTGAGGAGAAGAAGAAGAAGGAAAAGATCCAAGAGAGGCCCATGGAAATCAAGGGAAGAGAGATTTTGGGGAACTTCAAAACAGCATCGAAATACTAGTAACTGATAACTACTGAATGTTTAGTAGGTACCAGTCATTTTAAGCTCTTCACACATATTATCTCAATTAATATCCACAACACCATAGGATGTAGGTTCTATTTTGTACATAAAGAAACTAAGATAAAGAGAAGCTGGATGACCTGCCCATCCATGGTCACACAGTACGTGAGGGAGGAGTGATGTGAAACTCAAGTGTATAACTCTAGAAACTATTCTCTACTTCAAAGGTTATGGAGTGAAGAAAAAGATAATGAGCTTGATTGTCAAAAGCTGTTGAGTGAATGGAAGGTGAGGAAATGAAGGTGTGGGAATCCAAAAAGGAAACAATCTCTTTTGGCTAAGCTGACCAGGAGAAACTTCATGATACGGGTACTAACGGATGAACATTATTGGACATTCTTCCCTTCCTTCCTTGTCTCCCCTCACCCTTCCTTTTCAAAGCTTTAGTTCAAAATTTTGATCTTCTTTTTTGGGTTTTTTAAAATATTTTATTTATTTATTGACAGAAAGAGTGATAAAACACAAGCAGAGGGAGCAGAGAAAGAGGGAGAAGGAGGCTCCCCACTGAGCAAGAGGCCAGATGTGGGGCTCAATACCAGGGCCCCAGGATCATGAACTAAGCTGAAAGCAGACAATGACTGAACCACCCAGGTGCCCCAAGAATTGTGATCTTCTAAGAACTCCATCTAAAGGGCAGCCACATGGGAATTTTTGCAACCCAAGTAGGTTGTCACTTCCCTGTAATGACCATCCTTCCTTTGGAGCTTGTGACAGAGATGGTTGGTTGGTCACCAGTGTTTCCTCTTCTCCTTGCAAACACAACTACATTTCCCAGCATGCTTTGCAGCAGATACAGTCATGCAACTGAGTTCAAACAATTGTATGTGGAAAGTAATGCTGTATTCCAGGTTTGGCCCACAAAAGTTCCCCCATGCCATTCCCCCATTCTCCTCTCTCTTTTGTCTGCTTCTTTTGATGCCCAACATGACCTGTACTGAGAAGCCACATGTTCAGGATGGCAGAGCCATCCATTCACCTGGATATCCAAATGATTGCATAGAGCAACCACCTACCATGAATAATGGGCAACATCTGGATGAGTGCATTGCACGACCAAGAAATGTTTATGGTATTAAACCTCTAATATTTTAGAATTTGTTCCAACAGGTGTTACACCCCTAACCATTACAGCAATTTTTCTCTATGACAACCACCTCAGCTTTCCATTTCTTGAATACCTTTGTGTTTTCCTGGGCACTTTGTGTACATCTCTAAACCTTTATACATCATAAATTGTACAATCTCGAGAGAGTGGATAACAAGAAGATGAAATTTAAGTGTCTTTGGAGGAAGAGATCCTATGTCTACATAGGTGTTTGACTCTGAACTCCTACCCTTTTTCTTTATAAAGAAGATGTCCTTGTCTATAGACAAAGAAGACCATGGAATAGACATGGCCTAAATCTCTTTGTAGCATAAAGGTCTATTTCTGTGGTGACAAGGGTATCACCAAGAGCATGCAGTGGTGCACTGATAAGACGTCAGAGAGAACGCACACTGGTGAAATGGAAGGGTCACCAGATTCAGAGTCAGATCACCTTATTCTAGTTGCATGCCCTAGGGCATGTCCCCTAATCAGTCAATTCCCTCATTTGTAAAATAGGTATAGAAATGCCTACTTTGTGGACAATTTTGTTTATTCAACCAAGATTGATGAAGCACCAGAAAGGTTGCCTTGCCACATGAAGGGAGCACGTATGTGCTCACCTCCCATAAGGGAGGTGTTCTGTAAGCAGAAAGAACTCAGCAATTTTTTTAAAAGATTTTACTTATTTATTTGACAGAAAGACACAGTGAGAGAGGAAACATAAGCAGGGGGAGTGGGAGAAGGAGAAGCTTCCCGCTGAGCAGGGAACCCAATGCAGGACTTGATTCCAGGACCCTGGGATCATGACCTGAGCTAAAGGCAGACACTTAATTACTGAGCCACCCAGGCACCCCAGCACTCAGCAATTGTCTATGACTGTGTTCCTGTATCTTTCTAACTAGGTTCCTGCTAGTGTGTGTCTGTGCTCAAAACCAATAAGACAGAGAAGAATATTCAATATCATTATACCCAAAGGATTATAATCTGTCTTGGAGACCTCAGAAAAGGGTTTTATAAAACTGGCCCCCATGTCCCACTGGTCACTTGGTTCTTCCTCACATTAGAAACACAGGTTTCATTCCCTGCTTCCTCTGTGTGAACCAGCACCACCGACATTTGCCCTCTTGCTCTTTTATAGATTCTACCCATCCCCAGCACATCTGATAGTCAAGAGACAGAATCACAGCTAATGGTGAGCAGGGAGCAGAGCCCATCACTCCGAGGCGCCATGCCAACTCATCCTTGGGGTTAGGATTTCACTTGCCATGGCAGCTCCATCTGCATTGGGCAGATGCAGACACATCTCATTGCCAATTCTTGCTAGATTTCAAGGCTACGTAGAAGTATGGAACCAAGGAGCTTTACTCTTTCATGACTACCTGCCCGTGCCACCATGTGCATTGTCCAAGAAGGTTGCCTCAGATTTGGTATCACTGAATGTCAGGACAGGACAGGAAAGAGAGGTTGGTAGGCAATCTTCTGGCTCTTTTTTCCCATCCAGAAAACATTTCAGATTCTGAAACAGTTCTGCAGCTAAATAGCTACAGAAAATTTGTAAGGCACCAAAGCAAGTGTCACAAGGCAAGTGACTTAACTCTCCAATCTTCAGTGTCCTCAACTGTAAACTGTGAGATATAGTATTTTGTTTTTTCTGATGCACAGAATCATTGTAAAGCACAAATGAAATCATTTCCACAGGTGGTGGAGGTATTATCATGAGTATCTTTATCACTATCTTACTGAAGACCATCACCAAAGACCCCGAAATCATCTCACCGACAGGACATCTTCTAGGTCAACCATCCTGGATGTAAGACTACTTTACTTCATGTTTGAAAGATGCAGGATCTCTGTATAATTAAGTCCTATAATAATAGTAAAGTCTCGGGAATGAAGACACTGCAAATTCAGAATATATCACTCCATGTAGGGAGCTAAACTAAACGTGCCTTTGCACCAATTACAAAATAAGGACTGAGTGTGTAAACAAGGATTCAAGGGGAGTATTGACCCTACTCTTGAATTAATCTTCAAAGCATTTTGCTCAGAACTTTAAGAAATATTTTCAAAGCGACGTCTTCCTATAAATAAGTAATACAGCAATTCAGAAATATTTTTACTGCTTTGTTCTGGCAAGTCCCACAAGGGCCTGCTCATGAAGATTCTGTTCACTGAGATTTCTTAATTAAAAATGCATTTGCTGAAAATATTCTATAATTTATACTTTATAGCAAGAATAAAAATTACCTTTTATTGAGGGCCCATTGGGGTACACATCATCTCATTTAACCCTTAGGACAACATGACAACTCCCAGATATATTGTAGAAGCTATTCTTTTTTGTCGTTGTTGTTCCAGCAGGGAAGTCTGGTTTGGGGAGTTTAAGTAACTCATCCAGTGTCCTAAAGCTAAAAAATGATAAAGTGGGGATACAAAGCAAGGATTATATGATTCTGAACCCCTTTTTCCTAACCTTTTTCTATTTTGTCTCTTAATTCAGAAGACCTCTCATCCAGTTAGGCCAACTTAGTAGGAACTTTGTTGCCATGAAATATGCTAAAAGGGTCACCCTTCACATCATCAGCTGGCATGTTTCTAGAAAGAAGCAGCCACACTGGATCAAATCTTTATTAAGTCCATTGCGCCCAGCTGAGTGTAATCATCAATGGATGACACAGGAAGTCTGATACTCATGATCATGACTTCCAAGTTCCCCTCATTGTCAAGATACTGATAAGTTTAAGAAATGACCTGTGTAAGGTCACACAATCACCTAGCCACTGGGACATGGGCATAGCAGGTTAACTCAGGGCCTATCAGCCTCATCTACCATCTTTTCCTTGACCCTCTGTCGACATTGCTCCCTGCAGCAGCCCTAGCACTTAGAGGGAAGGACAAGAAACATTAGTCTTTCTCAATCCTTCCCAAGAAAGAAAAGAGACCCAGCTGGAAAGGGCAGTGCAGTTGTTTCACGGTAATGCAGGCTTGAGAGGGAGCTGGCCCCAACATAAGGAATGTGCAACTCTATCCGCTGCTGATTTTCTCCCCAAAGAGAGACCCTGTGGAACGTAAACTTCAACCAAGAATTGGATTTTCCTTACAATGTCAACAATTACTTTGTTATTAAAGAAAAAATCTGGGAGGGAAACAGCAGATGGGCACATCTGACAAGAGGCAGGGAGGAGGGAGCAGTGTTCCAGGTAGTGGAGAAGTTGTTCAAGGACAATTTGTGTGTAAAAATATAACCCCTATAAATCTGCCAGAGCCAACAGGACTGAAGACGAATCACTTACAGAAATGTGTCGTCTCTCCCCAGCAAAGCTGACCACGGGCTTAATTTAGGTGCACACCCTGTTTGTACTGGGTTTCAGATATTTTTTTAAGTGAGGCATGGGCAACAAAGAAGTAAATTGATATCAGTCCCCCTGCCTTGTCCCATTAATAGCGTCTTTTGCCTCCTGGTATTTTTAGAGCTTTGATTCAAAATATAAAACTCTATGCCATAATCCAGATCAGCGAGCATATCATTGCCTTGGCAGTAGAATACTGGCCTAAGAGGAAGAGAGCCAACTTTTTGTTCCCAATGCCATCATCAACTTTCTTGTTCTTGTCGGCATGACTAAAAAGGATGGAAGAGCTGATCTATTATTTAGCCAGTCGAGAACTGCCTAAGCAGCTCATTCAACCCATTAGGATATAACTCACATTAAGGCAGAGATTCCTTTTTTTTTTTTCTTGTTCATGCCATATTCCCAGTGTCTGAACCATGACTGGTTCATAGCAAGAGGTCAATCATTATTCGTCACATTAATAAATGAATCATCCATCCATTTATCCATCCTTGAAGACTAATGCAAAATAGATATGGGTTTCCTTTCCATGGAATTGCAAATGATACTCATTATCTTGCTGAACTTTCTCCCTGAGACATGGGTAAACATATTTCCATATTACTTTAATTGCTGTTCCACAATTTTGGAATAGGAGCTCCCCTCTGGGACTGTCTTGTACCAACGAACACTTCCACTTAATTTTCATACCCACCCTACCAACTCTTTAGTAGTGGCCTACTTTCTTAACTTTGTGTGCTCGGCAGCTTGAATAACATAAGTTACAGACAATTAAACAGAGTTGTGCTCAGAATCATTGCTCTCTGGATTATCAGATTACAGTTTTGTTCCAACATACTTTCTTAAAATGAATTATCTATCAGCTTATTATGGGAGGTTTTAGAAGAGAGACTTCTGATCTGCCCTTGGCTAAGTCACTTCCATCTCCTCATTTGGAGAGAAACACTTGGACCAAATCAGAGGTTCCAAGATGGCAACACTCATAGTGGATGGAAACCATGGACACTTTCTATTTGACCTACATGGAAGTTTTTGTTTTTCTGTGTGTGTTGGGTGGGGGTTGGAGAGGTGAGGGTGGGGGCTGAGAGAAGAGGTAGGGAAATTTAGTTGCTTAGTTGCCAAGAAATAAAGACATCTTCACAAAACAATCCAAAAATCCAAATTCCCCATCTTCTCTTTGGAGTTCAGATCTGGCAACACTGGGTCTAAAGTCTCACATTATTCCCTTTTTAGTTTGATCTCCCTGATTCTTCCAGTTTGATCTCTCTGGTTTAGCAAGCCTTCAAATTCTGACCCACATCACTCCTTAATGTTAACCCCCTGAATTGGGTGATCTCTGAAATCCTTCCCATACTGAACATTCTATTATTATGGAATTCGATGCAATATTGTCAATTGGTATTGGTCCTCTAATAAGTGTTTGATGAGAGTCTGAGATGGGTAAAACTCTGTGTTGTCACTATATATGACTTACTTACTTTTTAAGCCCTGGGAACACTTGATGCTCTGAGTCTGTTTCCTCATCATTAATGAGGGGAATGGCTGCTAAACAAGAAACTCTGAGGCCCAGATATCCAACCTTCTGGCCTCACTTTGAATGTAAAGCTAAAGGATTAGAATGCTACCTCATTGTTGCTTCTCAAATATGCCTAGATATTAACTTTGAATGACTATAAACCATAACAATTTGCTCATTGACTTTCTTCTAGTCAATGAAGTAGGTAGTATATGTTGTAAGCCAGTACATTTTTCCCATGGAACTCAATAAAGCTATTTTTATTTTGAGTAGAAAATAAAAACAGCCCATAAATTTTGTTTCTTTTCTTTTCTTTTCCTGACTAATCCTTTCCATTTCTTAAATTCTGTGATCCTGTGTTTTGGGGGTTTTTTTAATGCTTTTCTTCACCCAGAACAAAATACTCTAAAACTGGAGATATTCTACAAATATCATCTTGGTAGAAAGGAATAACATAGAAATTGCCTAAATATGCTCTACATGTTTTCCAATACCTTCCAATTGGTACCTTCCAATACCTTTCCAATACCTTTTCCAATTACCTTCTGGCCTTACAGGAGTCCTATAAAGTAGATATCATTATCCTACTACTTACTAAGAGGCCAATAAGAGTTGGAACTCAGTGTGGTCTGATTAAAAATTCCAAGCTTTTCCCACCATCTGTCATGGCCCCCTAGTAAAGTCTATCTCCCAAACTGTAGACAATTATATGATTTTAAATGGAAGGAAGCACCAGTGAGTTGACTATCCCTCCATTACTGATATTAATAAATAGATACATTCTTCTCAATGCAGAATTTACTTTAGAAAATTAGAAATTAGTAGAAAAACTTATAGATCTCACAATAATTTTATTAATATTTACTTTTCATTGTTGAGTTGTTTTTTTTTAACTTTTTTACATTTTTGTTTCCTCTGTAATTTTTTTGGCTATGTTCTACTCATTGCAAATGACACTGATTTTTCTTTTAGTCATAAAAAGTTTTATAAGTGAGTCACTATATATAAATAGTAACTAGGGGGGGAAATACAGGTGGCAAATTGAGAAACCAAAGATCAGAAAGAAATTCCAACATCTGAAGTTGGAGAAAGACTAATCTGAAGGAGGAGGTGTGTTACCAGAGCTCTTGGGAAGGACTTACTCTAGTTACAAGTTAATGAAAATCCTTCTCCCTAGGGAGCCGCCATCTTATTAGCTGGATGTGGAAAAATACCAGAAATAATGAAGGGTCAACAAAGAGAGATATTACTCAAAAGAAGAGATCTCTTTTTGTCTTTGTAGTGTTTCTCACTTCCTCCTCCATATACCTCTGTCCTATCTTTTAACTCCATCCCACCCAGGGCCTATTATTTTTCTATTAAGAAGTGTATGCATCTTTAAATCCCACTTAATTGGTCACTGATAAATCTGACTCCTCTCTTGAACACTGAATCACTCAACTAGAGTAAAAATTTTCTTGTCTCCTCAGTAGATCAGATGGAAATTATCTGCATAAAAATAATAAAATAGATAAATAAAAATTCTTTCTGTAAGAAAGAACATTAACAAGAACACAAAGTAGAAAATGCCAAGTGTTTAGCAAGACTTCAGCTTCATTTTATTTAAATGCTCCATTGTTTGTAAAAAATTCTTAATAGCTTGCAAATCCAAATTTTCCACTACCAATTTTATCCTTGGCCACTTGGCAAGCACTGGCTTTTTTTTTTTTTTTTTTCCCTTTTCTGCCTCTGTTACCCCAGTGCAGAATTTGGAGATTTGGATATGTGAATCTAGAATTATGAACCATTGCAATAAAAATATCATCTCTGTGCTGGGAATAGCACTAAGAAGCATCAGGACCTAGACTGCTACAAATTACTGGTAGCAGACTGTCTTTCTACCCTACTATACAACAGAGATTCAGAACACACAAAGCATAGAGACACCAAATCTCTAAGGGTAGCTGATCCATAGTGAAATCCTTTTATAATTTAGTACACACAATTGCATCTAACTTTTATACTAACCACATATCACTCATGGCATAATGATTGCAGGATTGAAAATGTATGACAAATGTGCTATAACTGCCCTGCCCCTACCACATACCACTGCAGACATTACTAATCAATCGTGGAATCAACCTGTGTCCTGTTAGAATGGCTTTGGGGAAGGAGGGCCAGAAAGAGTGTCCTGATTAACCCTTTCCCTCATAATAAAATCCAGCTTTCCAAGGACTGATATTTCCATGACTGCCAAAATCAAAGCCTCCCCTTTTATAATGCTGGATAAATATCATTCAAATCTTCCTTTTTTGGTTATTTCAGAAATCCCGAGCAGTTCATGAACACATTCTTTTTTCTGTCAGATCTTAATGCAATGGGTTGAGTTTCAGCTTTGGCCAGGTTACTGCCCTTGAGAAAATTGAAGCTGCCTGCCTATGTCCCTCTTAATGAGTCACACTTGCATTCTAAAGGATGTGAGCATTTTTCTTCCTGAAAAACTTGTTTCAAAGATCAAACCTCAGGCAGTTACTTTAGGAAAACTTGCCAGAGTAAATATTCTTCAGCATATTACTATTCCCCCTTGATAAGCGCTATCCTCATCTCCCTATGCCCGCTTCCGCCGCTCAGGCTTTTCCTTAGTGGGTGTCATTTCCAGGTCTTTTTCCTCATTGATCGTACATGAATTCTAGTTATTGGCCACCTATCCTTATAACAGCAATCTCCTCTGTGACATTGGATTTGGCTTATGGTTTAAAATAATGCCAAATAATGCCTTGGATAGGGCCTTTTTCACTTCTCTTATCTTACTTTGCTCTCACAATAGTCCAGTTAAGTGTGAGCCATTTTGTGTCATGTGTCCCATTGGCAGATGACAGAATTGAGGTCCAAGGAAGTTCCATCTTAGTGATGACCAAACAAAGTCTACAGCCCATACCTCCTGCATCTCAGGCTTAACCCAGAAGCCAGTTAAATCCTTGCACAGAATAGGTTCTAGACTTTTCACACTGGACTTTGCAAACATTTGAAGCTTCACGTATTGAAGGCTTAGTCCGGTAGATTGTGTTTAACTTTAAATCACTAGGTTTCTCTCTACTGAAATAAATAGGTTTGCACCACCCTAGCCATTGCTGTTGTTTTCCCCACTGTTGTTATTTAGGAGAGTTCTCATCCCCAGAGAGAACAATGTAACTATATAACTTATTCAAAGAGTCCCCTCCAAGAAAAGCAATACATGCTGCCTATGGAGTTCCAGGAACATTGAAATAATTCTCAGTTGATAGCATTAGAGAATTCTTCATAGAAGACGGGCCCTTGAGTTGGGTTTCAGTGAATGATGGGGAAAGGAAAGATAAGTAGAGGCATTCCAAGGAAAATAACGGTGATGAACAAAACTTCACACCAGTCATGATGGTTTTCCTGTCTTTTCAAGATTCTGGTACCCACTATTTGAGATAGAATATTAAGGATCATCAATGGCAATAGTGAAAGCCATTCCTCTGTGTCTGAAGGTGCCCTGCGTTTAGACTGAGACCCAAGGGCACTAGGCACATTTTCTTTGCAACCGGTCACTGATTCATTACTTGCCCTTAGGAACAAGTCACTTATCAGTGGCCTATTCTCTGACAGACACAATTAATGTTTTCTCATTCTCATGCTAAGCGCTATGCACACAGCTTGAGAGAGTTCTCCTTTCCACCATACTCCCACCCTTAGGGCCCCACTGTTTAGAAGTTCTAAAGTTCCTTCAGCATTTAGTACTTCTGTATTTCCCATCTAAGTAGTTGAGAGAAACAGCAATATCTCAAAGGAGGAGACTCTTCGGGCTGTAGAAGAGAACATCAAATGTTCATAGAGAGGAACTGGGAAGGCGAGGGATGGGTGCCAAGCCAAGCAAAATTCCCAAATTACCAAAATAAATTGAATTGACCTGCTCTAGGCTCCTCCTCATATCAGATACCCTTTATATCACATCCAATTGAAAGAAAAAAAATCCACCAGGAAAGCACTTCCTATTTAGTAGAAAAGTTAACTGGTCCATCAAAAATCATACGATATAGTTATTTACCCATGCTGGATCCCCTCAGGTCTCAATTTCTAATAATATATGGCTTAATTTTTAACCAGGTAAACTTATCCTCTTTGGGGGGTTAACTGGCTAATGCGCCATTCCCCAGGAGATGGTGCCTTAACACCAAAGGGTCAACTTTATTTTTTTTATTTCTGAATCCTACAAATTATTCACATCCCCTTCGAAGCTTCCTCCTTTGTGACTTTGAGCAAGTTATTTAATCTCTCCATGCTTCAACTGCTAAGAAGGACTGCTGAGAGTGCTTCTATCATATGAGTTGTAAAGATTAAAAGAAATAATTCATTCAAAGTAGTTAGTGGAGCTCCTAGCACATAATGAGTGCTCAATAAATATTAGTTATTAATTTCACTTTGAGCCTTCTCCAGTTATAGTCACTGCCTGTTCTATACATTTGCAAAAGTTTGCCAGTAGCTAAGGCAAGGAAGGCTGAGCACTTTCTCACACATATATGATATATATATAAATATATATATATTACATTGTAGAAATTCTCAAACTACCAAAAAGTACAAAGAAACATAATTGCCTCAATTCTACTATTAACATAAACTTGTCAAGTTTTAAGTTAAAAGCATTTCCTTTTTAAAACAACAGTATTTTTAATATCTTCCCATGTCAATAAACATGTTTCTATTACATTCTTAATGTGTGCATATTTTTCCTTACTGGGTTTGTGCCATGATTTTTATAGCCAATCCTCTATTTCCGCCACTCATGTTTCTTCCAGATTTGTGTTATTTTAAACAATGTTCTGGTGTAAATTACATATTCCTTTTTGTGACCTTGCCCAAAATTTTCTTTAGTGTACATTCATAGACAGGGAATTTCTGAGTTTGAGGGTATGCTGTATCAAAAGGATGTATTTTATTTCCTGCCAAATTGTCTTTCAGAAGGACTATACAAATTGGCACTCCCTCCTTGGGGCAAATTCCATTCTTACATTTCCAACCCAACACTGGCTACTCTAAAATCTTTGCCAGGTTGATACGTTGTAAATCTAATTTCATTTTTTTTTAATTTATGGATTTTTAATAAAAATTAATGAAGAAAACAGCTTAACACATTCATTCATAAAATATTTCTCCTGTGATGTCCCTGACAATGTCATCAAAGAGATGGTAAAATATGCGTGAAGAGCACAAACCCTGGACCAATGACCTGAGTTTGAATCCAGACTTTATCTCATTCTAGCTATGTGATCTAAGGCAAGTTCCTTTTCCTCTCTGTGGTGGTGCACAACAGACCCAGAGCCTTCATCTAAAATGTGGGTAATACTAGCACTTATCAAGTACATGCAGGCATTTAGGACATTTTTTGCCCATTTTTCAATGGGTGTGTTGGGCTTCTTTAGGTCGATCTGATAAAGAAGACAAGGCAAAGGATATATAAGACAAGTAATGGCATAAACAAAGGCATAAAGGAACATGCAGTGTCGTGCCAGCTCTTACATTTGAACCTTTCCAATATTTTCATAAGACTTAAAGAATGAAAAAAAAAAACCATAGTTTCATGCACTGTTTTTCACTTCATGAAACCCAACTTAAAACAAATGGGAAAAAAAAAAAAAAAGCCTTGACAAGTCTACAACATGAAATTTTCTTGGTCCCTGCACGACTGTCCCCCTAGGTCTGGCAGTTTCCAATTGTGTTGTCTTTAACCTGTAACGACTGTGGTTGAACAGGTGTGATGAAGTATGCCTACCTACACTTGCTTCAGGATTCTTTGGGTCCCAGCCTCTGAATCTCAAAATGTAAATTATACCAGAATACCTTCTTCTCCTTGTTATGCAGCACAAAAGGGGATGTTTAGAACCCAATTTTTTGTTCTAATATTGTCCTCATGTATGGGGACACTACATAGAAAGCAGTCCCAGAAAATTCATGGAGAATTGAAAGAAACCTCAGACTTCATCTGGTTGAACTTTTTCATTCACAGTGAAGGTTCTAGACCACCCTAGTCACAACAGACTCAAGAATGGGGGTACGGAGAGCTCAGGGAACCTTCTAACCTTTGGAGTTGAGGAATAGTCTGTGTACTATTATAATATTTGTGTACTATTGTACTTTGTTTAAAAATGTGTAAACCCAACCCCAATGTTGACAGATCAGCTAAACACAAGGAGCCACAATTACTTTACCCCATTTGCCCATACTTCCTATCCCAGAATGGCTTGAGGCATTTTATGAATGTGGAATTCCTCAGCATATATTTGAGAACCATTAGTCTAATGTGCCAAACCTCTCTTCCCAGAGTTTTGCCTTACAGAAGTCATCCAACACCACTTCGAATCTCTGGTCTCAGTTTCCCTCATAGGTAAAACAAGGGTATAGTTCTAAAATGCCTTCTAGAACAAACATTTCAGGATTTCACTTATGGAATCATGATTCCATTTATTCCATTTATATATTGACTCAAAAAACAGACTTTCCTAAGACAAGGTACTTATTGACAACAGAAAATCATCACCCCAAAATTACTATTATTGAAAAATAGCCCAAGGGGTCAGCAGAAATTATCAGCCTGGCACAAGACACAATTCAGGGCTCCTCAATTCCAGATGATGAGAAGCCAGGTACATTCCAAATGGACACTACTTCCAAAACTAAAAACACGGGTACTAACTTAGGCAAGAGACATTTTCAAGATCATCTTACCCAACTTCACAAACAGGACTTTTCAATACTCCCAAGTAAAAATTTTAAGCTGCTTTTAATATCATCTTCTCCATGATGTTTTCCCCCAGATACAGTCCCTGATTTTTCTTCCTGGTATCGCAGTCTGGGATTCTCACCTCTTATTGCACATTAGAATTCCATGCTTGGGGGGGGAGATGTAAAAAATTCTTATGACTTGTGTACCTACCCTCAGAGATTCTGATTTAATTGATCTGGGGGTGTGACACCAGCATCATATCTTTTTTTTAGATTTTATTTATTTATTTGACAGAGATCACAAGTAGGCAGAGAGGCAGGCAGAGAGAGAAAGAGAGAGGGAAGCAGGTTTGGAGCCCGATGCGGGGCTCGATCCCAGAACCCTGAGTTCATGACCTGAGCCGAAGGCGGAGGCTTCACCCACTGAGCCACCCAGGCGCCCCATCCAGCATCATCTTAAAAACTTTCCAGATGAGCCTGGCATGCAGCCAAAGTTGACTGCTGCTTGTCTAGATGAACTGGCCCCAAAGTGAGGTGCCTACTCCATTGGCATGCTGAACAAAAGTTTAGGATGTCTTCTATATGTATTTCAACTTCTTTATAATTTATATCTTTGACTATATTAGCATCTATTTTTACATTTATAAGGGATTAGTGTAATGGCAAATGTATAATTTATAAACAAATACACGTTTATCTGGTGTGCATTCTAAAACAAGGGTTTTCTGATAGAAATGTGTCTCTGGAAAGTTTGAATCTCAATAATTCATTGGGTAAGTAGCCATTTCTAGTAAGTGGGCCTTTCTTTAATTATAGTCTCGAAGTCTGTTTTTAGCTAACTTGTATAGTGTTATCTGCCTTTCATTTGTGCATTATGTCTTGTCTCCCAAAGTAGATTGTAAATGCCTTTAAGGCAGAGACTCTGTTTTTTGCTTTATACTGTTCCCCATATTTCTTGGCATGGTGACCCATGGCTGTTCAACTTTGGGTAAGTCTTAGTTCCCTCACTCAAAAAACATTGGTAATAATAGTACCAACTTCAGAGCATTTTTATGAAGGTTAAATTTGAGACATAGTTCCTAATATATATCGTGGGCTCAGTGAATGGGGATGATTTTATTACTTGTTTGTTGAGTTGAACTCTTTTTTTTTCTCCCCAAATTTGTTTATTTTAATTTTTCAGTGTTACAAGATTGATTGTTCATGCACCACACCCAGTGCTCCATGCAGTACGTGCCCTTCTCAATACCCACCACCAGGCTCACCCACCCCACATCCCCCTCCCCTCCAAAACCCTCAGTTTGTTGCTCAGAGTCCACAGTCTCTCATGGTTCATCACCCCCTCCGATTTCCCCTCATTCGCCCTTCCCTTCCTTCTCACGATGCCCTCCATGATTTTCTTTATACTCCACACGTAAGTGAGACCATAAGATAATTGCCTCTCTCCG
>CM052812.1:18625223-18677052 GCA_028533885.1 Nasua narica
ATGAACATTGGGGTACATGTGGCCCTTCTTTGTACTGCATCTCCTTCTTTGGGGTAAACACCGAGTAGTGCAATTGCAGGGTCATAGGGTAGCTGTATATTTAATTTCTTGAGGAATCTCCATACTGTTTTCCAAAGTGGCTGCACCAACTTGCATCCACACCAACAGTGGAGGAGGGTTCCCCTTTCTGTTGAGTTGAACTCTTATATATATGGGATACCAGGTACCATTCTAGAAAATGAGGAGAAAATGCATAAGACATGGTTCCCTTTTAAGGAATTCATAGTCTAACAACAAAGCATCCTAGACATTTAAACAAACATAAGGAAACATAAGGACACATTATAGATGCTCAGGTTGGCACATGTATAAAATGCTATGAGAATATAGCTAAGGTCCCATCTTGTTTCATTTTTTCCCTCCCTACCCCCCAAGACACCCTGCCCAAGATGGGACTGTGGAGGGAGACAAACCCTAAGAGACTCTTAATCTCAGGAAACAAACTGAGGGTTTATGGGGGGTTGGAGGGGGCATTGGGGAGGGTATGTGCTATGGTTAGTGCTGTGAATTGTGTAAGACTGATGATTCACAGACTTGTACCCCAAAAGCAAATAATACATTGTATGTGAATTAAAAAAAAAAAAAAGAATATACCTAAGGGAACAATTTTTCCTAGGGCCTTGAAGTAAGAATAGGAGTTTTCCTATAAAAAAGAAAAAGGCATAGGCTTGGTAGAACAGCATAAGCAAGTGCAGAGAGTACTGGTTCTCATAAGTGTAGTCAGAGGAACTGTGGGAATTCCTGACACCATTTTACAGGGTCCACAGGGTTAAAATAATGATCATAAATAATTTTTTGCTTTTTTCCACTTGCATTCTCTCTCAAAAGTATAGTGGCATTTTCCAGAAGCTACAGACTTGGGTTATTCAAAAGATTGAATGTAGAAGCAGCTATGAGAATCCAGCTGTCTTCCATTAAAGAGATTTGTAAAATGTAAAACAATGCTTCTCTTTTCACTAAATTTCTTTGTTTTGGAAAATAGTTATTATTTATATAAAAAACATGTTATGCTGACATGTAATGAGTTTATTATTATTTTAAAATGAGTTAATGAGTATTTTAAAATTTTTTCTAATATTTCAATTATAATTTCTAGCATGTTAAATATCAGTTTGTATGTATATCTATACACACACAAAATCACCATAAACAAAAGCTTTTTGAGGTCCTCAACAATTTTTAAAAGCGAAAAGGGTTCTGAGACCACTAGCATAAAGACATAAAATTTCATGATCTGACCAAGGAATAAATGAATAAATGAATACATGCAGTTAGCTAGCTGCCTCCAGTTCTTTTTGGAAGTAGAGTATAAATTATAAATATATACATCATGCATTCATACACAATGAATCTGATTATCATATCCTCTCAGCCCATGAATAACATAAAATACACCAGAATGCTGAAAGAGTTAACCCGAATTTATTGGTGATTTTTGGAAAGGAGAGGGAAGCAGATTTAGTTAATCCAATGAAAGTCATCGCATATAAATTTGCAAACTAAAATACTCCCTGGGCTGAGGTCATGTGTTTAATTTTAGCAAGCAGGGTGAATATGTTTGGGTAGGTATTTATACTAAGTGGTGGACTGAGCTGGAGATAGGTTTGGCAGTGGAAACAGTGATACAACCTTTATTATTTTCAATGCAAAAAAAATGAACTATTAATGTGATGTTCTGGTTGAGAATTTAAACTCTCAAAAAATCTGGAAATTCAAAGTCATGGTACCCATAGCAACCATAACTCTGCCCCCTTGCATGCCCAGTGTGGAGTATTTTGTATTGCAGTACATGCTGTGAAATCTATGCCTAAATGTGCTATATAGCAGAGTTACAGTTGCTGTGGGAACTGTAACTTTGAATTGCCTGCCTTTTGTGTCATTAAACTTTCAGCTGAAGTATTGCATTAAAGGAATTTTTTTTTCCTCCACTGTGTTCCCTCATTTAAAAAAAAATTGATTGGGCATTTTTTTTAAAGGATGTAAATGATGTTAGACTCAAATGGAAGGATAATGCATTCTTGTTTCCCAGATATATGCACTGATATAGCATTAGTGAATTACCACATTTACATATTTCAACCTGCAATAACAAGTCATAAAATAATCCTCTATTTATATAGCACCTTTAATCCTGAAGGGTCCCATCACATGCATAGACACACTATAACCGAACCACATTGAACGAGAAAACTCAATAAATATTTAACAGCGCCCAACAAAATTATACAGTGCTTTAGGACCGGCGGTAGGGAAGAAAGGTACTGTCATCCAGTGGTCGGAACACAAGCCAAGGAGTGTGAAATCTCATGCTTCAGTTTTACTTTTGTGATGGCCTTGGCTCTGCCCTTGAGGCAACGATTTGAATCCCTCATCATTCTGGGTGTTCCACTTTCTCTGTTTACTGGGGGAAGTATTTCTAGGTCCAATGGCAAGAAAAGACCTCAAAAGGTTATTTGGTGGTGCCTATTACTTCTAGCCAATGAACATACCTACATATTCTTGAACAGACCACTTGTACGAAATTCTGCTATGAAGGGTACAATAGTAAATATTTTAGATTTTGAGGGCCATATGGTCCTTGTCAAAACTCCCCACCTCTGCTGTTGGAGCGTGATAGAAGCCATAGACAATATAGAAAAGAATGAGCATGGTTGAGTTCCAGTAAAATGTATTTATGGACACTGAAATTTGAATTTCATATAATTTTTATATGTCACAAAATATTATTCTCCTAGTGATTTTTTTCCAACCATTTAAATATGTAAAACACATTCTTTGCTCATGTCCAAAACAGGTGGTAGGCTATAATTTGCCAGTCCTTGCTCTAGAAGTTTGGGTTGCATGTCGGGCTCAAGGCTACCTTTAGACAGAGATGTCTTTTTAAATATTTAACTAGCTTTCCATCTTTAAAAAAGAAAAAAAAAATATGTGTGTGTGTCTGTTTATATTTAGACATGTACATATGTACATATCTAGATTTGGATATATACAAATATGTAGGTGTCCAAGTTCATTATATGTTTTGCTAATATACAAGAAGTGTAGCATAAATGTACAAACAATAATAAAATATACAACACTTTCCACTGTAAATTCCATATAACCAATCTATCTTCAGAGAATGCTTTTGTTAACTATTTGCTAAACTCCTGTATCCCTAGCTAACCTACGATTCCATTAACAAATGAGTATAGTTCCAAAAAAACAAAACAAACAAACAAAAACCAAGTGAGTACAGTTTCAATGTGAATGTCAGTTGATCTTTTAATTTATACTAAGGAGAAAGACGAAAGTGAAAAAACAACGATGTATCTCAGAACTTTAATCTTTCATAAATGACCTGAGCAACTTCTTTGCTGAATCAGGTTATAACTTTTAAGTATTTCTTCCACTTTTTTGTACTATTCACAATATAATTGGTACAGACTTGACACACTTTCTTTTTTTTTTAAAGATTTTATTTGATAGAGAGAGAGAGAGACAGTAAGAGAGGGAACACAGCTTCCCACTGAGCAGGGAGCCTGATGCGGGGCTTGATCCCAGGACGCCTAACAACCGAGTCACCCAGGTGCCCCGGCTTGACACACTTTCAAGTTAATTTACATATTAGTCAAGGTTCTCTAAAGAAACAGAACCAATAGGATGCGTGCATATATATTGGCTCACATGGTTTATGGAGACTTAGAAGTTTCAAAATCTGCAACTAGTAAGTAAGAGGCCCTGGAGAGCTGATGGGCAGTCCAGTCTGAGTCCAAAGATGAAGAATCAGGAGAGCCAGGGGTGTAAATTCCAGTCCAAAAGTCAGCAGGCTCAGATTCATGAAGAGCCAGTGCTTTAGTCTGAGTTCAAAGGCTGGAAAAGACCTATGTCCCATCTCGAGTACTCAGGTAAGAGTTCCCTCTTATTCAGACTTTTTGTTTTATTGAGTCCTTCAACTGATTGAATGAGGCCCACCCACATGGGGGTGGAGGAGGGGAGGGGAGCAACTGCTCTACCCAGTCCACTGATTCAAATATTAATATCATCCAAAAATCCTGACAGACACATCTAGAATAAAATTTGACCAAATACCTGGGCACCCCATGACCCAGATTGATATATAAATATAACTATCACAACTGGTAATATTAACATTTTTCTCCAACATTTTTCTAAGTCTAAACAAGAAAAAAAACAATAAATCAAGCCCTGATATGTACTATTCACTGAGTTCCATGGTCTACATACTCCCGCCACAGACAATTGCAAGCCATTAACATGCCAATGGACACAGATTGGGAAGAGAATGCTCAGTAGCACACCATCTTATAGTGTTGCAACCATAAAAATACAAAAGCTAAAAATAACTTCAAGAGTGTATAGATAATAATAAAATGTAGTAAAATAATTAGAAAGTGATGAGTTTTGAGTATTACCTTTGTTTTTAATACAATACTTAGTTGTGAGCTCATGTAATTCTATGTTTAATAACAGAGATGTTTAATAGCCAGCTTGCAAAATTCCTGAAAATGTAACAATCAGCTCTGGTGAGTAAGTAATAGTTGGTTCCAGCACACCTCGAGAATGGAATTGGGCAAGCCCTGAGAAAGGTTTGTCTGGTCCCC
This sequence comes from Nasua narica, assembly GCA_028533885.1. NCBI lineage: Eukaryota > Metazoa > Chordata > Mammalia > Carnivora > Procyonidae > Nasua > Nasua narica. The sequence goes on from CM052812.1 coordinate 18,629,888, forward strand.
TACCTTCTTCATGAAAAGGCTGACCAATTTCATTTTGACCAAAGCTTACTGAAGACAAGAAAAGAAACAATCTCACTATTCTTCTTGGTATTATTTTTCCTCTGAAGTACTCAGATCTCTTTACACCCTGAGTGAATTACTACATTTACATATTTCAACCTGTAATAACAAGTCATAAAATTATCAGTCTGTGGCATGGCCAAGTGTAGATGGAGGCAGCCAAGGGACTTGCCGGCGCTTCCTTGGGTTTGGTAGAGGCCTAGCACAGGGGGCTGCCACTCCACAGATGACCAGTCTGGATAATTCTGCCACAATTATCTGAGAAATCCTGACAAAGCCAGAATTAGGGTTTGAGTCCAGCAGATAATTATAGCCATAGACAGGGAGACATAGAAAATCAGTGAAGAATGGTCCCCTTGACTTTCAGTCTAGTGATTTACCTACCATACCCACTCTGCTTCTAAATAATGAGTTGCTTAATGCCCATCAAGTAATTCTAAGTTATAAATCACCAAATACAAGGCATCATTAACGTCCATTTGAAACTGCACAGAGAAATTTTTAGTAGGCAGTAAATGAGTCCCCCAGTAGAACCAAGACTCCGTTGTCTGTACATTTTCCTGTCTTCTTTTTTAAAAATCAGGTATGGCAAGATGTTTTAACAAACCTCAGATGGCTGGGATCTCTGGTTTTAGGATGATCTAAGATAGCTGTCCCCTGCAATACCAGGCTGATGGGCAATTTGATCAAATTCCTTATTAATATGTGGATCACAAATGAAGCTGAATGATAAGGACCTTGGAAGTTGCCACCACCCATTCACCACCTGAGATGAAATGGGTGTGTCATCCCAATAGAGGAACAAGGTCATGATCTAGTCAAATGTCATATATACACCACTGCAGTGCATGCAATTAAAAAAAGAAGAAATGAAGCTTATTTATTTCCAAACTAAATAATCCATAAATATCAAGGCATTTGAAGGCAATGAATTGTTAAAAATCAAGGAGGGTTAGGTGTATCTGTGATCAGGGTGAGGGAGAGACTTTCATTTACAAACAAATTTAGAAAGATTCAGCATTGCTATTATAACTGGAAATGGCTTGGACAAATTTAATCCAGCTTCCCTGAGAATACCTAATTAATCTCGGGCCCGGGAGGAAAATCAAGATTAAGATAGGAAGTCTCCATCTGTACTAAGCGCAGAGGAACTTGGGGCCTCCGTGTCCACAAAGGGCATCACATGACCCCTCCCTGGAGGATCTTCTCAGAGTGCCTTGCTTCCCTCCTGGCTTTGGCCTCAAGTCCACGAGAAATGTGTACCCGGCTACCGACCTTACTGCCTGACCTGAGTTGGAGACCATGCCCACGACAGCCCAGGACACAGGCGACAAATAACGAGCCCCATATTTAAGATGTAGCTCAACCTTTGACCACTAGAGGTCTCCTGGAAAGCAATGACCCGTATAACCCGGTTTATCTTCCTTCAAACCAATAGACTTGTTGCACTAAGACCTGGCGAGCCTGCTCCGCTGGAGGCCGCATTATTAATAACGCCACCCACCCCCACCGCTGACGACGGCGCCAGGCTAGGAAGGGGGAGGGGACTAGGCAGTGGCTGACCCTCAGACAGTGCTGGTTTTCGATCCAGGAATCAGTCTGCAGACTCCGGGGCTACCCCCCCTCAGCCCCACTTCCTAACCAAGCAAGACGGGAGAGCCCCTAACTCAAGGTCCCCAGGTGGGCAGCGCGGAGTCCCACGGACTTCCAAACAGCGATGGACTAGCCAACAGACCAATGTGCAGAATCACCTAGCATCAGGTCCACCAACAGGCCAGGATCCACCCTCCCCCGGCTTCGCCCCCACTCGTTCCTCCCCGCCCCCCCCCCCCCATCTCCTCCCTTTGCCTCCGGATTGCCAAAGTGGCTGGAGTTTAGCCGGTGGAAAGAGATTAGGGAACCATTCACCGTCCCTCGTCTGATCCATGCGGTATTTTCTGCAAAAATTAGCGGCTTCTAGCTGGAAGAGGAAAGGAAAAGGAAGGGGGGAGATGAGGGGGAGCAAGAAAGGAAACAGCCAGGTTGAATTCCCAGTCCTTATCAAGCAATTCGCTCACCAGTGAAAGAAAGCTGCAGTGGCAGATTCGAGCCACATGCGGTAGTGTGTAGCAATTAGTAGATAAAATGCTGACTAAAGTGCTAAAACATGAAGTATTATTGTAGCCAAGGTCAAAAATGCTTCAGTTGTCTTTTGCAATTTGGGGGAGGGGGGAGGCCCAGAGGTGCGCGGAGAGGTTTGAATTTTCGAAATGGTTGCCTTCTTCAAACTGTACTTTTTTTTTTTTATGATCCTGTTTATTATAGCCCAAGCTACCTAATTATGTCACTGCTGGTTTTTGCAACTAACTTAATCCTCCTGATCCTTTATGAAACGATTCACAGACACTGAAAAAATGTGTCTACTGCTCCCCCAACCCCTCGAGGGGGTGAGAATGACTTTTTATTTTTTACCTTTTCAATAAGTCAAATAAAACAGAGGGTTGGATTTTGGGCTAGCAAAGCAGCACGAATATAGATGTGTGGTTATAGGGTCCTGTGTTTCAGTGTAAGAAAGAGCCCAGAAAATAGTGGGTCATATAAACATATACTGCTTTCTTTCCCACTCCTCTTTTATACACAGTGAGTCCCAGCTACAAGCTTTTTTATAGATAAATAAAGCAGTTGCTTTCATGATTACAACTGTCCTGAATGGATTGTCTTCTTACAACATTCAATCTGTTTATGAGTATTTACTTTACATTAGCCCAAGGACCCTGCACTGCGGGAGTTTGCCTCTATTCCCCTGGGTGTCGGTGTCTCAAGTCTTACATCTGCTCTGTGATTGATGGAGTCTTGAATCCACGTTATTACTCTCTCACAAGCAGAAATCAAACAGGCTATTAACTACATTACTTCAAAGAACTGTTTCAATACAATCTCCTTATCTTAATTGAAACTTTCTTTGTATGGATATTCGCTACACAGATAATTTACAGGTGCCTATCAAACATCATATTAAAGAGGTAAAATAGAGGATATTTTCTGTGTTTTTGTTTTTGTTTTTTGTAAACACACACCATTGTGATCTGTAGTTTTAAAAGCCATTTACAGGATTTGACCAGAGGTTTGATTTGTTAGATTTTATTATGTTCATGGGGGGTGGTTGTGGTGGTGCTATAAAAAGAGAGGGAAGACACCCCCTGTGATCCAGTTTTGAAATTTAGCATTCATCTAATTACAAGATTGCAGATATTCAAAAATATTCAGACCCAGATCCCTGCAATTGTTAACATCTGAAAAACCTTATCGGGAGTTTACAAGAAGAGAGATTACGCAGCAAGCAGCCTAGTTCAGCGCCTACCTTGAAGAGACATAGAAGCAGGGTTTCTAATTAGATGAAGTCCCTCAAAGGCACTTAAAGACTTACAGCACCAAAACCAACAGAAGTTGCTTAGATGCTCTAAAGAGCTGTGTATTTTTAAGAGAGAGATTTAATATACAATCCAGGGATACCCTCAGGCATTCTGTTGAGGTTTCCTGCATAAATGCTGCTGCATTGGTCATACAGGAAACTGACTCAGAGTCGATCTCAAATATGATCTTGTCAAAATAGTGCAACTCAAGTTTTTAAATATAGGATGTCTTGAACTGGATGTATATATTTACGCTAACAGGACAGAGACTAACCGAAGCCTTAGGCACCTCTCCTGTATTTAAAAAAAAAAACCAAAAACGTAAAATGCCCTTCAGTCAAGTCCATTCATATGTAAAAAAATGAACAAAATGGGTTATTCTAATCAAACGTTTGCAGTATGCATCATAAAGTTAAAAAGAGAGAGAAAGCATGAGAGCTGTAATTTCTCTTTGTAACCCATGTTTATAAAATAGAAAGATCAGATGAAATTTCAAGGAAGATAATTAAAGAGTGATGTGCAAGTCATAATTTGGCTAATGCAAAGATGGGAGACTGTGAGTTGTTACATTGTCCTCCTTCATTGTTCAGAGTTGTGATATTACTTTAAATTATTAAAATAGTTTTTATCTTTAAGAATACCGGCTCTTTGGCATGGGCTTTTATTACTTATTGTAATTGGAGGATCTGCCATTTTCTTTCGTTTATCTCTGTGTGTATAGAAAGGAGATAGATCTTGCCTTTTATTACTTCCCCATGTTCTGAATCAAAAATGTGGTTTAGATAATGTTAAGTGCCCTAATTCTTACTGCAGCGACGTAGACGTTATGAGAAGGCATAAAAATACACACAGAGGGTCTTTCCACCTCAAGTCACTGAATATGAGGCATTTGTGCTCTGCCGGGTGTATTAACTTCAGCCATGTGAATATAATTTTCATTAAAGTAATCCTGTTTCAACTAGATGCTGTGACTAGAGGTGAAACGTTGCGAAAGCGTTAAAAATAGCTTACTAGTAATTTCAACATCCTGTAATTTTATCACAGATCAAGTTTCAACTGTCATACTATACAGACCTTATTCCCCATATAGTACATGTTTACTTTTTTAGCACGCCAGACCCACTTTAGAGAGATTGGTGCCAATATAATAAAATGGGGGGGGGGAGCGGGAGGTGCTGGAAAGAGTGGGAGGAGAAGGGGGAAGGGGGTGGGGAGCGTGGGGGAAGCGAGTACACCATTTTACATCAACACTGCGAAAATGCAATCTAGCCTGGCGGAGGACGGGCAGCTGGGTCGGAGCGAGCGAGGGCTTTGCAGTCTGCCTGTTCCTTGTTCTGTCGCTCTTAAGTTTCTCTGTGTTTGCATAATAGCCTTGCATGCAAACCTCGCAATGCTCCAGGACTCCAGAACAATAAATATTCACATTTAAAACCTTTATTGTCTTACGGTTCATGCCCCCGGTTTTCAACAGCTTAATTTCTGGTTGTATTTAACTAGTTTGCAAATGGATTTTTTCAGTTTCAAACTATTATTGAGGAAGCTCCCCTCCCTTTTTTGGCGGGGGAGGGGGTGGGGGTGGGGTAGGAGTCGGTATATTATTCCTGTAGCGCTGGGTTATATAAACACATTATCATTTGAGAGCGCCCTTGGCGTCCATCAGCATTGTAAACACGTACTAGTGTATATACTTCAAAATTAAAGAATGCACACGCAGAACCGGGAGCCTGAATTCATATTCCGAGCAGACTCGCTGCTCGCATTTATTGATTTATCATGCATCGTTTATTGTTCCAGTCCCTAAATGCAGTCGCTGTCCGTTCAATATTGTTTGCAAAATCCTGAGATGTGTGTGCACTGCTCACTTGTCTTTCATTTTTTTGTTTTTTTTTTTTTTTGCTGAGTATTTTTTGCGAAGCGAACAAATGCATTAATATTTATATGTTTATATAATCGATAACCCACTTTTCCCTTCCATGTAAATAGGCATCAAAAGATAATTTAACAGATTAGTTCTCGAAAACATGGCAGTGAGGAAGCGTAATTTAACTATCAAACAAATCTACATGTCTAATAACAGCAAATCTGCTAAGGAGCATTAGAAAGAGGAGCAGCGCCCCGGAATCTCTGCAGGAAATGTTCTTTATATTAGACATATACAAGCAGGTCCTGTCAGATGTACAGCGGAGCTTGCAAGCTCTCGTCTCCTCCAAAAATCTCATTAGACGACACCCCTCGACAAGGGAGACTGGGAAGAGGGAGATCTCATCCTCACATAGTTTTAGGGTGGATTTTATTTTTACAAACCTTCCTATATGTTTTTTGCCTTGATCCATCCGCTTCCCGCCGAGATCGGACGGAACCTTTCTTCCGATTATGAATTTGATCATTTCACATTTGGAAGGAAACCTACACAGTTTTGACAGGAGCTGAAAATTGAGTCGTCAGAGAAATATTAGGACATATTTTCAATCATTTTGGTGCCGAAGGGGAGGCAAGAGCTCAGTTTTATATTGAGACATTACGCCAGCTGAAGGCAGAGAATGTTTTTCCCTGCCAGGACCTGATGCAATCCATTCAAGCCAACAAGTTTGGAGAGAATGTTGAGTTCAATCAATTCAGAACGTCGAGATGGAGCCCAACTCACTCCAGGTATTTCGCTCTCCTCCGCTCCTCCGATCCCGGCACCCCCCAGCACCCCCCAGCCCCCCAACTCACCCACACCTCTGCACCCACCCACACCCCCCACAAACTTTTCACCAAACTTTTACCCTCTGCATCCCCCCAAATCATTTTTATTGTTTAAAAAAATCCCTGCACTGATCATACATACATAATGTAATTTTACCGCCTCGGATGGAGAAGTAGGGAGAGGTGGAGGTGGGGGTGCCCGGAGTTTTTTGTTTTTGTTTTTGTTTTTTTGTTTTTTGTTTTTTTAAGGGAGGCAGAAAATTTGTGGGCTCTATTATTTTTCCACCCAGCTTTATATCTGTTGGCTCTTCTGTATTAAGAGTGTGGATGTCTGTGTGTAAATGTGTCTGGGAATAGATGTTTGTGCTCTGATGGCTACGTTATTTATTTGGTGCTTTTTTTCCCCCTGCAGTGGGTCGGCTCACCGTGTGGCTTGCACGGACCTTACATTTTCTACAAGGCTTTTCAATTCCACCTTGAAGGCAAACCAAGAATTTTGTCCCTTGGCGACTTTTTCTTTGTAAGATGTACGCCAAAGGATCCGATTTGCATAGCGGAGCTCCAGCTGTTGTGGGAAGAGAGGACCAGCCGGCAACTTTTATCCAGCTCTAAACTTTATTTCCTCCCAGAAGACACTCCCCAGGGCAGAAATAGCGACCATGGCGAGGTGGTAAACTTATATCTCCCTCTCTTTTTTCTTTATTACCCCCCCCCCACCCCCCCAGTAATGCTTATTACAGGGCAAGCTTGAAAATACTGTATTCACTTCTGCAGGCGAGCAAGATCGACTCCTTTTTTAAAGGGGTAGCGCCACTAGCTGGGGCTCGAGTATTTTGCCATTGTCAGAGTTTGGCTGTCAGCTTTACAAAGAGGATCCAACTGCTGATTTTAGTCAAGATCAAATAACTTGTGCGAGAAGGGTTTTGTTCAAGGATGTGTGTGTGTATGTGTGTGTGTGTATGTGTGTGTGTGTGAGAGAGAGAGAGAGATCGTTTGCTCTCTTGCTACTGCCGCTTGAACATCACATGCTTTTTATATTTTTTTTTCCTTTTGAAAATTTTACCTTTGCGTCTGGCTCGGTCGGGGCTGGGTGGATTTCTTTCGGTGGGTTTCGATATTGTTCACTTTTTTTTTTTTTAAGTAAGTATTTGATATGTTTAAGAGGGCGGAAATTACGAAATGGAGGCAGAGTGAGATCAAAAGCTATTGAGTTGGCAAAGACGTGTTGAATAAAGTGATAAATGACAGGTACTGGAATAATACATTCAAATAACTTGCAGATCTGCCCGGGCGGATTTCAAAGCGGTCGTGTAACCAGCACAAACACGTTAAGCATTAACAACTATCTCTCGCCCCCACCCCCTTCCCCCTCGGACAAGCCATTTGATGTTCTAGTTTTCAATTACTCCACGCAAAGTGGACGTCTTCAAGAGCAATCTTTGGGGATGTGTGGGACCGGGACCAGGGAGGGAAGGGAGAGGGTTATGTGCTCGCCCACTAGCCCCGCGGGTCCGGCGGCCTCCTTGCCCAGACGGCGCTCCCGGGGAGGGTGGGGAGGGACCGAGCTTAGCCGGCACGTTTCTGGGCGGCCGCGGGGGCGCTAGCTGCGCTCCGGGGAGGACGCCCGAGGTGAGCTGCTGTCACCGGGCCCCGGGGCTGCCGCCTCCCTTCGGCTCTGTCATTTCATGTGTGACCGCAGTTCTGCGGGCTCCCCTCGTCAGCTGACCGACCTCCGCGCCGTGATACCCACCGGGAACTATTTTGGGGAGGCTGTGCCCTCGGTGCAGTGGGGAGGGAGGGCGCGCGGCCGCCTGGCAAGGCTTTGTGTTGCCCGAGCTAGAGCTGGGTGATCAAACTGAGACTTTTGAGGGCAGCTAGCTCTTTGCGAGGCCCTCAAGCTTTCGAGGTAGATGTAAAGATCTTTTTGTTAAATGAATGATTCCCGGTTTAACTCATCCCAGAGCGTGGAGCTGCCTGCCAGTCTTTCCAGAATTCCTTGGTCTGATAGAGTTGATTGTACTTTTGGCTTGGCCAGTTCACTCCCTCTCCCAGGATCGAATTACCCACCAGTGGTCTACGCCGGTTAATTACCGGAGTTCGTCAAAACCTTCGCCCTCAGATCTGCCTCTACGGAAATAAGCCCCGCCCTCCCCCCCCCCCGAACGTTCCCCCCTCCCCCCGTGCGCGCTTTGGGGTTTAAACGTTCATACGTCTGCCTGTAATTTTACAAAGGTGTTGTTTGGAAATACTGTGAAAAATCCTGCAACCTACCAACAGGTTGAGCTCTTTCCCCCTCCCAAGATCTAGCTCGGCCCCCTCCCCCGACCCAACTTTGCTGTGCAGCTGTCTTCCTCCCCTCCCCCTCCTGATTTCTTATTATTTGCTTTTCAAATTTATTACTTCAACATGGCCTGTGATCTGGAAAAGGGAAGGATTAAATATCCAGAAAAGAGCTGGTGCCTAATAGACTTCTGACTAAACCCAGAAGGAAATTATTCAGTGTTTTATGAGATATTTTGTGGTCGCTCTCCTCTCTCTTTTTTTTAAATTGAAATTGAAATATTTTTAAAGACCCCGAGTTGACCCCACTTGGTCCAGTTTTAATTTCTGTCGGTGTAATGAAATAGTGAATTCTGATTTAAGAATAAAAACCATATTAGCCCAAGGTTGCATCTGTTAGAACTGCTGATAATGCAGGTACACAGTATTTTTAAATAAACGATTTTTTTTAATTGTTCATTAAGGGGAAATGAAAGCGAACCGTTGTAATGATCTGTACATCTCGTCACTGCTATATGAGCCATACCTAAGAAAATTAATCTTGCCATTTAAAAGTAAACTCTAGGGGGTTTGGGGAGGGAGATGGCTCTATTTATAATCCTCAGCTGCATATACATCGTCTAATATTATGCATGATTTGTTTTTTAATGCTAACAGGGCTGGTAATTAGCTGTATGATTATACTTGTATATTTCATTAGGACTTTGGCTGATGTCATTGTGAATTATTCAGCCATATTAAAACAATTTTCAATTGAGATAATGACACGCCTCAAAATTATGCAAATGTGGGCTCCATTGTGCAAAATAATTATGACAAATGTAAAGCAGGTAGAAAGTTTCCCAATGCAGATCGGTTTTCCACCCTGGTGATGTCATTTCCCCCCTGGCCTAAGTTAGTCATTCATTAGCTGAATAGCAGCAGCAGTCTCCTCTGGAGGAGAGCCTACAGAAACCAGCATTTACTGCAGGCACCTAGAGGGGGCAACAGGGTCCTCTCATTAAGAAATTTGCTTTGTTTTCACTTACTCCATTAACTTGTTTATATACAGTGAAATGATTTTTGTTATTGATTTTAAATAGTTTTGAATGATGCATTTGCCATTTGCAAAGTGTAACTGAAAGAGAAAGGTTTCTTGGTAATGTGCACTGTTACTTGGAGAAAATGTTCAGCACATTTAATCAGCCAGTACAGTTTATTTTAAGTAACCAAATGGAGGTTAATAATTTCTTGATTGAGCTGACATCAGCATCCATTTCGAAAGGACAGCCAGGACTCAGTATGCTTTTTTGGTTTAAGAGAACCATTCTGTCTATTTATGATTTCTTGAAATGTAAAGACGTCAGTTCTAAAAGCAGGAAAATTATCATTGTGCGAGATTAGAAATAGCGTCCCTGTGTGGTTTGCTATCATCTGCAGAGGGCCTTTTTGGGGAATATTTTATTGATCCTTGCAATAATCGTATGAGGTTGGATAAGGCAGGACTTTGTATGCCACTTTATAGATGGAGACAGAGGCTTAGAGAAATTATGTGGTTTGTCAAAGGTCACCAGGCTAGAACCTAGGCCTTCCTAAGCTTTAGGGTTGTTTTTGTTTTTGTTTTTCCCACTGAATCCTACCCTTGACACCAGAGTTTTAATGCATCGTATTATATTCTAGAAGCATGCATTAATGTGGGCAGTTCCTTGTTCATTTTAGAATCATGACTAGTCGATCCGTTTTGCCAAAGGTCACCAGATTTTAGGTCGCAGAACCATTCTTATTCTATAAAGTTCAGCTGATTTGAGCTCCTGGTATCCCACAAGAACAGTTCTGTTTTAATACCATTATTAATAATCATTAACAATTTACTATTGGTTATAATAATTCTGATAATAACTTACTGCTGCCTTCACATACTTTCAGGGCTGGCAACGGGTGTGGAGGAAAAGCAGTCCAGAAAGAGTCACATCTTGATTTTGCAACTTAGTATTTGTTCGACCTTGAACCAGCATAAACGCATAAACACTCTGAGTGTTAGTTTCTTCAGCAGCAAAATGGGGACAATAATGAGGCAGACTGTGGATTGTTGTGAATATCAAGAGGCATTATGTGGGCAAAAGTATTTCAAAAATGGTACAGTCCTTAAATAAATAGAAAAGAGTGATGATTGTGGTGGCCTTTATTCTAGACATTATTAATTTATAAACAATAAGCAGGGTAACTTCTATGCCTGTGTGGAGGTTCCCAGGCCTAATCATGATACTGTCTTAAATTACCATGAAAGTGAATAGTAGAGCCATATACAGGGAGTTAAGTGTCTTTAGTAATTACCCACAATTGCCACATTCAGCCACTACCTCTTCAGAAGAGGAAAATGGCAAAGTAGGCGGGTAATTGGTTCTGTTACTGGGTAACTTCTGATTACATTCATTTTCAAATTGCCAAGCGCTTAATCTATTGGCAATATACCCTCTTAAAAGAGGTGGATTTGAGCTTGGATTTCAGCCTGGCCATGGACTGGATTCTACAAGAAGCTTTACTGGTCACCTGCAACTGTGAGTGTGGATGAGTAAGCTAATGATGTCAGGAAGTCAAGATCAAGCACATCTGGGCATTACTGATTCTAGCATGTAGTCAGGATTTCTACAAGTGCTTACTGTCTGGTGAAAAATTGTCAAAAATTCATATTCCAGAGTCCCTGTTGAAACTAACTCAATTGGAATCTCCGGAATTAGGGTCCAGGATCCTGCATTTTAAGCATTGCCTCACTTTTCTCATCTATGAAATGGAAATATAGTACCTATTCCCTAGGATTGCTTTAAGGACTAAATGAGTCAATACTTGTAAAGTGCTTACAACCGAGATTGGCATGTAGTAGATTCTTCAGTAGTGGTTGACTCATTGTTATTATCATTAATATTTGTACTGCTGTTCTCATTGAAGTTTGAGACCACTACCACTACTTTTTTTTTTTTTTTTTAAGATTTTACTTATTTATTTGAGAGACAGAGCACAGCCGGAAGGAGGGGCAGAGGGAGAGGAAGAAGCAGACTCTGCTGAGCAGGGAACCACACGTGGGTCTCGATCCCAGGACCCCGGGATCAAAGGCAGAGGCTTAACCCACTGAGCCACCTGGGTGTTCCCACCACTACTTTTCCTAAGGAAAGATTTTCTCTGTGAGAGGACGGCATCTAGGTTAGTTTGCTAAGACAAATACCCAATACAGGTCTCGCCGAATCAGGTTGGCTTCCATCCATCGGATGAGTTTTGCTATGTCATCAAAATAAGAAGTTCCTTAAAGATTTACATTTCAGTATAGAATTATGCTGTCCTCTGAATCGGCAGGATTTGTTTAAAAGATTACCTGCTAGTATCACGTCTCGCGTTAGTCAGACGTGTTCTGAAATCTAGGAGGTGCTGGACTGAACCTGTTCTAGCTGTGGATAGCTGCTCCATCTATGGTCTGTCCAGGAGCTGACTTTTTAAAAATTTCCAAGACCTTTTCAAATGACCTCACTGGCCCTGGACCATTTCTTTAGCTTTTCTGAGCCTCCATTTCTCCATCTGTAAAATGGATCTAATGATCTCTACTTTGTCAAAAGAATTAGAAAAATAATGGAAAGGGCCTGCCAACTGGCATAAGCACTTATGACAGGAAAGCTCAGCAAACAAGGGATGCAGTTCCAGCAGTTTTTAGTAGTTTTAGTAATGACCTTCAACTAGGAGAAGGAATACCTTTGCTCCAACTGGCTGGCCCTTCAGAACTAGGGTGAGAACGAATGAACTGTCTGGAGAGAATTTAGAGGACTGTGATAAGCATCAGTGAACCACGGCCTGAGGGCCGAATCTGGACCAATGTCTGTTTTAGTAAAGTTTTATTGGAACATAGTCAGACTTATTTGTTTACGTATTGTTTATAACTGCTTTCAAGTTATAGTAACCGAGTTGAGTAGTTGTGACAATGACCATATGACCTGCACAGTGGAAATTGGGAAATAATTTACTGTTTGGTCCTTTACAAAAATGTTTGCTGACCCCTGGCCTATGGAGTTGATTTGAAGTAGGGAATGGGATTGTATACTTTTTTCTCTTTCTTACTTGGGTTGGAGCAAGACCCAGTAATAGTCAGAAATAATTTAAGAGTCATATGTCAAAAATATTTGCATAAACAAATCTCTGTTTCAGTATTGATTCTAATGATGTTAAAATGTAAGAATCAGTAGAATGCGTACTGAGTTAGATTTCGTAGGTTCAGATCCTAACTAGCAAATGTTGGTGTCATCTATCTTGAGTTAATCAAAAACTACTTGGTGAGTGCTAACCATGTACTTGGAGCTCCACTAGGTACAGAGATAGATGAAAAACAGTTCATGGTGTGACCCTGTTTCTCAAGAAGCTTATCAATCTTCATTGAGAGATGAGATCAACATATTTTTAAAAATGTAAAAACAACATAAGACGTTATATAATACATTGGTGGATTGTGCTGACAATAAATGCAATGTGTGTTCAAAGGAAGGCTCTCGATCTGTGTGATTTTGGAAAAAGACTTTATTCAGCTCACAGATGTTGATTGAAGGCCTACTGTGTGCTGGACAACAGGACACAGAGATGAAGAATGGCCTCAGCCCTCAAAGAGCTCACCATTTACTCCCGTGGACAGACACTGGTCACAGAAAAGCTGTCAGACTCTCTCTGTGCTCCTTAGTTAAAGTGGAGATTAATTAAAGTCACTATTTATAGCTTTTCCTGATCTTTCTGGAAACTAGAAAGTATTGTCTTTATCTTTGAAGTCTTGATCACTCAGAGTATATTTATAGAGCACCTACTTTGTGCCAGAGCCTGTTCTAGGCCCTGGGGATACAGCCGTGAACAAAGTAGACAGGAATCCTTGTCTTCAGGGCTCTTACTGGGCTGTGGTTTGCCTTCCCCTGTACTTTGCACATGAACCATCTGTGATGATTATCTGTGTCCTTTTCCTTTGCCTGTCGCTCCCCTGTCCACGTCCCCCCTTCCCCACCCTAGCGCTGTTCTCAGGAACTGCGGGGTTGTGCCTTCTTCACCTCTGGGTCCCCCACTCCAGTATTCGGTGCCAGTCGCTAAGTATTTATTAAATGACTATACGACCTCAGTCATCTAAAATGTTCTTTTCCACAGCCCGCTTTCTTTAAGGTCAGCCTGGTTTCTTCCTGACAGAGGACCTACGATGGGTCATTCCCATGTGGGCCAGCTGCAGCACACCCCCGTCACACGTGTTCTTTCTCATCTAAAATCCATCTTCATTTTGTACCAGAGATGTGAAAAAGTATAAAAGATTTTCTTTTGGAGTACTCACCAAAGAGATCGGTGCCTATTTGGGACTGATGATGAGGCTAGAGGCAGCATCTCCGTGTTGGAGTACTTTTCCCATCTTCAGCCTTCAGCTCATAAAAAGTCGGGGCTGTGCGGTGGCAGTCTGACCAAAAACTGGGCACCAGGGGACCGGCCGCTCCTCACCTGAGTGTGGTTGGCAGCTCCTGTGAGCCAGCGTGCTTTCCAGACTGATGGTCTTAACTAGGCCAATGTTTGATAAGTGAGTCAAAATTGTAAACACTTAAATTCTCCTGTGACATTTAGAGTATCAGGCACATACTAAGGAAATGTTATTTTTATGAAGTACATGAGTCCATACATGTAAATACTTTGTTATTAATTAATAATAAAGCATACCATTGTTCGTGGTGGCATCTAGTGATACATGACTCGAGCTCATTTATCAAAGTCTCATTTTAACCAATATCCAGAATATAATTCCTCGAATCAAATGCATTTGCTTGTCATTTTTTATAGCCAGGGTAGCTGGATATTTGCCATCTTCCACTCAGAATAATATTGTAGCTAGTGATTACCCGTTGGTTTGGCTTTTAAAGAAATTTAAAACAAATTTATCGGTTGTTGGCTTAAAGATTCATTCTCCTCTCAGAAATGCGGTCGCGGATTTCCTGCATTTCTTGAAAACTCTGCTACCGTGGCCTCGCACAAGCATGTATGGCATTTTCCAGCCACGCCATGGTCTGTGCCGGCTTGCCAGAGATTAGAACCCAGGCCTCAGCCTTCAGAAAATGACTCACGTCCTGGACAGTGAGCGTCCAGATCGACAACACATTTCAAACATGCAGATGATGATTATTACAGAAAGGGTGCTTTAGAATCATGCTAATAGCATCAATCTCCAGCACACACTTGGCGTAAATTAATTCCGCTTTTAAAATCAGATGCACTGTTAGCAGCGTCAAAGATGGATATTTGACATTTATCACACAGACGAGGATGTGTGCTTTAATTACGTGAATTTTCTGTAGCATCTCTGTGGCTGTATAAATAGATGCACAGTGGCGCGTGTCCTTGCACGGGTGACCATCAAGTTCACGGCCCTGTCTCCACCCGTGCCACAGTGAGGAAAAGAGTGGGAGAGCCCATATGTTACTAGTCAGTCCAGTAGCCCCAGAACCCTCTTCCCCCTTACCATACCTTTCCTTTCTCTTGACTCCGAGCACACCCCCTCCTCCCCAGAGCTGAGTTCCAAGCCTGATCGGTGGCACTAAACATTAAACTCTTGTCTTTGAGAATAATAGGCTTTGCTTTCCACACCCTCAAGCATGGTGAGCTACTGTGCAGGCTGGAAAATAAAAATGTTCTAATTGTGTCTTTTAAATAAGCATAGGAGTGAATTAATTAGACCATATTTTGTCTTTAGTTGCTTAGTTACACAATAGTATTCCTGAGCACGAGTAAGATAAATTGGCTCTTTTTCTGCTGCCTGTCCCTTAATCATAATTACTGTATTGCTTAGGAGAGTAAAGCATACATAGATTTTGAATTTTTTATTAATAGTCAAAAATATGCATATGATATATAAAGTATATGCTGTTCAACCTGTTTTATATGCTTCTATGTGGGAAGAAGTTTTATTGTGGTGGTAACATTTGCATTAGTTGCTCAAAGATGTAGTTCTGGGAAATACATAATTGAAATGTTTTTGAATTGCTTTTTCTGGCCTTTTCAATCTTATTCAAAATAATAGTGCCTCCAGTCCTGGAACAGTCATTCTCATTTGATTTAACATCTTTCTTTGCACTGTGTGTGAAAGGCCCAGCCTTAACCCTGGAGATCCTAGACGAGGCTTGGTGATTCATAGGCCTCAGACATCGCACCTTATGTTTTGGGGCTCATGCTGTCAGGGGTCGGGGCAGTGGGGCAGCAGAGCATTATATGCCCTTTGCTCTTGGCACACTTCCATGTTCCTTACAGAAGGTTCCAGAGTCAGAAATCATTAAGACTTTTTTAAACCAAGGCTGGACAACACTGTGTGCATGCCTTCTGGGGTCTTGCAAAATGGGATGTTGCTACCGGAACCTGAGTTTCTGGCCCTTTACCCCAACCCTCCATGGAGGAGGCAGCGAGAGTTGGACAGCTTGATATAGTTATTGAACAATGGGAGTGTCTGGCTTAAGACTCAGGATGCATGCCGGGTAAATGTATGTGAAAATTGACCCCATTGTTCTGTTGTATTTGAAAAGCAAGTAAATTATTTACAGATATTTGCTAATTAAAGCCCATGTTGTTTTACCAGCACAAAAGAACACAGTATAACTGGAGACAAAGAAGTGCAAATAATTTAAACTTGCTAATTCTGTGTATTTTCCTGAAGAGAGGAATATGTTTTAAAACTACATATAAATACATATATATTAGAGTGTGTATGTCTATACGGATATGCATGTGTGGCTTTTTGTTTTGTTCTGACCCCTACATGGGAAGTCTGCATGCTACAGAGATAACAAGCCAAGTTATCACCAGTTACCTGTCGCTGGGCCTGCCCTAAGCCCCCTGTGGACCATGGGGATGGAAAGCACGTGAGAGAATACTTGTTTTCCCTTTAGTCTAAGTTTTGCTTGCCATCATCTGGGTTGAGCTCAGCTCAGGGTACCAATGGAAAAAAACAAACTATCCAGATATTATACCAGAGAATAAAAATGTTCTTATTCACTGCCTTGTTCTCTGACATTCCCCCACAACAGGCTCGGGTTTAGTTGTTTTTCTTCTGTGACTACCCAACTTTAGTAACATTCTGGTTGGAAATTTGCATTGTGGAATGAGGGCCTCTTGACATGGGGTGAAGGGTTCAGAGGCAGAGAAGGTCGCCGAGAACATTCTTAGACTCTCAGAGACCTTCTCCCGGCTGGATGTTGGTGGAACCAACTGCACGGCCATGTTGGGTTTCAGCCATGACTGGCTAGACATCCCTTGGCTTTGTTGATCAAGAGCATCAGGAAGATTCCTATGGTTAGCTAAGAAAAAGGCTCGTTTCTATTTGCCATGGACATTTGAATAGACTTATAGGACATTGAAGAGAGCAAGTCCAGCCCCCTTTATTTATTGGACACAAAAAGACCAGAAAAATCTTGAGCCTAGCAGCCAGGGCCCTCAGGCACAATCGTCTGCTGCCTTGAGGAAGAGGGGCTGCTCTCTTAAGGTTCTACTCTGAGGAAGGTAGGCAAGCATTTCCCATGGTTGTATTCAGCATGGATCATCCCAGCACCTTGTCTTAGACCAGTAGATGATGCCTCTGTGGGACATGACTTGTATGAAATCACTAATGAGAGTGTGGACTTTAGTGCCAAGATACTTACCCAAGGGTCAATGATTACAAAGAAACCAGGCCTGGTGATCACAGTCCCCTCTGTACCTTACCTTCATTTCCATAGTCTTTCCTGAAGCTAGGAGGGCCCTTTGATGGTATTATTTATATTGGCTAAAGAAAAGCTTTGCTGAGACGGCACTCTTGGTGGCAGATGAAATTGGCATTTCTGCTGCTCTCTGATACTTATGGTTTCTTTCATTCTGAAATGTTTATTGCTTGCCTACTATGTGTCATTTCTCTCTAATGAGGACATTAAGAGCGTACACAATGACTAATGCACAGATAAAAATTTTTGTTCCCATAGAGCTTACTCATTCTCTCACAGTAAGAAGGAAAAAACAACTTGGTTGATTAATCCGAAATGGCGGAAAACCATCCCCATACATTTTGGTCTTAGAACCACTTTCACACTTCCTTTTTCTAAAGTTTTCTCTCCTCTATGTATCCATAACCCAGAGAAAATGCCCTGACTTTTTCTTTTCCCAAACCCCATCTGCCAGAGTTTTACCCACAGTGTTTTCAATGAAGTTACAACATTTTCTGTTTATTGAGTAGCTATTATGTGTCAAGCATTGGATATATATTAATATATAAATTACATGCTCATTTAATTCTCAAAGAAATTCTCTTAGGTTAGTTGTATTGTGACATTTTCATACTTCATGGTTGGGGCAGCTGAGGCCAAAGGAGGTTAAGTAACTAGCCCAAGGTCACATATAGTTAAGACTCAGAGCCAGGATTGAAATCCAGGTTTTCCTCGATTCTGCCAGGATTGGTGACCTACATGTCTCCTTATCACTTTAAAATATATTGAGGAACTAACAATGGGATTTTGATTATATACTGACCTATTCTCTAATTGAACCTTCACAAATATTGTTTCTTTCATCCTTCATTTATTTGTTCAGCATATGGAGCTTGAATTCTCTCTAGGAATGTGTAGTTCAATTGGTGGTTGACTGATGCACAGATGACTCAGTCATAATACTGTACACTTGAGGAATAAAGTGTTTCAAAGGGCTCCTTAAATCCCATACCCCCCAAGGCAAGCATGTGGTGCCTCTCATTTCACAGGAGAGGAGACTTGCCCTCAGCCCCCCTCCTGCACCTTCTGTGTGCAGGTCAGCTTGGTGCCCTAGAGACACAGAGATAGGGAACCAGGCAGATCCTGCCTTCATAGAGCTGCCTGTCAGGTGGGGAGTGCAAACTTAATCCAACTGTCACAAGTAATGGGTCCTTGTGTGGCACGATCTATGTGATGGAGTAAAAATTCAAGACCTCTGACAGGAATGCCTGATCTTGTTTGAAAGACACAACAATTGAACTCAGGCCCAGTGAGATTCTGATGAAGGTTGGGAAGAGGTTTCTTGCCGAGATGTGGAGGTAGGAACAGTGTCCCTGCAAGATGATTTCTGGGCTGAACCTTATCTCAGTGAATCCAATAAACAGGTTAGAGATGTCCACTGCTGCCCACTGGAGATACCCATTGTTCTAGATGTCTTTGAGACACTTAGATAGCATCTTCAGAGCTGATTTACATTGGCGGGCTGTGCGGATGTTGAAAACACGGGGTCAATAAACTAAGGCCCGCCTGTCTACTCTGGCCAGCTGCCTGTTTTATAAATAAAGTTTTATTGGCCCACAGCCACACCCAGTTGTGGACAAATGGTCTCTGGCAGCTTTCACACTGTAGTGGCAGAGTTGAGTAGTGTGACAGAGACTGTGTGACACACAAAGCCAAACAGATTTACTATCTGGCCCTGGACTAAAATGATATTAATAAAGGCAATAGTAAAACTAGATGCTTACAGCTTCATTCACATGAACTTTTATTTACTCCTTACAACAGTAATACTATGAGGTAGGTTCTTTCGTTGTCCCCATTTTGCAGGAGGGCAATGTGAGAAGTTAGGCGACTTGTCGCCATTTCTAAGTTCCTTCACCAGGTAAATGACAGAGACTGAGTGGGAACTTGAGATATCTTGATTCCAAAACACTGATGGCAAGAATATTGCGCTGTCCTGCTGACAGTGAAGGAAACGCAGGTAGTGTGAGCAAAGGGGTCTAGAACTCACCGAGACATTTCTCTGTGAAGTAAAACCTTGCAACAGCTGGATCCTTCTTTCAAGGCTCTGCTCAAATGCCACCTTCTCTATGATGTCTTCCGCTGTGTAGGGGAGGAAGGGACCCAGAGCAGACGCACGTGTGTAAGTGCCCACAGGGCCTGGCAGGTGAGACCAAGTGGAATGAGCCAGGTCTGGAAGAAAATATGATGCTTGAGGGAACTGGGGACGTGTGACTCACTCAAATGTTGCTACTCACATCCTGCTGATCATTGCTGGGCAGGAATGTCATTTCATATTGCCATGTCTTTCTGTTTTTCAAGAGATGTGTCAGAAATCTAGATTTTTATGTGAGTGTAGTTGGCACTTTGGTCCAAGTTTCAAAAGACACCATGGGCCAAACAAAACATGTCTTCAGTCTGGATGTTTCCCCCCAGCCTCTCCCCCAACCCCGGCTGCCACCTTGCACTCTCTAGAGCAAAGCTTTGGATGATTCAGTTTTGAAACCATTCTTGTATTTGGCCCATTTTCTGTGAATAAAGCAAAAGGAACCTATTGGTCTAGAAGGGGCAGCAAAGAAATAAGAAGGGGAAAGCCAGGTGGACAAAGCCCTCACCCTTCTCTCTAGCCAGAGTTCCAGAGGTCTGCAGGCATGGAAGGGGTATCTTTGCTAGGAGAGCAGGGCGCTGTCCTGCACAGTCAGGCATGGGGGTGCAGGACTCAGGCTGTGTAAAGAAGCATGTGTGAGTGGCCTGTAGTTATGCTGAAGGTATCCTGGAGATGGGAAGCTTGGGAGCAGGTCCTTGGAAATAGCTAGGGCTCTCTTAGATGGAACTTTTTGAGGAATGAGTTGAATAGAGGGGGAAACCCAGAAGAAGCCATAGGAAGGACATAGATAGGAAGGAAGGACAAAGCAATATTGGATATGGTCTGCATTGGGCAAGAGGGCCGGGATTTAGTGGAAAATAAGGTAGACTAAGGCCAGACTTCAGGGAGTGTAGCAGGTCAGGCTTGACTTGAATCTGAAGGCCAGTGTTGATTAATAATTTCACATGTGCATTTTGTCTTTCTGGTTAAAATAGAAACTCTTAGTCTGGAAGCTTGAGAAAACCCAATATGCATCCTTACTCTGCCGGTTCGTAGCTAGATGTCATCTTGGTCTACTTAATCTGTTTGGGATCTCAGTTGCTTTATCTGTAAAATGGGTTTCTCTTGAAGGGCTGTGAATATCAAATGAAATCTATATGGGCACAGAGCACCAAACCATGGCCTGGCTTCTCCTAGGCCTTTACCAGATGCTCATTATCGATCCTGCCCTTCCTGGTCAGGGGCCAAATTGTAACGTTATTGTCTCAATGAAGTCTGTCAGTGCTAGACTGTTGATAGCTCATTAATAAGTAATGTATTGCTTGAGCCGTTGGACTACTAACCATTGTTTGAAAAATGGTAACTAAAAAAACTATCCATTTGAATAGAGTGAAACTACCTGGCGTCCCATCTGTCCTGAGACTCTTCTGTTTAGGCACAGAGTTTTGGTCCATATTTGGGGTTTCCAGTCAGGTCTCCATTCTGTTCTGTACCATTTAGGTCTTCAAGGACCTTGAGGGTGAGGGGCGTCTCTCCCATCAGCCACAACAAAATGGGGTGAGATGGAGAATGCTGGTGTCAAGAGACAAAATCTGCATTCCAGATGTTCCATTTCGGTATGCCAAAGAAGGTTCAAGCCTGCTGCTTCTCAGGTTCTGCCTCCTTCATGAGGCAACCTCTAGGAAACTGGTCTGCCAAATGTGCACAACATTGACTTTATTTCGAATACTCTCACTTTCCCTCCATTTAAAAAAAGCTTCTGCTAAAAAAAAAAAAAGCCTCTGCTATTTCCTATTCTTACCCCCATCCAATTTAAAAACATGTTCCCCCCACAGATACCTCCTCTCCTTCCTCCTCTCATAGCAGTGGTGGTGGTGGTGGTGGTGGTGGTGGTAGGGAGTGTATTTCACACACATCTTTAAGAAGTGCAAGGGCAGGTTCTTTTAAAAAGCAAAAAAAAAAAAAAAAAAGAAAAATCACCAGCGAAGGGATGCAAAGGGAAGGGAAGGGGTCCCAGCCAACATGGCTGGGGGATCTCAGACGAAGGATCTTCAAAATAGAGACGGCCTGCTGGGCCATTAAATCCTTTTGCTTTGGGTTAATCCCACAGTGTATATCAGATTACTGAATTCAGATGAAAACACTGCTGTAGTACTCTGTCTCCTCACAAAATTATTCCAAAATTGGGTGTGCATGGGTTATAAATACAGAAAATAATTGAATTCTGTGTGTCTTAAGTGAAATAATCTGTTCCATTCTGTTTCTTGTGAATATTCTCCATAATAGTCTAATTGTGTTTTGTGCTCCTGGGAGCTGAATGTGTGTTCAGCAATAATGCATTGGGTTGTAAAATATGCATCCCCAACTCTCTGGGCAGGCAAAAAGAAGGATCTAGTAAAAAGGCTGAAGATGTTTTTCCTAATGCAAATTATATGAATCACATAAATGGTAGTGTCTTTTAAAATTATCAACAGGCTCTGTTTTTTTTTTTTCTTTCCACTTATAGGTCCTGTTTCTCACTCCACATTTTTGATGTTATAGATCAGTAATTCAATAGACAGCCAAGCAGGTGTTCAAATCACTCCTGACCCCCCAAATTCCTTAAATGACCCCTTGAAGCAGTAGAGTGAAAACATTCTCAGAATATTGAGATACCTCAGTTGCCTTAATTTTTTTTTTTTTTGGCCTGAATTTTTAAGGCTATTTTCTGCCCTGTTTGTTTGTTTCTTTCTTTTTTTAAGCAAAGAGAAGCCACATCTTGATCTTGGCCATAAGGACTGGAGGATTGTGTGTCTATGGGGCCTGCAGACTGTGCTTATAGGCAACACAATTCTGACTGGGCAGCTGTGCCAAGGGCCTTCCAAAGATGAATCTGGAAAAGGTGGGAGGAGGAAAAGAGAGACAAGGCTTGGGCTTCTTCTCTGGTAGCTAAGGATGTAATACAATATTGCTCTTGAAAAACATTTCTATTTTTAAACATAGGCCTTTTGGCTGCAGATTTTTATTCATTTCAATTCCACCAATATTTATTATTATATCCAGGGTACTGTGGGGGTGGCAAAGAGATGAGTAATATCAGCCCCTTTCCCTTTCGTTGCTTAGAGGAAAGAAAAAATAAAGTTAGCCTTACTTGGCAAGATTACCTTTACTCTGCCCCTTCCATCCAGGAAGATATGCTCATATTGTTAAATAGTGTTCTTGGAAATTTCTGTGAGTCCCCCAAAAAAGAAGAAGCCTCTTGTATAGGTAGTTGCTTCAGGATTTAGGCAGTTGCAGGAAGTATTTTTCCACTTCTCAGCAGAAAGTCTAATTTCCAAGCAGATTCGAAACTGGTATTTAGTACCTTCTTTCATACACTTTATTTCATTATCCCACAAAAAGGCGTACATGTATCCCATAGTAAAGATGAGTAGTATTAGTTATCTATTGTTGTATAACAAGTTACCCCAAATTTTTGTGTCTTTGGACAACATTCCTTATTCAGTGTTTCTGTGGGTCAAGTCTGGGTAAGGCTTAGTGGGGTGCCTCTGGCTCAGGGTTTCTCAAAGTTATAATCATGATGCCTGCCTGAGCTACAGTCATTTCAGAGCTCACTGGGGTAGAACCTACTTCTAAGCATCTCACTTGCCTGTTGGCAGGACACAGGTCCTTGCGGGCTATTGGGCTGAGGGTCTCGTTCCTTGCTGGCAGGTGACCGGGGCCTCCCTCAGTCCCTTGCCATGCCTAGTGGGCTTCTACATGGGCCAGTTCCCAACATGGCGACTGACTTCCCTCACAGTGTGCAAGTGAGACAGAAGCCACAGTCCTTTTGTAAACTAATCTTGGAAATGACATCCATTTGTCTAATTCTGTTTGTTGGCTACTGTGTCACCCACACTCAAGGGGAGAGGATTAACCAAGGGCATGAAAATGGGGAGGTAGGCATTATTGGGAGCCAAACTAGCTGTCAGCAATGGAACCAGTCACCATAGCCTAAGGCTAGTCTGATGAAGGTTGAATGATATTCATTTTACCCTTTCTAGCTCTCTCTCTCTCTCTCTTTTTTTTTCTATTTCTCTCCTTTTGTTGTTATGTATTCTTCCTGGGTGTTTCCTTCTGAACACCTCCTAGCTCTTCTGGGCATTTAATTATAGAAGACATACATGGTAGACAGCAGATTGCCTTAATCTTTTAAATATTTGTTAGTCTTAGAGCATGTCAACAAGCCATATTGGGTCTTTCTTAAACCTAACATCTTGATCAGTGAATCTGAAGAGTATTGCTGGAAAGGACATTGTGTCTGGGGTGATAAGTCTCCAGAGAGAAGGGGAAGGAGGCCCTTGTAGCTGGTGTAATTAAACAGGCTCCTTAATGTATAAGAAAATAGATATGTTTCACACACATTGGTTGAGGAGAGACATTAAGTCAGGTTGGTATGAAATGAAAGGTATTATTGTCCCAGTTTGTGTTTCTGATGAATGTGCCTACAGATGAAGAGCATGTCCTAGCTACCCACCAACGTTGTGAATGTGTCAGAGAGAAGCTGGCCTTCCACCTTTTAAATTCTGAAGAAATCAGCTATTTATGGGAAAACTTATCTATTTTTATTTCTGGAAAGATGCAACTTGGTTTCCAACCAAGTGTTCAAAACATATATATGTAGGCATAGAAGGTTTGAGAAAAAGATGACAGTTAGCAAATTTTAGTCAATTTTTAACGATAGAAGTTGATATATAGGGTAGCTTCCATGCTAAACCTACCTGAAACTTAGAGAAAAGGAGTCTGGACTCAAATTTAGAAGCATGCATCAGCTCTAAGACATGTACCGTGTGTGTGTGTGTGTGTGTGTGTGTGTGTTTAACCTTGAGCTTGACATTGCACCATGTTCCTCCCAGTGCTTGTGTATCCTCTGTTTTCTCTGCATGCAATGTCCTATGTTCTCCCCCCTCATTCCCTCCCCTCCTGGCCTTGCTAGCTCCCTCTGTTCCTAGGGCCTTAGCAGAGAGAACTCCCCAATCACTTGATTTTAAATCATCCCCAGTTCCACTCTTAGTTTTCCATTATTGCCTCTTCTAGTTCTTTTGCTTCCAATTTTGCTTATTATCTGGCTCTTCTGCCCCACTCCTCTGTCTCCTAATACACACACCACACACCATATACTACACGCCACACTTAATGATTATAGACTCCAGGAAGTTAGGGTTTTTTGTCTGTTTTATTTCTGACTGACATATAGTTGGTGCTTATTAACTATTGTTGAATGCATTAAATCACTTATGACAATTTCTCATTATATAAATCATATTTAGCTGAGGTCTACCTTTTACTATATACCCACCGCCCCTAGACTGGCATCCATGGGTCAGGGGCTTCTTCTCCAGCTGTTCTAGTACTTAGTACAGCTCAGAGTAGATCCTCAGAACATGGAGAAGGGAAGAATGAATGGATTCTCTGACAAAGGACTGAAAAGAGAGTAGCCCTCGTTTCCTAGGTGAGAACAGGAGGCCATGGGCACCGTGCATTTCAGAAGGGGCTAGCACCAGTGTCTTATTCATCCTTATCTCTTTGTGGCAGGTACTCAGCCCAGTGCTTGGCCCAGGGCACAGTCCTTATAGGTTAATTGGATCAGATTGAGTTGAGCTAGGGAAAAGCTCAAACTCTTTCCTGGCAATAATACTGATGGTTCCTTCCATATTCCCTTCTGCAACTGTTTTGTCAGAATGCCCAGGAATATGCATGCATCTCTCCATCCATCCATCCATCCATCCACCCATTCACTCATTCTTTAAGCTCCACTTGGAAGTGTACCTGATATTGGAAGGCATGGAAGGCTATGCTAGTTTTATCCCTCCTTTCAGAAAGCTTACCTTGAAGAAAACTTGGGCTTTATTCTCTGGGGTTTGTACAACCTCCCTGGGGCAGCAGCAGAGGTGGAATCAGGCCGTTGGAGTTGCTTGGGTCTGTCCTCTGTGCCGGCCTGCACACCGCAGTCTTTGAACAGGAGTAGAAAGGTCACCAACTGTGGTTGCAAATTGGCTCTTGCATTAATCCTGGCTTATTCAAAAACACTCAATATTTTTCCAAACTGAGTTTAGAGCTTTTGATGGAAGCCTGAATCATTTACCACGGCAGAGCATGTCACCAGTATAGGGAAAACCAGAACTGAAAAATACAAAGCCCCTTTAAGTAATCCAATATAGGATAATTACATTATTAAATAAAGCTGTGGGTTTCAAATTATTCCGCCGCCATTGTACATGTAAGGATAATAACGTGAACTGTGCAAAGTGAACAGAGCAAAAAAAAAATTTGTGTAACAAGAGGGAGCATGTCTAAATCATATGTTTATGTTTAAATAGAGGCTACACAAAACAGGAAGATTTACTTGGTTTCTACATGAAAGCATTCTAAATAGGCATGAGGCTTTTGGTGATACTCTGTGAAGACTGCTCTTCTCATTAATGATACCAGTATATCAAGACTCCACGCCAGATCACCAGTAGCCCTGAATCATTCAGACAGCATCCACCATCGTTTTCCTCTACCAACAGGGACAAAGAGTTTTCTTCTTCCTTTAGGGTCTTCATGGAATATATGCCCTGCTGAACTGTGTACAGGAGGGAACGTACCTGTAAAAGTTGGTGAAAAAAGATCAGAGATATCAAAGGAATGGTTTGGAGTCATTCAGCATATTAGATCATCTGTGTTGGGTGGTGGTTGAGTTTGGGTTTTATTGTTATTGTTTGCGCTTTTATAGAATGTTCTCAACTGAACTTTAACACCAGAATTGGGCTCATTTATCTTCTTTTGCTTATGTTTAAATGGCCAGAGCTAAGAATATGGGTGCCAAGCTAGTTTTTATTATTGCAACCTGAATGTAGTTAAAAAAAAATAGACTGTGGAGTTAAGACCATATTAATTTGGCCAAAGGGAAGGTGGGCAGGCTCAACCATTAACACATCTTTCAGTATATATCAGATATTTGGCTGTTTAGAGAGGAAATATCTAGGACATTGGGATTCATCTTCTCGTTCTCTGTGTAAATTGTTTTCAATCTTAGGGAGGGGAAAAAAAGGCTCATACGTGCTCAATCCAAAAGGAAAGATATGAAACTGGGAATTAATGAGAGGAGGTTTCTGGGGCTTTCTTTAGAGATGGGCTTCTGGTCAGGGAAGCAGGCTGCAGCCTAACAGGTTTTAAATTAGCTTGTATTAAAAATGTATTTAGGAACATAAAATATTTAGGATTTTTGAATTACTTGTTTGATACGCAAATGCCTTCGGCTATACCATGAAGGATGGTCGCATTACATCTGACAAATCACACCTCAGAGCCGTCTTCTGTTTGCTTACTCCCTCTAATTGTGCCAGGATGGATTTCCAAAGTTCATTGAGCCACAAGCTTCACCCAAATGTCTGCAGGGAGGGAGAGAGGAGGTTGGAAGAAAAGGGACTGGCTTGGGAAATTGGAACCCAATACACTAATGAGCCTCCATGGCAAATCCATTTCATCATGTTCAGGGAGTCAAATTAAACCTTAGCACATACTTGAGAGGATATCTTCATCACTCAGACAACAGAAAATTCTTCACATTTTTAAAGAGCATGTGAATGGCAATTCCTGTAATCTTACTTTGGTGACAAAAACAATACCAATCAAAAATTAAAATCCCTTTCGTTGCAAAATGACCTCAAATCCCAACCCCCTCTCCCTTCCAACCCCCAGGATACTGTTAAGGGCAAGTTCCCTTGTCTCAGAGTGGGAGTAGCATGGAGTGCTACTGGAGAAAGGACTGTAGAGACCAATTTGTCAACAAGACGAGGGTGCTGCCAAATCTGGTTTCTGGTTCCACCTCAGTTTTCTCATCCCTAAAATGGGCCTGACTGAGATCACCCACCTCAGAGAGTCCTTGTGGAGATCAGATAAGAGAAGGTCTGTTAAGTTTATGGATTAGTGTCTGGGTAAAGCAAAACATCTTAGAGTTTCCACTGCCCTATTCTTAAGGACTGAGGAGAATGACTTAGAAGCCCAGACCTTAATAATTGCTTTCTGGCCCAGCATGTCCTCAGAGGTACCCAGTAATAGCTACAGCGGTATCATTGTTCCCTGACAAAGGATTAAGAAGAGTTAGGAATACACACAGCTACTCATAAATGGCATATGGCTACCCCTCGCCCTCACTCCCTCATTTTCAGTTAAAGCCATTACTTCTTGGGTGCCCACTCTGTGTTAACCATTGTACACTGATAGCTTCAACATCCTTACTGCCCTAGGAGGCAAGTTGTTTTTTTTTTTTTTTTATCTCATTTTCCCCCATTTTTTTAGTTTAGTTTTTTGGTTTTAAATAATCACTACACCCGGGGCGCCTGGGTAGCTCAGTGGGTTAAAGCCTCTGCCTTCGGCTCAGGTCATGATCTCAGGGTCCTGGGATCGAGTCCCACTTTGGGCTCTCTGCTCAGTGGGGAGCCTGCATCCCCCTCTCTGCCTACTTGTGATCTCTCTCTCTGTGTCAAATAAATAAATAAAATCTTTTTTTAAAAAAAGTAGTCACTATACCCAACATGGGACTTGAACTCACAACCTTGAGATCAAAAGTCACACACTCCATTGACTGAGCCAACCAGGCACCCCACCCCCCAACCCATTTTTTAGATGGGACCTTGGCAAGATGATGTCATGTCCCAAGATGATTGTGGGCATTCGACCCAGTAGAGCTACATTTGAACCTGGTGAACCTGAGGCAGGAGGACTCCAAAGCCAGTGTTCTCTAAGTATCCCTTCATCTCTCCCAACATGAAACATGCAGAGATGGTGTACCATGAAAATAACTAGTTTTTGAATGCATAGTCCTTGGCTCCTCGGGAAGTACAAGAGAAGTAGAGATTAAGCAAGGCTACCTGCCACTAAAAAGTTTCTGCAATGCAGGTGTTTACTGTAGAAAATGGAATTATGCAATTCAGCATGAAATCGTGGTGCCTAATAAAGATTTACCATTATGTCACAGATAATAAGAACAGTAATTCCCAGTCCAGGGACCAACTTCGTATTGGTATCATTTTATTTTGTCTACTCAGGACATTAAAAAACAACTACTACCTTCTATTGCCATCCTTATTTCTGAGGAAAAATGGATATTATTACACCAGATGAAAGGAGGAGGGATAGTCTTAAATGGGAAGAGTGTGTAAGGGCCCAACTAGGTCAGCCCTGCTCCCTTCTCTCTGCTGTATGCCCTCTATTGCACTGGTTTGACTCCATTAACAGAGCTGCTGGCCCTGTGGTTTCTAGTGGGGTTCAGCCATAGAGGTGCCCTGCCAGGATAGGGATGGGAAGAGGGGTAAAAGCAGGTAATTATTCCCCGTTCTTTCCTGTGAGCTTCCTCCAGACATGTTGGTGTCCTCTAAGGAAGAGTCACTGCCATTGGTAGAAGGGTCTACTCTAGCCTATAAGGCAACCACTGGCTCCATACATGGACACTTTGGACTGCAAGTCATGATAACTGACCTGCCCTTAGCTCATATTCCTGTACTCTCGATCTCCTGTGGCTCCTTTACATGCCACCAACACCTTCGTCATCAGTGCCTTGGTAAAATCTTCTTTGGATCATTATTACGCAAGTATTCGATCTATTTCCTGCTGGGACCCTACATTGGTACAATGATCGTCCTTGAAATCTAGCAAATGGAGCTTCACGAAATGCTCACTGCCTTGTCTTCATTTTTCTCATTTCACGGCCGGCCCATGAAAACTTCATCTTGTTGACCCACATAACCGTTCTGCCCTGATTTTGTTGGACCTCTGGCTGCTTTTTTACTTGCTCTGTAGGTGTCCTGTTAGTGGAACACACCAACGTCCAACTGGGAGAGTGGGCCACATGAATAGGTGCCTAGAATTGCAGTTATCTGAGGACCTGAAAGCATGAGAGGGGCATGAGAGGGGCCAACCCAGCCAGGCGCAGCAGTGGCACCATCTTCCCCTTGTGCACCATGGGCACACCTGCCTACCATAGTGGTGAGGGCATGAGTCAATGTACTTCCACTGGTCTTTCTGTTAGCATTTAATAGGGTTTTTTTCTTTTCATTTTTAGTTTCTATTGAGATGAAAATATCCCACTCTTGTGGAACCAATTGGATTGTTATTTTGGTTTCACTATTTATTTAGCTAACATCACCTGTTGGTGTGTTTGTGTTCCCAACATTAATCACATTTCGGTTGTTACAGAGAATATTTTAAAAATCTAGGATGGTTGGGGAAGATTGAGGTGAATATGCCATGTTTTCCTGTTCTCATTCCATCCTCTTCCTGCCAACCCCTTTGATATTACATTTATGTGTTCATAATCCTTTGGGCTTTATTAAAATAGCTGAATATAGTTATCTTTTTTAAAGAATTTATTTATTTATTTGAGGGGGAGAGAGAGCAATCAGGGGGAGGAGCAGAGGAAGAGAACAAACAGAGGCAGGGCTCGATCCCTTGACCCTGAGATCATGACTTGAGCCGAAATCAAGAGTGGGATGCTTAACTGTCTGAAAGCCACACAGCTATCCTTGAATATAGTTATTTTAAGCAATGATCAGTTATTGCTTACCACATGGTATGTTATAAGGAAGGTTGTGTTAATGTTCTCTCTCCCGAGGAATATATTTATAAAGATAGAAGTGTATCTGTGTGTCAGAGAGACCCAGAATTAAAATTGGTTAAATAAGTCAGGAGTTCAAAAATCTCTCTTGTATCGCAGCCTACAGGTAGATGGTTCAGGGCTAGGAAGATGGCTCTGCTCCATGAGGTTGCCTAGAGACCCAGCTCTTCTGTCTTTTTCTCCTGAGAAATTGCCCTCATGTGTACGGTCCAAAGGTGTATCCATTCTCTTTAAGGCCATGACCTGGTAATGGCACACATCACTAATACTCATTATTTATTTATTTATGTTTTGGGTAAAAACTTAGTCACATGGCTACATCTGGTTATAAGAGAAGCAGGGGAAAATGGTGTCTTTATTCTGTATATAGCAAATTAGCAGTTTATTACTAAAGAAGAAAGGAAGAATACATATTGGGGGAAAGCTAGCCACAGTTGGGGGATGTTAAATTTCCCTCATGTTGGCTAAGATCTTTCCTTATGATAAGCTAAGTGGGCTGTGCAGTTCCATTGGGCTTGAGTTGATTCTGAGACTTCAAACTGACAGCACAGGACTGGAGTCTAGATGAATTTTTGGAACCAAAGTGTAGAATGTAGTCGTAGGCTTAGAGGGAGAATATTGGAATTCCCATGGAGAATGATTTCTTCAAAGAGTAACATGCAGAGAGAGAAGATCTGGACCCAGACTACATCTAAGGATCTATGTTTCTTACATTTTCCTGGTAGGAAGATGGAATAATGAAGAAGAGAAATTGGACAAAGCAAAGAAATATGGTAGGTGGTAGGTGTCAGATGGGTGTTCTTCATGGATCCACTGAGTACTTAAACATCTCATGAGCAGAGCCACTGACTGCCTGGTCTGGATGGTCTTTTCAAGGATGTTTATATAGTGAACAGCTTTGGGAGACAGAGCAAGTGTCTTTCTCCGGAACAAAGACAGGCGTGATTACTGATCCATATTAAAGATTTGGGTTCCCTGCACTCAGGGTCCTACTCCTATAATGCACTTCACGTGCACATGTCATCTCACCCTCTTTGGATCTCATTTTGGGAATTGGGTATTGAAGAAACAACACAAACGTGATACACTGTAGCTGTTGCTGTGAGCAAGAAACCATTCTTTGTCTCTGACCAGGAGTTTTGTGTCCTTTGCCAGCATCTGTAGAACTGTAGCAGGCCAACTTGTAATTTTGGAAGTAGTGTAATATCTCAGAGGCTTCACAGTTCTTAACAAGGGGGAGAGTTTTGTCAAGGTGGGGTTGTTCATTATCAAATGCCACTAAGAAGGCAGAGAAAAAGACGAATAAGAGAAGATTTTGGCTTTGTGATGTAATATAATAGTTCTCAAAGTTTTTGGACTCAAGACCCCTTACAGTCAAATTATTGAGGATGCCAAAGAGTTTTTTTTTTTAATGTAGGCTATAGCTACTGATATTTTACTGCATTATAAATTAAAACTGAGAAATAACCTAAAGTATTTGGTGACTCATTTAAAAATAAAAACAATACAACATCCATATGCAGAAAAAATGAATGTCACACTGAATCTCAAACCTTATACAAGATTATGTCAAAATAGATCATCCTTCTAAATGTAAAGCTATTCAGTTTTGGGAAGGAAACGTAGGAGAGACTCCTTGGGACCTGGGATTAGGCAGAGAACTCATAGGTGCAAGAGCAAAGCCACAATTCAAAGAAGAAAAAAAAATGATCAAATTAGACTTGATCAAAATTTAAAACTTTTGTTTTATTAAAGATACTATTAGGAGAATGAAAAGACAGCCACAGGATGGGAGAAAATGTTTCCAAATCCCATAGCTGACAAAAGACCTATATTCAGTAGGTACAAGAACTCTCAAAACTCAATGGTAAGAAAACAAACAGCCCAATTTGAGAAATGAGCCTTAGACTTCAACGTGCGCTTCACCAGAAAGGATATACGGATGAAAAAGTAACACCTGAAAAGATGTTCAACATCATTAGTCGTTAGGGAAATGAAAATGTAAAACATGATGAGAAGCCACTCCATACATATTAGAGAGGCACTGACAAGTTAATTAACAAAGACCATATCAAGTACGGGCGAGGATGAGAAACAACTGGAACTCTCTCCTCCAATCCTGGTAGGAGTGCAAAATGGTACAGCCACTCTGGAAAATGGTGTCTACAAAATTAGATAGACACTTACCCAGCAGTTCCTCTCCTGCGCATTTGTCCTAGGGAATTCAAAATGTCTGTTCACAGAAAAACCTTGATGTGAATGTTCACAGCAGCTCTATTTGTAGTCCCCAAAGTTGAAGAGAAGCCAGTGGCCCTCGGTAGGTGAATGGAAAAAGCATCTTGTGACACATCCATGTCACGGGAGATACTACTCAGCAGTGAAAAGGAACAAGCTGTTGTACATGCCACAACATGGATGGATCTCAGAGGCGTTATGCTGAGTGAAAGAAACAGTCTCAAAAGATTTCAGATGGTATGATTCAATTTATATGACATTTGGGAAAGAGAACTCGATAGCAAGAACAGATCAGTGGCTGCCATGTGTTAAGACTCATAGAACTGTACATCAAAACAGGAAATTTTACTGTAAGTTAATTTAAAAAATAAAAATAGCAATATAAACCCATTATATAAGTGACACATTTTTATGAAAATGAACCATATTTTGAAAAACAAAAAAATCAGTAAAAACAGTAGCATTGTTTTCCATTTTTATAAGTGCTTTACTGTCTAGCTTAATAGAGACAGCTGGATTCTCATATCTGCTTCTGCATTTACTCTCCTGCCCTACCATATGTCATATAGTGTCTGGAAAACCCCACTCTACACTTGTAAGAAAATAAGACTGAAAAAAGCAAATAATGTCTTAGTAATATTATGATCTTTGTTTTGCTTCTATGGACCACCTGAACTGGTCTTGGGGATTCCCCAGGGTTCCTGGACTACACTTTGAGAACCGCTAACATAATATACTAATATACTGTACCAAATTTCAGTCATTTTCATAGCATTTTGTCTTTTATTGGTTTTATTTTTTTGCCATACCCACATGTCCTGTGTTTACTTAATGGTTCTGTTCAAATTGACCTTTTTTTTTTTTAACTTAAATTTATTTAAAGAGGAAACTTTCTAAATCTCCTATAAATGGAAAACCAGTACCACTTTCCCATAAATGGAAAGTAACCACAAAAATAAATAAGCAATGAGTAACTTATTAAAAAAAAAAAAGTTTACCCGTGAACCATCTAAACTTATCTCTGTATGGCACTGATTGGAAAACAGCAGAGGACTCATAACAATGAACGTGTGGCTAACTCTGTCATCCCACTTCATTTATGTTAGCCCATTTAATCCTCGCAATTACCAGAAGAGGTAGATGGTCTTATTGTCCTTTTTTTAAAAAAAAAATACATTAAAAAAAATGGAAGCACCGGGAGGTTAAAGATGTTTCCCAGTGTTCCACAGTGAGTAAATTGCAGGCCTGGGATTCGAACCCAGGGAAAGGCTCCAAAGTCCAGGAAGAATGCCATGTTGGCAGGTAGGAAACCTGGAGGTTTGTCCAAGTTCTATTGGAAGTTCGTATGAGGCTGTCGTTGAACCTCACCATCCTCGTCAATAACATGAAGGAGGTGGACTAAATCAGGGTGTGCAAGTTTTAACTGCTGGCTGACTGCCCTCAGGGGCCAGGCAGTGGAGGGAAACGTCCACTGACTGTAAGGCAGTACCTGGGAACTAGAGATCTTGCATCTTATCTAAAGAAAGCAACCACTTTCAACTTTTTTTAAAAAAAATTTATTTATTTATTTGACAGAATGAGAGAGAGATCAGCAGTAGGCAGAGAGGCAGGCAAAGAGAGAGGGGGAAGCTGGCTCTCTGCCGAGCAGAGAGCCCAATGTGGGGCTCGATCTCAGGATCCCGAGATCATGACCTGAGCCGAAGGCAGAGGCTTTAACCCACTGAGCCACCTAGGTGCCCCTCAACTATTTTTTTTTGGCAGATATCTCTCATTTTATTTTATTTTATTTATTTTATTTTACTATTTTGTTTTTATTTTATTTTATGGAAAGATGGAAGTCTGGAGACCTTGTGTGACGTTTCCCAATTGTTAGAAAGCGTGTAGAGACCAGCAATACACAGGCTAATTTGTAACTTCATGACTAGATACTTTCCTCTGACAGAGAGGATTGTCTGACAGAGAGGATGGCATGAGCTGTTTTTATACAGTGGTGGACACAAAATTCGAATTACAGAAACAAGCCACTTAAAACAGTGGTAAAAGGGAATCTGAACTTCAATAGTGTCTCAACAGAACCTCCATAAATATTGATTGGGAGCTGGGTTAATTGAAAAGCCAAGGTACATTATGAGAATAATAAAGTGTATTACTTTGTGTTCCTTTTGTGTTGTATTAGAGTAAATCAGCAATATTTATCCAGTGCTAAATCTTAGTTTGCAGAGAGCTAATGTAATCATGAGATGAGCTTATTGAAATTCTTTTCTTAGACATAGAGGCTTGCCCAAGAACACGAGTATTAGGAACGGTAGTCAATGCTTGCTCAGAATAGTAAATATGAACATGTGATTTATGCCATTGTGTTTACAACGCAATGTTTCCTGAGACATTTTCTCTATATATGTTAGCTGTTTTGTTTTTTCTAGGTTGGTTTGTTGCTTCCCCCCTCCTCTGCTTATCAGATTTCCTTCTAAATCCTGGCATTTGACAATGTTGCAAGGCCAGTTTCTCTGTGAATCGACAGTAAAACATACTGGTGGTTGCACAATTCATCCAAACTTGGGTTTATGGCTTCTGTGTGTTTATGTGAATTCCTGCATTTGTTTTTATGTATGTGAGTATATTCATAAAGTGTGCTTCTGAGAGAGAGAAAAGGAGGGAGGGCAAAATCTATAGACTGAATCTTGAAAGATGGGTTTATTCATCAATGACATCATAAGGATTGTATTTTCTCTTGGTTAATAAACTATTTGTTTGGCGGGCGCTGTGAGCCAGCCAGAGCTAGTCATGCCATTTCTTGGAAAAGATCTGAAGCAACTGGTAATTGAAATGATAATCATTTGATCATAGTTAAAGCTATTTGAAAATAACACTCATCTCCAAACTGGTCTCCTCTAAGGAACCATATTTGGTAACATTGTTGCCAAATTCCATCTTTGCTAATGTTGAGACTTATATACCATGAGACTTAATTATTTTCCAGAATATTCTAAACTTGATTTCTTGTGTGTCCTGTCCAGAAGCTGTTCCCATATGCTTTGAAACAATATCCAGCCTGAATTTTCATTCTGACATTTAATAATCACCATGTAATAGCTATAAAATGCATGACAACGACAGATCTTTTATTTCAAGAGGATGGTGTAGTGAATCTGAGTGAAATCATCCGTTGAAATGGTACTTTGTAATATGCTCCATTGTTTATAAAGTCCTGATTTTTTTTTTCTTGAGCAGAGGATAAAAACAGTTTCCACTTTGGGTCCCATTCAGTGGAAGTTCATATTCAATCATGATAAGAGAAAGGACTCCATTATGAAAGTTTTACTTTTCATTTTTGATAGAGTATTTATTTTGCTGCTGTCTAACAAACTTGGTTCTCAGAAGCAGCTTGGAACTGGATGAGGAAAAGTGAAATTTTAGATCCTACCTTAAAACATTTTTTAAAACTAAATCCAGGGTTTCTTATTGTGTGAAGCTTATCTTAATAAACCCTTTTTTGTTTGCTTTGGAGTAGTGTGTGCAGTACTGTGTGTGTGTGTGTGTGTGTGTGTGTGTGTGTGTGTGTGTGTGTGTGTGTAGGTGGGGGAGGAGGAGGAAAGAATCATGTTTAACAGCAAAATTAGCCCAAATCACTTGTGAATTCCTTTTGTTTAATAGCTTAGGGACATCTTCCTGTTGTTGTTTGTCAAAAATATTTCTAAGATTTTGTAAGCTTAGGGGTTTTCACAGCTAAGCTTTCTTCAGAAATGTGAAGTAAAAGAAATGAAAGAAGTCAGTTCAAGTTGAAATGTCAAATGCTTCAAATAATTTAACTTAAAACCCAGTGAGATGATCTTCTTAAGCCTTTTCCGAAGAATCTTTGGGTAAGAGAGGCCCTCCTTCACTCCATGGATGGATATCTATTAAATATCTTGCTGGATTAATTCTGAGTCAGAAAAGTTGGTTGTTTCCTGGAAGCAATTAGAAAGCTTAAAATTCAAATTTATGATCCATATGAGGAACTTAAGTTTCAACTACTTTTCTTAGATTCAAAGGCTTTTTCCTCACTCACCCTGTCTCCTCTTACCCCATATGTATTAAAAGAAAAAATCAGTTCATTTCTCAACTTACAAAGTTTTTCAGAAACTTGAGAATGTGTAAGTTTCTTTCAGTGGGAAGCACATAACATTTATGAAGTATTTCTTTTGGGATTACATCACAGTTTTATTTAATTTTTAGGACAAAAGTTAAATTCAATATTTGTGTATAAGCCAAGGGAAAATGTACCATAAACATAGGAATTTGGGGGTGAGTCAGAGTTCCAAGAATCCCAGATTTACTTAGACCATTTATATAGAGACAGGCTAACCATTAGTCACCTAGTTCTCACTTTTTACTTTTGCAATTAACTGCACCTAAAAATTAGCTTTCACCCAAGCAAGTGGTCAGATGGGCAAACTTGGCTTTGGCAACTAGCATTAAAAATAGCTATCAGAATTACTGCCCAGTTTTTGGACACTTTCTTATCATATAACAAATAGATCTTCTATATTATTTTTCAACTAGACAGCTAGCAGTGAGAAACCCTGGAATTGAGTTATTGAAGATTCTCTGTCACCAAAAAGCACATTGTCTGCTTGCCTTAAGTTAAACCACTCAAGGATATTTCAGAGGGGCTTTGTTGAAAACTTATCATTTGCCTCCAGGCCACCAATAACGTTTTGTCCTTCCCTGACCACCTCTTGTAGGATGAAGTCATTGCTGTTTCCGAAAAGGTAATCGTGAAACTTGAAGACCTGGTCAAGTGGGTACACTCTGATTTCTCCAAGTGGAGATGCGGCCTCCATGCTGGCTCCGTGAAAACCACAGCCTTGGGGAGGAATGGACAGAAGGAAGCTTTGCTGAAGTACCGACAGTCAACTCTCAACAGTGGACTCAACTTCAAAGACGTTCTCAAGGAAAAGGCTGACCTTGGTAAATATAAATTGTATTTCCAGATCGCATGTGTGGGCATATACAGTAACCTACTTTTTTTTTTTTTTTTTGGTCATAGACCTTTCTGGAAACCCTGTCATTTAGATAATTTTATATATACATAAAATTTCTTTGACCTCAAAGGGCCCTGGGAATACGTATGGACAGATTGTCTGGGTGTGTGAGGGGTGGATGCTAGTTGCCGGATCACAGGGCCTTCTCCATGGGGAGCCCTGTGCTGGGAACTTCGGAATATAACACATGGCCTTAGGCAGCTTCCCGTTGGTGTGAAGGCATAAGACTTCATTAGAGTGCCTGAGATTGAATTAATGAAGAGTTTAAATATTTGTTCAAAGGAGATAGTATGACATCTATTAACACCATGTCAGAATTTCATGTGTTTGTTTACATTGGGTGGAAAACACAGTGAGGGAGAGGAGTTACTTAATGCAGAGCAGGAGAGCAATCTGAAATCGTTTAACCTCCTAGCCTCAGTTTCCCCATCTGAAAAAGATGGGCACTTTACCATGTCACTGAGATTTAAGATATAAAGGGGTTAGCACAGGAATGATTGGTGCATATGAGGGGCTTCCTAATTAATTCTGTTGCTTTAACTTAACACTTTAATCTCCAAAGACTTTTTGTGACCTTTTCTTTTTTTTCTCCCCCTTCTGTTCCTATCTCCCTGTGGCGTTCACTGACTTATTCTCCTAGTGTTGCTCAAGACCAAAGTTGTTGACCTCTGAGTTAGACTAGCTATTTCCTCTTTAGGCAAAGAGGAACTTCACTTTTAACATATTAAGGCATCTTTTCTTTCATTCTAGCACAATGCTGATGTTCATAGCCCTATTTTATGCCTTAATGTGACAACTTCCTGTTTTTTTAGCCTAGTATTTAACTATTACAACAAACCTAGACTATTTACTTAATTGGCATAAAGAAACTGCAAAGCAGCAGTAACTGTCTTCCATGTGATTCTGATTCGTGATGAGCTATACTGTGTTTAGGGAATCATATTAATATTTTCTTGCAATTTGAGTCAACAACTAACAGTTTCCTGTCATCTTTTGGTAGATGTCAGGCAGTAATATTCTGGACATGGCAGCCTGACTGTCATGTTTATACTTAGGGAAAATTATTAATTGGGTGGTTTTATTTTAAACCCTCAAATCAGTTTGTTTTCTTTTTTTTTTTTACTGAATTTCCTATATATGTTGTTACACTCCCTAATTTCATGAACACACTAGTCTACTGACGTGTGATAACAGTGAATAATACATCCGTTGTATTACTTTCCTAATGTATACTCTAAGTTGTATTGCTATTGTCTTGTGTTTTCCCTAACATTAAAACGTTTCTTTGGTTTGTTTGATTTTTTTTTTTTTTTTAGTTATGGAATATACTGTTACTAATAAAAAACTAAACAGGAAACCCCCGGGGGAACAAAAGGATGTGTAGATGGTTAAGCTTGATGTCACACATATAAACAAGAGTATTTATAGCAGAGTTGTTTTCTGTTTAAAATTGATAGTTTATTAATGAATCTGAAGGGAAACTCTATCTCTTAATTCTACCAGAAGATTTAGAGGGTTTGATCTTACTGAATTCTAAAAATGTCCAGGATCTACTTTTTAATAATTGATTTCAAAAGAAATGGATTTATAGTGAATATTCAAAGTTCTTCGTGGTTTTTAAATCTAGTTGTTTGTTAGACTCACTAGGGGAATTTTAAAAATAATACTGATTGCTAAGTCCAGCTTCCCCAGATTCTTCATTCAGTGCGATTGAGGCAAGGCCAAGGAATGTGGACTAATAAAAGAATTTCTAGGTGATTCTGATTTTTTTTTTGATCTCATATGGGAAACAGCACTACAATTAGTGCTGAGGAAAGGAAAATAATCAACAGGAGATTTAATGGGTGGTATTGATGGTTCTCCTCTGGTGAACCAGAAATACCATGTGCTTTTTCTTTCTTTCTTTTTTTAATGTAAAATACCCCTTTAAGGATAGTATTTGGGGCCTTGAAATTCTACTCAGTTGGTATGAACTGTGGGGAATTTGAGACAAATAGCTTTTGTAATTGGAATGCACACTGTGTTGTAATAATGTGGAAAGAGAAACAAAAACTTTCCTTAATGTAATGAGTTTCCATTATCTGCCTGATCTAAGGTTTACAAGTCTACATTGTTAGGATTTATATTGGGGAGATAGGGGGTGTCATTTGCTGTGCGCATTCCTGTTCCAGCGACTTTCTCTTCAACCTCTTCCTTTCTCTGTCTGCAACATCAAAATATTTGTTGTCTGTACTTTTCTTTCTACACAGTGGTTTTCTTATCTCTCTTTCTCTGGGCCACACTGAAACCACTTCCAATACCACATTGTTAATGGAAGTTCACACACTTATTAGGTTTTTCCTTCTGTAGAACACTTCCAACTCCTCATTGTTCTTACGAAAGAAAGAAGATGAACTCTGAGATTATTTAAGACCCTCCTCTTTTTTTTTCTGGTAGAAGTAAGCAAAGAATGGAAAGATCTCACCTTTCTTGTGGCTAAAATAAAACTCTAGCATGTTATGTTTTTAACCAAAGTATTTCATCACGTTAAAATATCAATAACGACAAAATAATTAGGTTGACTCTTAAAGAAGGGATTTTGCCATCTAAAAGCTAATTAAAGAACTCTTCTTGCTCAATGTTTAGGTAGAATAAGTTCCCTTTAATCCCAGTTTGTGTCACTTCCTGTCTCTCTGAAGAGTAAAAAAACAAGAATGTTCTCACAAATGTGTGTCTGCCAACAAATTAATACTCCGCAAAGAGAAACTCTGCCCCAAATGGCAGCTTCCAATAACTGCTCTGATTCGAAACACAGCTCCTATTTTTTTTATCCCCTTCCCCTTCAAGGACAGTATTTGTGGATATCATGTTTATTTTTTACAAATCTCTGCAGTTTTCATTTAAGATTCAAAATGACTGGTGACTAAAATGACACATCTAGATAGTGGGAAAACCAATAATCTTCAAAAACACTCTTGAGATGTGTTAGAGTGACTTTGTCCCCTTCCCTCCTCTTTGTGCTTTTTCAAAGAAAGAAAGTTCAGTATGAAACCAATTCAAATTGTGACTTTACTCAGTGAGATGTTTTACCTTCTCTCAGACAGTTTCATACAGAAGTTTATAGGAAAAGAAAAAAAGAGAGAGAAA
Organism: Nasua narica; assembly: GCA_028533885.1. Taxonomy (NCBI): domain Eukaryota; kingdom Metazoa; phylum Chordata; class Mammalia; order Carnivora; family Procyonidae; genus Nasua; species Nasua narica. Next base: position 18,670,126 of record CM052812.1, read on the forward strand.
AGAGCTATGTTAAAATAGGAGGGTTAAAGAATGTATTATTCATAAGCATAACGAACACAGGAACCTGTTTTTCCAGAAGAATCGGGTTGATTAAATCATTCACTACACAAGCATCTAGTTATTTATTTTTGTCTTTAGAATTACAGTACTTAGCTTTTGTAATAAAGTAGACTTGATGCCCATATTTGGTATAGCAGTTGGAAGTCGTCAAATGAAGAATTATTTCATTTTACAAAATTTTTAGCAACTAAGAAATATAAACACTATCAGTTAAACATAGCAAACTTGCATTTTTTATTCCTTGGGCTATAGTTTGGAAAAAAAATCAAATTATTTTATATAACACTGCTTCTTACAGAGTTCCTTTAAGTGAAGTATGAAAGCTGCAGTGTAAGCTTTATTGGCCTATAAATATGTCATTATAGTTGGACTACATTTATATGCTTTGGATTGTTGTTTAAGCCAAGAAAATATGTCTCTACAGGTTGACTTTTTATTGAAACCCTTTGAGGCATACAATAGAATGTATTTTAGGCCAAGGTTATTAAAACAACATTTTCATTTTTTTGCAGCAGACTCATTGTCAATTATGCTGCCACAAACTGTCTGTGGATGGGCAGTTATGAATGGTTTCATCTCCAAATGTGTCTCTAGAAAAAGAAAGAAAAGATAGAAGCGTCTGAGCTGAAATTGAGAAAAGAGACCAGAGGATGTGGGTGTGGGTACAGCTGAATTTAATGATGGGGGTTCCCTCGGTTCAATTTCTGTTTCTAAAGGCCCATCAAATTGAGAAAGTGTGGCTTCCCTCTGTCCCTTCTGCTGCTCGGATTTTATTGTACTTTGGGGAATAAGGCAGCATAATGGTGTTGAAAGCACAGTGGGTGGGAGGTCAGGAGAATCTTGGCTCTACCTGTCCTGGAGATCTGTCACTTCCTGGAACAGTCACTGTATGTTTACGTCTTTAGGCTTCTTGGGTGTAAAATATGTGTAATAGTGTGTCCCCTGCTTTATCTCACTCTGTGTTTGAGAAGATCAACTGAGGAATAATTAGTGTCAATGGAAGCATTTATGATACTGAAGTCCTAGTATGATCAGCATGTTATTATCAAAGGGAGGTTTTATAGGATAGGGAGCTATGCAGTATTTTAGTTTATTTGTCCCTTTTGAACTTCCCTAATCACATGGTCTAGTGTTGAGGGCAGGGTTTACCCTCATTATTATCTGCCTCAATAGAAGACTATTATTAAAATCCTTCTGAACTTTGCGTATATATACACACACACGTACTATAAAATATTTTATATGTAAATTACATATTAAATATAAAATATATCATACATGTGTTTTACATGTTTCCTTACATATAGATATGTATATTTTTATGTTGTATAACTTTTTTCCTCTTGAAAATTTTGTCAAAACAAGCTGGGCCATGAGTAGCCACTGGTGTCGGTGACTTCTCAAGTACTTGTAGTTAGACGTTGACTCTGGTCTTTGGTTGAAAATTCTGAAGGCCTTGTTTTTCAAATAGTTATTTCAGATAACTTTTGAGTTTGATATGTCAAACTGTTTCCTGGGGTGTGGATGTGGGTAGGATTCTCACTCTGCGTTGAAGAAAACAGTTTAAATGTTTCCAGTAAGAAGCGTGCTAAGGTGCTGACAGTTTATCATAATGAGGATTTTCACCTGATACATCTAATGAACTTACTAGGATTGAAGACATGCTTATTAGGACAGTCCTTTCCTCCTTCCTTCCCTCCCTCCCTCTTTTCCTTCCTTCCTTCCTTCCTTTCTCTTCCTTCCTTCCTTCCTAAATGTAAACTTTGTATGTATATTAAACAGTCTTCTGAGCTTATGTGGTGTTTATATATATATATATATATATTTTAGAGAAAGAGATCACAAGTAGGCAGAGAGGCAGGCAGAGAGAGAGGAGGAAGCAGGCTCCCCGCTGAGCAGAGAGCCCGACACGGGGCTCGATCCCAGGACCCTGAGATCATGACCCGAGCTGAAGGCAGAGGCTTTAACTCACTGAGCCACCCAGGTGCCCCAGTGGTGTTTATATTTTAACTTCCATTGCTGGGTTAGCTGTCCTATTTCCCTTAAGGTAGAAATTTGTAAAGTTTCTTAGATGATATGTTGTTGAATTATTCTATTCATGAACATCATGAGGAATCCCTACAAAAGGGCCTCTTCACTGAAATGGATCTGGCCTTTATAGAATCCTTGAGTTCAAAATAGAAATCAATTACCTATGGAGCTTATCAAAAATTTGTAAAGGTACTTTCCAAAGGATTTTCTCACAAGGCCCATTGACAGTATTGTTGTGTGAACCACACATTCTTTAAAGAAGCCCATTATGACACAGTTAACACTGGAGAAGAATGCTGTCCAAGGGCCAACATGGCTGTTCCTTCACACGGTTGCTTCATGGCATTGTAAATTGACAGTCCAAAGGACTTTGTATGCTCACATTTCCAAGAGTCTGTATCTAAGACATTCAAAGCTTTAGGACAACTTTTCTAAGGATCTGGGAACAGATCAGGGAGGTTATTTATTTTCATTTTAAAGTTAAAATTCAGCTTGCCCATGTAATCAAACAGTTGAACATTGTCCCCAAATAATGGTAGAATGCATGTGTAAGAAGTGTCTTGGAAAAAATGACAATCCTGTATTTTGTCTGCACTCAGCCATGTGTGAGCCAGTCGGCAGCTGGTCATGGATATTGCTGTCTGGATACTTGTCATGATGGCTCATTCCAAGTTAAGACCCTCTCATTTGGAATTTCTGTTGACTTGTGGATTTTCTAGTGTTTTCTAGAGTAATGAATGCTTTTTAGAATTCCATCTCCTATTTTCTTTTGATAGTGGACTGAAGATGGATAGTCAACAGAAGAGAATTTTATAGAATTTAAAGTTTATTCTTTTAGAATTGGAGATGTCAGGGCAGAAGTAGGGGGGAGAATGTGAAATTGGAATTTTGGTGTTATTTTTAGTATTCAGGTTACCAGTATTTACCTATTGGCTATAATGCATGAACAAAGTAAGAAATTCATGCTTTTTTCAAGCTCTTCAGAGAGTTGTCAGGCTAGACGTTGGTACAGTTGATGCTTGAAATAGTCCTCAATCCTCTTTTTATTAGCCTAAACAATCCCAGTTTTTTCGATTCTTGCCCAGGATGTGATTTTAAAAATCCCTCACCATCCTGGTTACTCATCTTAGGATCCATTTTGGGTGTTCTTTTTACACCTGCTTACCCATTTATATTTTATGAGCTCATCTGTGCTGAGAAACCTAGACCTAAATGAGGAACGGCTTCCAGGGGAAGAAGGACTACGATACTCATCCATCCAGCTTGGCAGCCTCCAGGTAGATCAGGACACTGAATAAAGTATGACTCTCTTCTTCTCCCCAGCTGTATGACCTGGACTTCTAATTCTCAGAGATAAAGGGGGGAAATACGTTATTCAGCCACTACTCCTGAACTTCAGTTACCTGGGGTTTTTGTTGTTGTTGTTGTTTGTTTGTTTGTTTGTTTGTTTTTAAACAGTAACATTAAATGTAGACTATTATCTAACCGAAAATCATTGTCAACAGATATGGTGGGAGTCTCTGTGGCTCAATGCAAGTGCTTTACTTTTCTAACCTCTGTGGTTCTTATAGTTGTATTATAGCGTTTAAGGGCGTACTTGCCCCAGCTAGTTTTTGCCTCATTAAAGCCCACAGTTGAATGCCACAGTGTCCAGCTTGTTTAACCTGCTCTGATCAAGTAAGATAAAGACCAAAAAGTATTCCCTAAGTTATCACATGTGTTGGTTGAATGCACTGTCCTCCTCCTGGACTCTAGCTGTTCTGGCTTTTTTGTTTGTTTTTATTTTCTGTTTTTCTGGCACTTTGTCTTTAGTCAGGAACTCTATGGTCATTTCTATGATAAAAAAAAAAAGACCATGATAGAGAAAACAATCAACCTGTACTCTTGTTTTAGCTTCCGTAATGAAAAATGTTAATTTCACAATGAACTATGTATGGTGGTCACCAGCTGATGGGAAGGCAACCAAAGATGCAAGAAATTCAGCTGTGGTCCCAGTCCTTTGCCATATATATATTTCATTCCTGGTTATATACCTGGGCTCCATTGGAAAAAGTGTTTGGGCAGCCTTAGCTTCTTGCAAGCTCATAACTTTCCGGTATCATAGATAGATTGACAAACTTGGAGCCATAATTCTATTTACATGTGGTGGTAGGAGTGTAGGACTGACTCCATGCCACAGATGTACTTGAAAAATGTGGTTTGATTCAACAGCTCCCCTCCCAGTTAGAGATGCTAATGCTTTTCTCGTATGATTGCAACTCTAAAATGTTTTTGTTTGCTCTCCACCTCTCCTCTCTTGAGCCACTGCATGGTTACTGACTGTAGGCCATTATTATAGCTGTTATCACGATGGCATCACCTTGGAACACAAAGCACATACATCCTACATGTGAATTGATGTGACTTTTCCAGAGGGTTTTGTGAGCAGATATTTGATTTGGGCATTTAGGCTTAATTCTCTTTAGTGTTGACGCTGATTCTCCCAAACAGCTCGTTTATCTTTTAGAGTACTTCAGATGTGAGGTTTTATTGCAAAACATTAATTTTCCTAAATGTCAAAGATTCACTCCCCTTCTCTCTTCCAGCATTATGTGTTTAAGTCTGTAGTTTGCACAGGTCACTGCAGAGAAAAGCCGAGGTTTGGACTTTTACCCCATTTTAATAAATATATTTATTTAGGACAGACGGGAATAATGGCGGGTTTTCAAAGCCTTGCCGAAGTGCTTCGTGCACACTAGGGGCTGAGCAAATAGTCCTGCCATTTCAGGGTTTCCTGATTGCCCTGCCCAGGTATGTGTTTGCCCTTAGTGGTTATTGTGCTAGGGTGAAGTGGCGTCGCTTCTTTCTCCCCCGAAATCTCAGAGCCAAGCCTTGCCTCCACCTTTCTCCCTTTGGACCTCTCCACTTGCTTTCTAAATTTTTAATAATTTCTAACATTTTTATACTTCTGATCCTTTTAAAACATTGGCTTTCAGACTATAGCCCCGTCCCCTTCCCATGCCATCCGTAACACCATGCCTATCGGATAAAGTACAAATGTCGTAGGCCAGCATCCAAAGATGACCCCAGCCTCCATTGCTTTTCCTTTTTTATGAGATAACTTTCACCGTTGTTTTTACTACCAATGCTATCCACAATCATATTACAAAATGGGAGCCTTGCAAACAAAAAGCAGGAAAATGTACGTGGCTTCTTTTCCTCCCATCCAGAAGTAACTACTGTTAGCGCTTTGATAGATCTATGCACCAATGTATATAATACGTGCAGAGACCAGAATTCATATGCATGTACTTTCTCCCCAGCAAAATCTCACATTTGCCTCCCCAGTGTACATCTGGACAGATGTTTTGTGACAGTGTCCTCAAATGCTCTCTACGCTGTTTCTTTCTGCCTGCGTCATGTTTCATTATAGCGGTGTTTCTATTGTTGGACATTTCGGTGGCTTCTGTGTTCCTAAAACTCGCTGAAATTCTTGTTGCTCTGCACATATCCGTGACTATTTCCTTACATATCTGTAGAGGTGGAATTGCAGGCTCAAAGTGCACACGGAATGTTAAGACTGCCTATCTCTCTACCTTATCTCCTATCCTTTATGTAAACCTTCTGCTTTAGTCTAACTAGTCTGACTGCTTGCTCTCTTTTCTCTTGAACATGTGGACCTACCCTCCTGCCCCTGGATTCTGCAATGCATTTTGAGTGGCTCATGCCTTCACTCATTCTTGAGATGCCCCTTCCAGGACTCTCTACCTGCAGAAATGCTCTTTTCTTTAAGATGAAGGTTAAGCCCCTGCGAGCCCTTGGCAGCCATGCCGCTCCTAGGATTTTCCCTCCTTACGGAGCTCTTATCATACTTAGCGTCTCTACCACCTACAGAGTGCTTTACTCTGTAAGGAGCAATATAATGCAGTATCTTTTTCTTAGGTGTTTGTCTTATCTTCCCCTTAACGGTCTTCAGTCTATCATGTAGGCGCTCTAACTTCAAAGCCATGCCTGCTACGTTGAGGAAACATGCCACTTTTATGATCAACCTCTGAAATCTCTGGAGTTCTCTGCTCTGAGTTGAACTGGGACCCCTTCCTGCCTTCAGTGGTTGGCTTGACTTCTTTTCCAGCACATCCTAGGATGACACCCTCTAGTGGAGGGGCTGTCTCATGGGTACTGGTAGGAGAAGATACATCCTTGGGGAGATGGTTTAATTTTGGTTTAATCTGTAGCCAGCCATCTATAGACTTATTCTGGAAAACTCATTAAGAGAGATTTTGAACGTGCTTGAAGCTAGCCTGCTAGCCTGAGGATTTTTGGTGTTGTCGTAGGGGTGTGTTGTGTGTAGACATTTTGCGTATTAATACTGGCACTTATTAATTCATCTCTTCCTCAAGGGAATCTTTTACATGTTTCAGGATTATAGCAGTCACAGAAATGTTCAGGGAAATAAACAAATCCAGACTGGACTTGCTCTGCCTTATCTTTTTTATTATCGGCTTGTTCGTAATCTGTCTTTTTTTTAGGTGACAGGTTATTAAGGAGATGGTTTTAGCATGACATCTAATATTTCGTATTCTAGGCAATTGCACTGTTTTAATCCTTACCTCCCTTAAAATGGTTACTTGCTAATCATGATGGAGGATATTCTCCACCTTCCAACTACCCATTCTGCTTCTTTGGTTCACAAAGAAAGTATTCTATTAGGCCCTACAAAAACAATGCTTTATGCCTGGCCTATTCACTCAATAAGAAATAAAACATTGTTTTCATAGCAGTGCTGATAATAAGGCAGATTTCAAAGCATGATGAAACGTATACTTTTCTAGCAGAGAAAAACCTATAGTTACCTGG
>CM052812.1:18677552-18849124 GCA_028533885.1 Nasua narica
AAAAAAAAAAAAAAGAACAACAGAGAGCAAATCAAATTTTCCTTTTCCTTGCTAGTGTTTCAAATATTTGAAAAGACCTGTCCCCACTCCCACTTTTTCATTCCCCAGCTCAAACACCAACAGCTTCAATCCCACATTCCATGTGTAGCATGGCTTCTCATTCCTCCCCCTTGCTGGTAGTCCCCATCTAAAGGAATTTCAGCTGTCCCTGCCACTCTCAGAATGTAACTATATTTGTCTCTACTTAAAGAAAAGATGGGACTGCAATCCCTTAATTTTTTATACATGTAAAAATTTAAACCATTCAAGTACAAGTCCTTCACCTCTTTCCAATTCCCACTCCATCTCTTAGAATTGACACGTTACTAACAATTAGTGGTTATTCCTTCAGTTATCTATGTGTGTGTGTATGTGTGTGTGCATGTGTGTAAATTGTTTTGCTTTAAACGAGATCTTACCGTCTCCCCTATTTTGCAACTTTCTTTGATCGGCTACTTAAGTAGCTAGAACTGTGTTGTACAGTATGGTAACCACTAACCACCAACAGCTATGAAGCACTTGAACTACGGCTACTGCAAAAAAGAAACCGAGTTTTTAATTTTAATTAATTTCAGTTTAAAATTAAAAACCGAAGCAATTAAAATATTTTTTTGTGAAATATAGCTTTATTGCTTTGGTAGGGCTACATATCATCTCGCTGAATGTTTAGCATGCAAATTACATGTACTATAAGTGTAAAATACACACCAGATTTCCAAAACTCACCATAAAAAAGAATATATATCTCATTAATAATTTTTATATTCGTTACATGTTGAAATAATGTTTTTGATACGTTGGGTTAAATAAAATATATTAATGCAATTGATTTTACCTTTTCCTTTACATTTTTTATGACTACTAGGAATTTTTAAATTATGTGGTTCACATTCTATTTATATTGGACAGTGCTGATCTATAGAGATTTGAATAGCTGTGATGGTAAGCCAAACTTTTTATTTTGAAGTAGGATCGCTGTTGTATGCACTCAGAAGGTTAGGCCATTGTATTTGCTGTGGAAGGAAGATGAAGGTGGAAGAGACCCAGGCTGAAGAACCTGGGTGGTCGGGTAGTCGGGTGGACAGACACAGCTAGGTTGTGACAGGGGGTTAGCCAGCGCATGGATGGAGGTGTAAGTGACGTGCACTGGAAGTTACAGAAGTTTCCATGGGTATGTGTCTTGCAATGTGAGCAAACTTGCAAATACTTAGAGGGCAGGGATTATCATTGTTGAATAAGTAAGACGATTCCCATCCCTTGTGATTTCTCTGTTCTACCAAGATATTACTAGAAATAAAGAATTTTGTGGTCATCTCTGGCTTAGATCTTCTTTCTGAATGGCCTACTCATCTCACTAGGAACTTAGATTTTGTTCAGATTTGGCTTTCCAGATAGAATTCCTGTGTTTGATGTTAAATGTTGACCTTTCATTGTCTCTGATAAAAACATTGGGGTTCATATCAAGTTTGTCTTGTTAACAGAAGAAATACGTGTATTATATATTCCTCGTTGAAATTACTAGTATTTTGTCAAAGCTTTAACACTTCTACTCAGAAAGTGTTCTGAGATGTTGAAGTGAAGATAATTAGGCTGAAGGCTCTTTCTTGATTTCTTTGGGTTTATAGAGTTCCATTTGTTTCATAACTAGGAAGATATTTTTTATGCTTATGAATGCATTCTCTGATGATAAAAGGATAGCAGTTGAAACTCAAAATGTTAAGTCTTTATCCTCTCATTGGGTGTCCTTGATTCATCAAAGCATTATTTTCATGTGATATTCCTTGCTTATATTACCCACAAGCGAAGAAAAAAAGTTGGCAATTTTAGATTGCAAATAATAGAACTTTTCTGTGAAAATGTCAACTTTCTGCCTGGTTACATCATTCATAGTTGCAAATGGGGCTAGTGTGGTTAATCAAATCAATTCATATAAAACAATTTCTCCAGAAGGCAATGGGAGTGGTGGATCTCACAGAATCAGAGAATTTACCCCGGGCAGAGCTTTCTGGCTGAATAAAACTTCTGTCGAATTTGTTCTGGGAGTAAAGATACGGATGGTATAAATCCAGACTATAGATAGTGGGTTCAAGGTTTGGCAGGCAGCGGACCGATGCTCGTCTGCTTTCTCCCACCCCTAAGATCCTATAACTTAGGCTGTAAGTCAAGTGCTCGAATGTTCGGCTGAGGAATTATGAGTCATGAGTTCTTTATTCAGGACCAATGGATAAATTTTGGTAAGGATGCCTACCCACCCCACAACCAACACCAAATCTTCGTGCAGAATTCTGTATGTAAATACACATTTTCTTGGGAGATCATTCAGAGCATTAATCTGATTCCCAAAGGAGCTTGTGATGATAAGAAGGTTATGAAATACTTTCTTAATGCCTGATTATCAGTTACCCATCCCCCCAAAAACACCCCTCAGGCACTTCTGCCAAATTTGATATATTTCCCTTTCCTGCTAGTTCATACGCATGTGACCGGGAGGAAAGGTGGTTGGGTTCTCCTGTCCTGATGGTGCTTAACCTTTGCGGGGGTGCCATAGATGACTTTTAGAATCTGAAGAACACTGTGGGTTCCCTGACCAGAAAACATTTACATCCACCAAATTGGAAAGACACTGGAGGACATTCATGGATGCTGTCCCAAAATTGCTTTTTGAACTCTTAGGTCAATACTGCTGGTTGAACCCCTTTATTTTTCATTTTGTTTTATTATTATTAACATATAATGTATCATTTGCCCCAGGGTACATGTCTGTGGGTTGAGTCCCTTTAAAGAGCACAAAATCGTCATGCTAGGAAGAACAATGAGGGTGACGTGTGTCCAGCCACAACGTTGGTGAGATTCCACTTTCCAATACGGGGATTTCTGGTTCTCAAACATGTGTGGCTCTCTCATCTCGTATATTTTTCTTCTGTATTTTCAAATTATAAATTTTGACAGCAGGGTTAGACCAGAGGACATTCTTATTTTCTACTCTCTGGGTAATTTGAATCTGCTGTGTAGACATTATATCTTTATTAGTTACTTCCTGGATAGGGTGCTGTAAAAAGACTTGCAATGGTGGGAAACCCTCTGCAAACTCCTTTTGATGAAGTAGAATGCCCTTTTGTAATGTAAATACATTTCCTATGGCTTAATTTTAAGATATCAGATTTTCATAAAATTAGGCCTAAGGATTCCTTTGAAAGCCTTTTTGTCAAATCGACCCAGTGGCCGCTTCTAACAGCAATCTGTTTATTATGTGAATCAATCTCAAGTTCAATATTCTTAATATTTATAAAATAATGACTTTTTGTCTTTTACTTAGGGAGTTCTGCATATTTGCTTATGGTTCTAAAGTTGGTCTATTTCCTGGAAGTATGAGTTGAAGCTCAAAATGAGAAACCTTTTCTTTTTTATTCTGATCAAGACCCTATGTGCCATTTACTAGACTAAACTATTTACAGGGAAGGGAGGGGGTCCCTCCCCCAGCCCAACTTTTAATCTAAGAAACTATCTGGCATGCAGTAGGTGTTCAAAACTTACATGGGATAAATGGATGGATGACTAGGCTTTAATTCTTATATCTGGAGGCAGCATGATATAATGGTAGAAGACTTGCAAACCTAAACTTGAACCCTGGATCCTCAATTTAAAAAACGTAATAATCCCTACCTCTCAAGGATATTGTAGGATTTAATAATATACTGAATTTGAAGGTCTTAAGACAATGTCTGGCACAATAAAATATTTGATAAATGGTAGCATTATTAAAATCTCAGCCCTTATATTAAGATGTCCTAGACTTCAGTTATTTATAAACCAACATCACAATTTTTGTCAGATCAATTAACTCCCTATTTTATGATTTACTTAATATTTTTCTTTAACTGCCTTTTTTTTTTACTTAACTCGATTTAATAAAAAATTTTATTTCACTACTATAAATGGAAAACCAGTATCACTTGCTGTAAATAACAGTGGAGATAAATACATAATTCTTAAAGTTAAATAAACCTGTTTATCCTTGTGCCACCTAAGATTGACTTGGGTACCACTAGTGTATACCACACTTAAGTCATTTCCTTTGAGGCTTTTCTCTTGGGCAAGAGCCCAGCCTGGCTTATTGATAGCAAAGAGAGCTGCTAGGGCTGTGGCAAGCCTCATGTCAACAGCAGGCTAGCAAGGGTTGGAACCAGTTACCCTGAATTAATCTATAGGCTCAGAATTGTAACTGCCACACAGATTTGAGGTCTGAAAATAACTCCCCACGCACCTGCCCTTGCTGTGTGTCCCTTACAGTGTTAATTAGCACCAATAGAGGAGTTGCCCAGACTTTTGAGATGCCCAGACTTTTGTGAATGCTTGACTATTCAGCCCGGGATTGGGCTCGCAGACTTAAGAATCTCATCTCTGGGCAGTTTTGGAACATGGGGTCCCAGGGGGTGAGAAAAAGGATAATGGTCATTACCCTCAACTGGCTCCAAATGGTGATTGTAACCTTGCAAAACTGAGTCCTGGGTAAAATTTGTCTCTTTAGAAATGGGCCTAGTCAAAGGGGATTCGCTGAGACGGTATCCCTCACATTGTCTAGATTAGAACAACTTCCTTGCCCAGAGGTTGTGTTCCAAGCTAAGCTAACTCCCTGTTCTGAAAGAGAGTATACTTTAGTGGCACAGGAAAAACCAAGTGAAGGCTCACATCTGTGTTCTGTTGCATAATTGATAAAGGCTGAGGAAGTGCCATTGGAGAGTGGCTCCTCATCCATCCTATCCTCCTAATCCTTCAGAAATGGGCAGCCCATTTCAGGAGCCTTGTTAATGACTATGCAGGCACCTCGGTAGCCAGAACATTGCATGTACTTTGAGAGATGGGTCTGGATGTGTTTGCCAGACAATTTGATTCCAACCGTGTCCTGAAGACCATCCTCAATTTGAGTGTGCTCTACCCTGTTACGCTGTGAAAGAAAAAGGTAATTCAGCCGAGCGAGTGTTGCGCCGTTGGCTAGAAACACCACAGTTCTGAATACAAATATTACTAACAGTAAACGATTCATTAAAGGAAGAGTAGCAAAAAATGTCTGACAAATGAACTCCTGAAGTTTGGACTAGACTAAATTTTACCATCCGTGAGCAGTACCTTAATTCATCAACCAAAATATTAGTTGTCCGTTTAAGTCGCCAAAACATTTATAGTCTTAGAGTAAATGACTGGTAATTAGGACTTACAAGCTATAAATACATAGCAGGGATTTGGTGATATCATAATAAACCACGAGAGAAGCTAGAGTGGTTTCTAATGTTAGTAGAACCTTGAGAAATATTTAGATTCATGTTCTCAGCGTCACAGTTAGTGTTTTTTTTTTATTGGGAGGTGGGGTTTTATCAAAAAACGTGCAACTCTTCTATCAGAGACAGTGGGAATATAGATTGTCAAGAGGAGGTTAGGTCCTTGTACACCGTCTGAGTATTTTATCAAACAATATATACTTAAAGAAAAATAAAATTATTCCCCCCGTTCCTTCCTCAGTTCCCTCAGTTCAGATCCCTTTCTTTTGAATGAGTTCTGTATAAATGAAAAAAGACAACAATGGAAAGTTCCTTGGGCCTCTCAAGTCCTCGTCCCCAGTTTGGCTGGTTTATCCCCCGTTTCAGATTATAAGAAGTAAAGCATTCATCATTCCAGCTCTGGACTTTGTTTCCCTCTCTTTTTCCCTGCCGGTCGGTCTGGAGACATGACAGCCCTGCGGACCCACACCTGCGTCCTGGCTTCACTCACAGTGCAGGAAGGCGGCCGTCGGGGGTGGAGGGGGGCGGAGGGGGGCGGGAGCTAGGCCGTGTCCCGAGACGCAGTCTGGTGACATCAGTGTGGCGTCTCAGTGAAAAATCCAGCCCAACAGCTGGTGTACAGGCCAGTGTCACTGCCCTGAAGGTCCAGCCCTGCAGAGCATCGTGTATGTGAGCAAGGAGCAAGACCCTTCTTTGTAAAGTCTGTTAGTCTCACAGAAAGTTCCGTGGAAATGCAGGCCAAGTGGCATGGGGAGGTGTGGAGAGTTACTTGTTCCATGATGGCTACACTTTTCATTTCTGTAGCCCATTTCGGGAGATTTCGGGCATCCTGGACTAGGCACTGCTATGTGCACTCTCTACAGCCATACCTCCCACCTGCAAGGCACTGGGGAAGAAATGTCCTGTGCAGTCAACACACCTACACTGATGTCATTAGTGACAGTTGCTTAACTGAGCTCACACGCAGGGACAAATGTGCCTGGTATGAAACACAGTGCCAGGATCCGCCCCAGAGTAATTTTATTTTTGCACTGGTGGTCCTTCAATCCTTTATAGATTTGCGCCTTTCTTGATTTTGAAGCCTGGAACCAAATCCAGAGTCCCGCTTACTGGAGAATCAGAGTCCGAGATGAAACTCAGCACATGAAGAGCTATGGGGCACATGGTGGGCCCCAGTTAGCTACGAGCACCCCCCCCTAGTGTGGCCGGGGTTAACCCACAGTGCCTGGATGGACGGGGGTGTCCGAAGGGAGGATCCAGGGATTCGAGGGAGGAGGCAGGGAGCATGGAAGAGAGGGGGCAGGGGGTACTGGCTGTTTACTAATCAGCAAGGAAGTCCTCTGGCCTTGTAAACTGGCGAGGCCATCGTGGTGCCTACCAGTCAGCCTTGGCAGCCCTCCCTAAGGTGCTGGTGTCAGTGTGTTAACATGGGGACAGGAACCTGCCTAGATTCTGTTTGTAGCTTTACTGAAAGCCCACCCGACAATGCTTAACTGAATAGTGCTCTTCAAAATGCACCGACTAAAAATAGTTTCATCTGCAGTGTGAACATAGTTTCGTATTTATACTAGCATCTGGCCTAAGGAATTGAAGACTCCATTCTTTAAATAGCTCCACTCCAGCTCTTGAATACTCTGAGAAGAAAATCTATCCCAGTCAAACACCTTGTTTACATAGCCATGTTTAAATGCAAACAAAAAGCTCCCTTTTTAAAATGCAGAAGAATATTAATTTGGGAGTGATAGTGCTTTGGGGTAATCTATTTTGGGGGGGAAAGAAAGAGGGGGTGACTAGAGAGTGAATTTAAAAATATGTCCATTTTAGTAAAAAATGACTGAGACATCTACTGTGTTAAATTTTTTATTTTCCTAAATTAGATTCGCAAACATGTAAATAGTATGTGTGAACTTGGGGTGCCTGTTTTACCGTCATATGTGAAGCCAGCTAGAATGAAGGTCTTGGGAAGAAAAATTTATGCTGCTGCTAATGCCCAACAATAATAGAAATATAAGCCTAGATATACTTTAACTTTTTCTACCAGCAAATGCTCTGGGGCCGGAAATCATTTGCCAGCAGGCAATGAATGTACTTTTGTTAGTCTTAGGGGGATACTAATGGTTAGTCCCCATGAAGAAAAATGTGAAAATAACACACTAAAAGTAAACATTACGAATGGATGGCTAATGATTAGCTGTTATAGTCCAAAGGGGCAGGGTATTTTTTTTATAGTTTTATGACCCTTGCCCAGCCTTTATTGAAAGAACACTGTATATTCACGGTTACATATTTCAAACTTCTACCTCTTTTGAACATCTTCTCAAAGATCATAGCACATATTCTCCGCCTTCATTTGTATGTTGTTGTAGGGGGAGGAGGATTTTAGATGAATACTGGTTTTAACATTATATTAAGGAAAAGGAACAGGCAGTTATTTTTAAAAATATAGTTCATGAAGCCACAGAGTAGGTTATAATAATAAGTCGTCCCCCATTCTGAAAATTAAATAAGGGCAGTAGGATTGCTCTGTTAGGTGGACGAGTTAGTACACGATTGCTACAGTGTCGTCAAGATAGAGCCCTGCCCCAAGTGAAGCGCTTTTGTGTATGTAGGCCTGCTCCGAGAAATAAAAATGTTAACAGGTTGCATTTTTTTTTCCTCATTGAAAACAAAAATGACTGTTTTTGAGTCCCTGGGGGCTCTAGTTTTACAACTTAGATTAACTACTTTAGTAAATAAAAGAATGTCGGTAGAATATTGCCCACTAAAATGTTAACATGTGGGTATTTGGAGAGTAGGAACATAAAAGCAACTTTTCAGTTATTGCTGTTGAAATTAGATTTGAGGCCATGGGTTGTTCTTCACGGTCTAGGAGAGTAAATGCTCCAGCTGAATGAAAACTAGGTATATTCTTTTCTCTGAGAAACACTGAAATGTCATAATTTAAGTACCACTTTCATTTCTCACCAGCGGAAATTTTCTAGATAAAAATCCAATCTAATTCTAAATTATCCTTTTAAAATGTTTTTTTCCCATTTACAAATGTAATATGTTTTTTACTGCAAAAAGTAAAGATATGCAAAAAGAAAAAATAAAAATCATTCGTAGTCCCAGGACCCAGAGGGTACTACCACTGTAAGAGTCGAACTCCAATTTACTCTATTTCTTAATCCCAAGATATCCCTGGTTGTAAAGATACACCCCTGATTTCACAACAGCTTTTAGGGAACAAGAAACAATTTCATTCCAGTTTTTAGATATGTACTTATTTCAGAAAATTAGTAAGTTGTGAAGGAGACCAAGGAGTGCCCAGCTGTGGCCCAGCCGTGGCCCTCCTTTTCCCAAGAAGCTATATTACCCCCAGGTTCCCAGCTCACAGTGAATCCTGCCCTAGTCTGAAACCGTTAGAATTCTAAGGAACCTCAAGAGTTCCATCTAATCTCACAGTAATCCTTCCATTGATCTTCCGGTGACGCTGACTTTACTTACCTTATACAACCATTGATTTTTTTTTTTTTAATGCACTCTGAATTTTAGAAAGTACTTTGTTTTTATATTGGACAAAATAGTATGTCCCACCACATTTTTCCATTGGGACTGGTTTCCTTAAGAAACCCACAAGAGAGGATATACATTCTTTTCCCATCTAAAAGTCCTTTAGATATTTTAAGGGCAATTGTCATGTTGCTTTCAAGAGTTCCTGAAGTTTACTGGTTTTTCTGACATCTTCTGATTTCTAGGTTAAGCATCCTTGGTGCTTTCAACCTAGAATAATTCCTTATACTCCTGTTAATGTGCTTCAGTTAATCAGTGCTTGTTTAAAAATAGCGTCTGCAGACTATATATGTTGTCTAACCAATCGAGCATAAAATAAGACCATTACATTCTTTATTCTGGACCTATATTTCCATGAATTCTGCCCGATGTTTTATTATTCTTCCTAGCACTATTTTCTTTTGACTCCTACGGAAATGATGTTTAGCTAAGAAAAGTGGGTCTTTTTCATCTGAAATGTTAAGAAGGGCTGCAACCATCTTGTTCTTATACAATATATTTTTTCTTTTTTGAAACTAGGTGTAAGACTGCATTCTCCCTTATTACACTTAGCATTATTTGATTTCAGCCAATTTTTAGGCCTTTATGAGCTGAACATATATTTGGATCATATCTTAGGATCTCATATATTTGGATCATACCTTCCCACTGTGTCATCTGCAAGCTTGAGAATTCTTCTATATCGTTACTCGAGTTGTCGACTAAAACAAGCAACCAGCAAATAAACACAAGCCATTCTTATCGTTCAGATGTGATCACATTCCTACTTGAATTTCTGTCTGAGGTATATCTTCCTGCCTTGATTCCAAGTGTCTTACAGGAAAAAGCTTGTCTTACTAGTCAATATTTGGAACTTTCAGAGCTCCTAGTTGAGAGTCAACTTTTTTTTTTAAGATTTTATTTATTTATTTGACAGAGAGAGAAAGATCACAACTAGGCAGAGAGGCAGGCAGAGAGAGGGGGAAGCCGGCTCCCCGCCGAGCAGAGAGCCCGATGCGGGGCTCTATCCCAGGACCCCGAGATCATGACCTGAGCTGAAGGCAGAGGCTTTAAACCTACTGAGCCACCCAGGTCCCCCAAGAGTCAACTTTTGATGGATCTATTGACCGTTAGTGAATTATACATCTACCTCATCTTACCTTCAGCCAACACCACAATTCTTTGTACATGAACAAAGGGAAAATTAAGTGGTATGAAACCACACAATGGACCTTGGTGGAGATAGTTCACACAGGGTCATGTATCCGAACATGAAAGAGTCCTTTTTTTCATCCATATGTTTTCTTATAGAATGACAAACAGAGCTGGTCAATGGATGAAGGCTCATCTTTCAGCTAGACGATTTATTGTATAGACAAACTGCCCAAACATTTAACTCAGTTTTTCCTTTTCTAAGCAGATGTTTTGCTAGAATGTAGACACAGCTTCCACAGATATCTTTCTGGCCAGTGAATGTTAATATATTTGTTAATATATGTGCCGTTTACAACAGAAGAATGATGCTGGCATTTTATTTTGACAAAGTGTTGGAAGTATAGTTTACTGTAATAAAAGGAACAGCCCAGGCCCATGGAGCAGTTCGTGTAACCTTCTGGTTGGGATGTGTTTATTGTATTCATGCAGATAACCATCTGTTTGTACATTTTTATACTGACTTACTCATTCATTGGTTTAGTCATTAAACACGTAAGGGTCTTTTGTGCTCAGTCTCTGTTAGACTAGCTTTCCAAAAAGATTCTTGAAAATATTAATTTTTATTGTATAAAAAATATTTAATTTATTTAGGTTAGCATTTGCGAATATACAAATATATATAATCTAATAGTGTTCAATAATGTTAATCATCATCATTATAAATTTAACACAGTAATCCAGTACACACACACAAATATTTATATTATGTAAATGTGTGTGTATATATATATATACATATATGTATTTGAACCTTACTTAACACTATTATGAATGATGTGCTCTAGTATTTCTTTTGTTATATTCTATTTCATTTTTTTAAAAAATAATGGTTGCAACTCACCTACTAGGATTTGTAATCCTACTAATAGGCTTGCAAGCCTCCATTTAAATAACACTGACCCAGAAGTAATCATTTTGCGCAATGTCTTCTTTCTGGTTAAGATACTATTTCCAAACTGAACTGCTTATCTAGGTTCTCCTGTCCCTATAACAATCCCTACAGAACTTGGGTTTCTTTTCAAAAGTCTAGCAAGGAACTCTTCCAAGGTATCCTACTTCTAAGGCACCAGTAATGTATAGTTCTTTGTTCTTATTGATAACCTAATATGCAATACTGTCATAAGTAATTAAGATGCCCATGTTTAAAGTAAAAAGAAAACCCTACATCGTTGTCTTTTATGACAAAGTGCCCTTGATTTTTCAAAACATGTGGGTAAGTTTGCTGTTCTTCCATATAAAGTATGTTTAGAGAATCCATCTTTTAGGCATTGTCTGAATTGGTGTGTGACTTTTTGGTGGAGAAAAAGCAATAATTTCCTGCTTCTTCGCCTTGGACTTAAGAGAAACTGCTTTCAACATCCCAGAGACAAAGAAAAGCTTCTATTTATAGGCTTCATGTGGTTTCTAAAGTTTTAACCAAAGTGAATAGAACAATAATAAATTGCTTTCACATTTCTGCCCATAGAATTGTTTATTTAGCATTTTCTGTAAAACAAGAGACCTTCCATCCTCATGAAAAGACTGTATTTTGATTGCCTGGGAGATTTGAAATGATTTCTAATCTTGCCACAACTGTCTTCTGCTGTATAAATGAAATGTTTCATTTTCAAAGAGACTGTCAGGACATTCTGAAGACAGTTCCTTCCCTACTCTGCACAGCACCCCCCCACCACCACCAAATAAAGTGCTTTGCTTTGGATTTTTTAAGAGAACAATGGTATTATTTTATATATTGGAAGATACAATTTTTAGCGGGTTCTAAAATGCTTATTTTCTACCAGTTTTTTGTTGTCATTTCACGACATTGCTCCTAAGATTCTTTTTTTTTTTTTTTTTGATTCACTAATTAACAAGAGTTGCCAGTTTTGTGGGGTCGGGTCGCCAAATGGGACCATAGCCCTTTGGATATGGAGCAAGAATTGAACCTAAAATATCATATGTATGCAAATCACTATCTCTTTTTTTAAGTGTGTGGGGTGGTAGTCAGAGCAATAAGTATCCACAACAAAACTCCCTTCCTTTGTTGAAATAGGCAGGCCTTTTCTTGACAACTAGACAAACCATATCAAGGACTGCCATTTTATCAGGGTGTTGAAGAGGACTGAGATGAGCTTATCAATCAGCCTTCCTGACCTTAGGGCTTAGCATTTTCAAATTATTTATATTCTCATATGCCCTTGCTGATCTCTAGACCTGCCCTGAGTGTGAAAGAAGCTCCGTGGTTTTTTGTTTTGTTTTGTTTTTTGGGGTTTTGTTCTTTTTTTTTTTCCTGAAGCTCAGTTTTTTAATGGCACTTGATCCAACCAGTTTTCTCTCCAGAATCGTCATGTTCTGTTGTCTCACAATCAGAATAAATTGACATTTTCAATTTACTAAGTGCTTTAATTTTGTTTAGAAATAGCTCATAAGGAAGGCTATTCTTTTAGATTTTTTTTTGCCCTAAAGTTCTTGATTTCCATGCTAAATTACCTAACTGATATATTTAATAAGGAGAGTTTTTCATAATTACACTTAAAGAACTGGAAAAAGTCAAGTTTAAAGCATGTACTGTAATGCCATTACCAGAAAAATGACTAACATCCAAGCAGAGAAAAATAGTTAGCCAGCCCACTAATTATCTTAATATATATAATCAGGTCTCCAAGCTGCACTTAATCAATATCTTCTGCCTTGATTAGCCATATTGAAATACTTGAAACCCTGACTTATAATATGAAATTCAGTCATACTTATAAATGGTGATAGCTTTTATTTACTTAGAGTCAACAGTTGATGAAAAAGCTCTTACTTAAATAAATTGGCTTTGAGAACAAGGATACAAACAGAAACATAATTCATTCATTCTATAATTGTTCCTTTCTGCTGTGGACATTAGCCTTTGGCATCTGGTCTTTAACCATAATCTATGGCTAGATATAGTCAGGGCATTGTAGGCATGCAAAGGTGAATTCAAATTGGATAACGCTTGAGAATTCCAGTTAAAACAAGTTGACTGGAATCTAAAACACACTGTAATATGGACAAAGGAATTGTTATTATAGATTAAATGTATGTCGAAGATATGGAAGGATTATTGTGTCTGTTTCAGATGTAATTTCATGCCTGAGAATTTACATTGAAGGAAAAATGGTCTGGATCCCATTAGCGAAAGGCCCTGTTTTGCTGTCAGTTTAATTAAATGGAAACCGCTGGCAAGAGCGCTCAGGAGGTTGATAGAAGCAATACTATTTTGTGTGTTGGAACAGGAAACTGTTAGGTCTTCCAGTTTGAAAAGGATACAAGAATGAAACCTGTGATTCATTTTTGTTTACAAACTCCCTCCTAGTTTACAATGACCTAAGTGATAAATTAACTACAATAAGTTATACATAGTGTGCAGGACAATGGCTTGATCCCAAGATATGAAATGCTGATCTCTGATGAAGAAGGTAGAACTTATTTTAATGTGACTTTCCCCTAAACAATGCATTCTTCGACAAAAGTAATTGTTTCCTTTGGTTTATTTTTCTGTAAATAGATTGAGCTGAGAAGGGGGAGGGGTGTTCAGTTTGCTTTTAAATGTGTGTGCGTGTGCGTGTGTGTGTGTGTGTGTGTGTGTGTGTGTGGCAAAAGAAAGAGAAGAAAAACAAAACAAAAGAAGAAAGGGGGGAAAGAGTAAAAAAGAGACCCTGAAACAGTGACTTATCTGTTAAGTGTGTTTGGCATCCTGCCTTTTGGCTGGAATTTTTGAGAGAAACATATTTGGTTTACTTTAATGGGCAAAAGCTCTGAACCTCATTTGTAGGAAAAAAGAGCATGTTTTCTTTTCCCTTTTTCAGTTCAGTTTATTATATCTTGACATTCTGTCTTGTAATTGAATAGTAATTCTGAATTTAGAGCTGGAGAAGAAGAAAATTCAAGTGAGCCCTCCTTCCCCTCTTCCTCCTCCCCTTCCTCCCCCCATCTCCCATCTCTCCCTTCCTCCCCCCCTTCTCCCCCTCTTCCTCCTTGTATTTCAGAGAAAAGGAATAGCTGATCCCAAAGTTTTATCTCTTTTCACAGCCACCCTTAGAAACTGGCACCAAAAATGATTAATTTCACTGAGACTGTGTAACTGTCTTTGTAGCTTGGATTGTGCTGGGGGTTATTTACATATTGTGTCTATTCTAATAATATGAAATCAGTATGTGTTTTAGAAGGAAATTTTCAATCTCAGTTAAAAAAATAATCAATCAGTGAAAACATTCTATATAATACTGTCATGGTGGATTAATGAAATTATGCATTTAACAAAACTCTCATACACAGAATGAACCCTAATGTAAACTATGGATATGATTAATAATAATGTATCAGTATATTGGTTCATCAGTTTTAACAAATATACCACACTAATGCAAGATGTTTTAAAAATATATTTTGCAGGAAAATACTAGCAGCAAAAAAGAAAAAAGGGTATATAAGTAGTATGCAAACCAAATCCTTAATTTGGTATTGCTATTTTATCACTATTATTAACTAAATATATTTATTGAATTATAATTCCCTTAATAAATATGTTGAGGGGAAATTATTAGAGTTACAAAAACATAAGTCGGGTATATTATTTCAAAATATTTCGTTCAAATATTTGGACCATCCAACATTGGAAAAATTGTAGGAGGTCATTTTCTCTCTGCGTGTCCATATTTATTTTCTTCATCTTTTTTAATTGTACTTATTTTCTTATAATAAAAGTATTGCATGCTTGGGGTGCCTGGGTGACTCAGTCAGTTAAACATCTAACTCTTGATCTTTGCTCAGGTCTTCATCTCAAGGTCATGAGTTCAAGCCCTGTGTTAGGTTCCACACAGGAAATGGGGCCTACTTTAAAAAAAAAAAAAGCAATGGATGCTTATCATATTAAGGTGATATAAATAAATTTAAAAAAATTAATCACCCGTAATACCACCTTCTGACATAACTACTGGTGATATTTATTGTTGTTCATTCTAGTCTTTTTTTTCTCTGCCTGTATGTGAGCTTTAATTTTTTTAAATTTATACTGTAACTTCAGTTTCATATCTGTGTTCTTATTTAATGTGGTCTTTTATACACAAAAGATATTCATCGGGAGTATCGTTTTTAGTATTGGATTCCACTGTATTCCATTATACGGAAGTACAGTAATTTGTCTGTCTCTTCTCCTATTGTTGGACTTTGGGTTTTTGGGTTTTTTTCCTAGCTTTTAGCTATTATAAACAGTGCTCTTGTGAACATCCTTGAAGTTATATCATTCTTCGTATCCTTGACTATTTCCTCAGGATAAATTCCTAGAAGTGGAACTTGCGAGGTCAAAGGTCAAAGCAGAATTCAGAGGTTTTTGCTAGGTGTTGCTTCAATTGTAACGAACATCTTCAGTAGAATCAGGATATCATGTACACTGAAAATCCCTCAGTGCTTGGCATTGCTGAAGCCAATGGAAAATGGAAAACATGTTATCAAGTTTCAAGAGAAGTTGGGCAAATTTAGATATAGCTAATCTTGGGCAGATATGTGCTTTGTGTGTAGAATATGTTTCTATACCCAGAATTCTATCTCTAGTTCTTGCATTGTGATGGGGGAAAGATATCCCAACTGTAAGGGTGTTCTTAACTATTCCCTTCTCCACGACAAAATGTCCCACAATGTCCCTTTGGGGATTTGTATTTGCACTGAGCTTTCCCTGCCTTTTAGAGCGTTCTAGCTCCATGTCTTGTCTGTGTGTGTGTGTGTGTGTGTGTGTGTGTGTGTGTGTGTGGCATATATGTGGGGTGTGTGTGTGTGTGTGTGTGTGTGGATGGGGAGGAAGCTTTCATCCCCATTCTCCCTGTGCTCTCCTAGTCACAGGTGAATATAGGGGATTTGCGTTTGTGAACTAGCCAGTGATAGGCTGGGACATCTTTGAAAGTGTTAAGCTAAAAGACTGTTGTAACCAATGAGTATTTATCCTGATGATGTCACAATGGTGAAATCAGAGGCTCTAGGGAATTGATTATGAAATTACTCAGAACTGGAAACATTCATTCCACTTTTAGTAGCTTTTTGGAGTGTGATAAAAACCAGGATAAATTGAAGCTTTAATAAAATAGGGCTACGTGTGTTGCTCCAGGTTCCTGAAGATCATTATTTTGAGTATAGTTAAATTAATAGACAGTTCCCCCCCCACACACACACACACCAGATGCCAGTGTGAAAAAGGGGAGGGAGAAGCTTTTAATCTCTGTTATTGATTTTCTGTGTGTACAGTTATATCTAAAGAGTATGCTTTACCAGCTATTGTGGGGTTGGGCTTTCAGGCCAATAAAAAGCTTTGGTCCTTAGAAAATAAAATGAGATATCCAGGCAGCTAGTTTCTTTTCATTTCTTTTCTTTTCCACCTCATGACAGTATTTCAAATAATTAAGTTGATTTATGATTACAGATAGTTTTAAGATGTAGGACACTTTAACAATGCGGTGCCAGTTTATTATATCTGGCTTTATCCAATTATAAAATTGAGTTTAGTCATGTAATGATTCTCCAACTAAAATATCAATCACAGTGCACGGACTTTTCCAATGTATATACTGCGAGGCTATTTTAAGCTTATCTCTTCAAGGCGCCCTCACATCTGAATATGCTTACTTGGCTTTACTCTTTAACATGTAAGAACACATGAAAGTTTGGCTACATTTAGCCTCCTGAGTCTAATGTACATGCTTGGTGACAGCAAAGGGGGAGGTTTTGACGACGAGCAGAATATGATAGACTAGAGTAATTATTTCCCCAAGAAAATGAGCATCCTACGTTATTTGTACAAATAACACAAAGTGATTATTTGGCTGTGCCGTTGTAATGAAACAATAAAGATCATATTTAATTTAAAACAGTATCCCCCAGGGTCTTCTTTTTTATTCAGAGCATTTTTGGCTACTAAAACAAACGTGATTTGCTGCTATGGTTAACAACAGCAATTTTAGAGGAGAGCGGGAGGGAGAGAGAGCAAGAGAGAGGGAGGAGAGAGAGTGACTGGGTGAGGGAGAGAGAGAGAGAGAGAGAAGGGAGAGAAGCACATCTTTTTTTCTCTCTCTCTCCTTTAACTCTAGCATCCCAGAAATCATGATAAGGGCATACAGAAGAGGAATGTTGAAATAAGTCGCTTATTGAAAGTCACTTATTGCACTATTCTTTCCATATCGTTCATAGAACCATTTATTTACAATAATTTGAGTAATCTCAGAGTTCCTCCTAAAGGCTTTTTTTGGCCTGGATAAAAAGTGCAGCTTTAAGATATTTCTCCTAAAATAAATTTGAGACGGTCTCATTTATAGTCAGCAGTGCCTTGATTACTTGCAGACACACTGGAAATTTACATGCGCTTTTCTCCTTTATAAAACACTGATCTGTTCATATCATTAGTTCCCTCATGACTAGCGCTTGGCTGCTTGCCAAGCGGTCTAAATCTGTAGTTGTAAATCGTGAGTTGAAATAGCAGAAAGTGGATTTGTAACTTAAAAAGTGTAAACAGTTTGGAAAATGAAGTAATTTTGGAGTATGATTGATTGCCTTGTGATTGTACTTTAAATTAGCCTGGGGTCTTGGGGGCAGATATGTGCTCTAACTGCTTATTATACATTTTCAGTTTTCGAAGGAATAATGGCATTGTTGGTCGGCTTTTAAACAATGTATGCATCTCCTGGAGTGACCTTTTAGGAAATGAATAGTTTTATTGTGTGTCCATTACTTTGCCTGAAACAACATTTTTGAGTTATTAATTTGACTTGTTCTATAAATAAAGAATTCAAAATGCAAAGCAGCTGTGTGACCCAGAGCACAGTATATCATGCCTGTGCTTCAGAACCACTGTTTGAGATTGATAATTCACAGAACAAATGGTTTCTTGGGTGATAAATTAATAATGTTTTCTGGAGCCTATGGTTACCGAAGATTAGTCCTTCGATACTGCAGAAGCCAAAAATTGTTATTAAGGAGGACAATCGATTCGTTGGCCTTCTGGGGCACTGAAAGTATAGGTCTACTTTTGTGAAGGGATCTCAGTTCATTTACCAACATAGATAGAAAGCAGGAGTAGCCCAGTGGATAGTTTCTGGGCAAAATATAGCAGCTGTGATAGGTAGAAAGCCCTGGAGTCAGAACGCCTGAGCCCAAGTATCTCTCCCCTGATTTATCAGCTGAGTCATGAGGCAGGACGTAAGGCTCCATTCCTCTTTTTTCCCCACCAATAAAATGGGTCTAAGAGTTTCAACTTCACAAAATCATTATAAGATTCACATGAGACAAGCTGGGGAAGGATTTTATAAATGTAAAATGCTTTGTATTTCTTATCGTCATCACCAACATCATCGTTATTTTTACTGCTATTGTGTTATTTTTACACTGGCTTTGTTAACTTTGCCTATCTGTTAATATCATGAGCAACTCACAGATATGTTTTGGGCGACAGTCTCATTCACTCTTTGCTTCCATGAGGGAAAGGTCTAGGAATAGTTGTTTTGTGCTAACACTAGAATTTTAGTTTTTGTTTATGGAAACAATTTTCCCAATATAACCCTTTCCTTGTATTTTTTACTTTTTCTGAACTCAACATTTCTTTCCTGTGTTTAGAGATGAGGAATCTCAGTTCCTAAAGCAATTGTTAGAGCTTTTACTCCAGGTCTGGAAAAGCCTGTGGGACTACCCTGTGGTAGGCCTCAGGGACACAGAGGTGAAAGAAGGGTTCTCTTTGCCTTTGCAACCGGTCGAGCTTCCAGCAGCACTTTCCAATAGAACTTTCTGTGGTGATGGACCTATTCTGTATCTGTGCCCTCCAATAAGGGACGCCCAGTCACATGTGGCTGGTGACTGCCTGAAATATGATTAGTGTGACCAAGAAACTGACATGAAGCATTTTAAATTTTATTTGATTTTAATTCATTCAACTTTAGCCACCTGTGGCTGGCAGCTATTGTATTGGAGGGCCTTGCTCCAGAATAAAGATTTGCTCGTTTAACTGCCAGGTTCAGAAGTAAACCTAAATATTTTGGAAGCACATGGAGACTAAATTACCCATGTTTCTTTTCTTCTTAATGAGACACAATGCCAAAGCTCAAAACATTGGCATTTGGATAATGCCATTGGACAAAATGGATGAATTGCTTTTTAGTGTGTGTGTTGTTGAAACAGAGAATTGGTGCGCATCAGTAGGGAAAATGCACAAAATACTCCAACAGGGCCTAAACCCTGAGCAGGCAAATGGTGGTCGTGCTGACACAGGATGCTGGCGGGGAGGAAACACCAGCCAAGCCAGCTAGGAGTGTTTGACTGGCTACACTGGTGAGTGAAGGCCATTTGGGGGCATCGGTGCCCAATAGTTCTCTAAATGTTGGATTTATGAACATCGAACTACAGAGTAAAGAACTCCCGGCCCCACAGGGAAAATGTGGCAACTTGGCATTTTCATTTTGAGTTATCAAAATTCCTTCATATCCACGGGACAGAAACGTCCCAAGGTATTGGTTGTGAGAAGCAGCCGTCCAAGACGGAACCACACAAATCATTGGGGGAGCACCCCTGGGCGGCCAGAGCGTACAGGGGCTGCTCAGTGGTGTGGGGCGGGAATGCTGCATCCGAAGTTCTGCAGCATGGGGCAGCGATGCATCTTTGCAAGTGATCTGGGTTCCTCAAGGTCCTTGATTAGTTCTTACATGATGGAGCTTCCTCTGGGAGAGGAAGCAGCTTTTGGCATTGTGGAGCCGTATTTAAATACTTGTGGTGAAAAGTCTAATATTAGAATGGGAACAGAGAGACTTTAGACATCATGAAATCCAATCTCCTTACTTTGTTTTTACTTTTGGAATCCAGCGTTCCCGGCTGAGCCGTGGAGACCTCAGCAAGGACCTGGCAGAGTACATGGCAGAGTGGCGGAGGGCTGGCTTTATGCCCCCGCCCCCCAACGCAGCTCTGACGTCATTATTCACCTGCTGTTTCTGCTTTCTCCCTTCCCCAGCCGCAGGCAGTCAGGAGGAGGTCTCTTCTGCATCCTCCTGCACACAAGCCTGTTTTGCTGAGCGATTCTGCTCAGGCCCGGCTGCTCCAAACTTCCTTTCCCAGCGCCAGGTCCTCAGTCAACAGGGACTTGACCTTTGTCCCTGAGTCCCCACAGCGCATCGCCCAAGGCTCACAGGACCTTTTTTGTGGCCCCAAAAAATGTTTCCAGAGAATACAACTTTTTGGTCGAAGAAAATGTTTTAATATATAATATTTATATATTCATCTTTATACCAAAGCAGTCCTACCATGTAATGTTTAGTATTTTCCTAGGGAGGAAGCAGCCAGGGAGGAAAATGTTACCTGAGGCCTTTGGAAGTCCTAATGCAGGGCTGGCTGCTTTCACTGTCCCACTTTCCTTAGAAAGCAGCAGCCCCATCGTTTCACAGGGAAGGCACCTGAAGCCCAGAAAGGGGTGGGAGTTTGCCCAACATACAAAGCCTGTGCCTGGTACATCTCTCCTTTCGGAAGCTGCTTCTTTATAGGACATCAAGGATATTTCTTCTTAAAATGATTTCTTCTGGGGCTGGCTTTTCTAAACCGTAATGTAATTGTACTTTAATCAATAAAAAATTTCCGGTGGAACAACTGGGACGGTGAGGGAGGAGAGAAGCCCAGCAAATGTGAATTGTTGTTTATTTGTCTCTCTTAAACGATATTTCACCTGAAAGCAGCTGCAAATGAAATGGATTGTATATAACCTTCTTAGAAAAATAGCCACTGATCTCATAAATTCATCGAGCTTCCTGGTTCCAAAGGCCTCTCTTAAAATAATAATAAGTGTCGCACAGTCAGTAAATACCTGTGTCCATGTAGTAGGCAGGGAGGGGATTATAATTGCAAAACCAGAATGGGCCTCTCCTGCCTTCTCCGAGGTGTGAGATGCGGGTTCTGTACTGGCCGCCCTCAGGAAAGGGGAAGATCATGGCTTCCTCCTAGGATTGTCTCCTGTCCTCAGTGTTATATGATGGCTAGATCTCAAACGTCATCCCTCAGCAGATAGTCCGCTCTTCTGGGCATTTCTCTGGCCCTGTGCACAGCTCATAGCTCAAGGAGCTTCCCTGGTGGCCACTCCCCTCGTGTCATAGGTTTATCAGGGCATAGGTGTCTCTCAGAAGCCCCAAGCAATGGTTCTGACTCGGGCTGTGGAATCAGGCAGACCTGGGTGCCACAGTGACCTTGACCAAGGTGCTTAATCTCTCTAAGCCTCAATTTCCTCATCTATAAAATGGAAGCAGTAAACATATCCCTCAGGATTGCTGAAGTGATTAAATACACATTAAGGGCTTAGCGCTTGCCTGTCAATAGTGGGTGTTCAATAAAAGGCAGCTGGACTCAAGCAGGACAGTGTGGGATAACTGAACATTCTGACAGGTAGCCCAAAGATCCTTATTTGTCTTTTTCTTTCAATTGGCATCAAGCTCTGTGATGGCTGCGGTATGAATAAACATCAAAAAATGTGCCTGGCATTTTGCAAACTGGGCTGTGTCTTACCTGTCCAGGTGTGTGAGATGTTCTCAGAAAATGGTTCCAAATCAGTTGTACTTGAGTTTTGCTGGAGATGCAGCCAGTTCGTCAGGTTTAAGTTCTTTTCGAAGTCTGTGATGTACATTCCTCAATGCAGATCTCTCAACACCTGTCCATTGCCTTATGTTGACCATGGGAAGATGCTTTCGGCAGGAAAGAAACACCTGACTTGGGTGTAACTGAACTCTATTACCTTCTGTCAGACGCGCACAGCAGAAGAGACAACTTCAGGCCCCCAACCTGAGTGTCGGAAGGGTTTCACTGTCTTTATAGAGTCTTCTTTGACACCAATGGATTTTTTATTTTTATTTTTTCACTTTTTACAGGTCTAGAAATCTTATTTAAATCAATGTAATGAGACACTTTGAACAAAATGTAATCCTTCTCACTTCTCCAGGGTTGGAAGAAGCAGTATCACAGCTACAGAGTTGGGCCGAGCCGGTTGTGTTCACACAAGATAGCGTTCTTACCATGTGCTCTGACTCATTACAGTGTGTCTTATAAGCAGGACTTTTTGTGTGTCTGTACTAAGTGAAATATACTCTGAAAGAATTAAGAAGGCTATTATCTCACTACGATTTTTGAAAGAGCGGGAAACTTCAGACCTAAGCAGAATTGCTGGGCCAGACCTCTCCCTTTTTCTTCCAGGGCCCCTTTATGTCCTGAGAAGAGCAGTTCTCTGGTTTTCAGGAAGGTTCTATAGAAGTGGAGGTGTAAGTTTTCACTTAAGTTCCAGGGATTGTGAGGTCAAGGGAGTCTGTGCTTTGTCTTTTACCACAAGACTATATTTATATATTAGTTCTTAAATTAAAAAAATATATTTTTAAGAATGCATGAACAAGGGGCGCCTGGGTGGCTCAGTGGGTTAAAA
Source organism: Nasua narica (assembly GCA_028533885.1). Classification (NCBI taxonomy): domain Eukaryota; kingdom Metazoa; phylum Chordata; class Mammalia; order Carnivora; family Procyonidae; genus Nasua; species Nasua narica. Next base: position 18,700,038 of record CM052812.1, read on the forward strand.
CCTCTGCCTTTGGCTCAGCTCATGATCTCAGGGTCCTGGGATCAAGCCCTGTATGGGGCTCTCTGCTCAGCAGGGAGCCTGCTTCACCCTTTCTCTGCCTGCCTATTTGCCTACTTGTGATCTCTTTCTCTCTGTCAAATAAAATAAATAAAATATTAAAAAAAAAAAAGAATGCATGAGCAAAGATAAAAGAATTATCTCATTTCTTCTGGCTGAAGAAATCTGGTCTTCTCAGGGTTACCTGTGAAGGAGCAACTCACTGACACTTACGAAGAGCATTTTAACCCCAGATATCATGTGGTTGGAAATTTTATTGGAAAAATCTCTTCCACTAACCTGGGCACAAGAATATTTGTCCTAGCTCTGAAGCCCAGCTCTGTTAGAGAAAGATGAGAAGAGATTCAGCCAGCAAGAAAATGGCGACTTTGGAAGCCCCTGTTTTGGTTCTCCTTATTGTGCAGGTGAGGATGAGAGTCTAGTTCCAGATTTCAAAGCATGAGCAAACTTATAATAAGTACCCCCACGTGGTAAATTATGTGGCTTTTTTATCTAGAAATAGCCACCCTAAACAGAAAGAACAGAGATGACTTTCAATCATCTGTTTGATTTGAAGGCTAGGGAAATGTAGAAGGATCTGATGGATCTCATGGTGTCTTTCTTGGCTGCATAAGACCATGGATGGAGTCTCTTTAAGATGCCGTTCATGTGTGCCTCTGACTAAATCCTTAGAATAACTGGTGTTGGAAGTCCTCTAAGCTTCGAGATTTGTTACTGGAGCAAGGAAAGGGTGTTTGGGATGTCCCACTCAACTTGAAGGACCTGAAAGATTAACAGCCAATAAAAAGAGCATTGGTGGAAGATGAGTGCTAATTTTAGGCAAGAGCAGACTGTTTCCTCATGCAAGCCCTCTCCTCCCTCCCTCCCTCCATTAAGAATTGAGGGGGCCCCAATGGCTTTGTTTTAAGGTCTGATGACAGAGAGAGGTGATTGTCTCAAGTCAGAGAAGGACAAACATGGAATTTTTATAACATGTAATATTTGCTAGTATTTAAGTAGACTTTGGTGGCATCTTGGCTGGTGTTCAGAGACTTGAAATCATCTTGATTGTAAAGAGTCACTAAAAGGAGCTGTTAAATTGTGCTTCTTGAATTACATTTAGCTGCAAAGTATTGGTTCTGGCCTTATAAATGATAATACCTATTATCTAGATGTTCTCCGTCCATATCCCACCTGAGGAAAAAATCAAATTGGGTTTGAATTTCAGTTAAGACAAACTATATTAATAATATCCTTTGTTATTAAAAGAAATCTCGACCACTTCCATGCACAGAGCTTGCCCCATTGAAGGGGTGGGTTATTTGTAAGCTGGGTGCCAGAAATAAATATGAAAAAGGGAGCATTTAAATTGTAGGTGACATAGGTGATGTATTAGTTTTTCTTCTGCATGAACCTCGTGATAATCCAAATTGCATTTTTAAACCCCTTTTTGTTCAAATTATTTCACCAACCATCGCTTCAGAAATTTCAGGCTTGAACATGATTAAATAAAAACCATCACTTCCGCAGCTGGAGCATAAACACCAAAGTGTGGAGTTCTGTGCATTTTAATTCTTCATCCTTTGGGCTCCATAGTTCTGTTTGGAACCACCATCCCTCCTTCCCTTGGAGTCTCACCTCCTGGCTTCTGCACTGGAGCACAAGACTGGGAGATCCTGGAGTGTGAGCCCTGTCATGGGCACCAGCAAAAACCCACTGATGAGCAGCGTCTGGCTCCCTGCAGGAACTAAATAAAGACTTATTGAATTAACAACTAAAGCACAAGGCATTATTCTTGAATATGTGCTTGGTCAAATGTATGATACCCTTCCTGGGATCTTGGCTTTGAATGCTGGCCTCCATGGCCTCTTTCTCCCTTAAAGAGAATTGATGGGGACATGGAATATTGTCTCCCTTGAGACAATATTCAGGGACAGTGGACCTTGCTCAGGCTGCAGGGGCAGATGAAAGGTTTCACTCAGTCACCTGCAATGAAAGGCGGTAAAGGAAAACCAGGGTTGAGATCTGGCTCTCCTTGAACGTATCTTCTGCTTTTGCTCAAGTGAATGGAGTATGATGCTGGAATGGTACTCCTGGTTCCTTCAGGATTTAACCTGAACCCTTTAACGTGGCTCCCCAGGTTCTCTGCCACCTGTTAAGAGTGCTGAGCCTGCACTCCAGTCATGGCCCTTTAATCCCATCATCTCCATCGGTCTATAGCTTTTAGAGCTTCAGAGACTGAAGAGGTGCTTCTTCCCTTTTGAGACACCAGCAGCAGACAACCCTGGGCTCTGGGCTCAGGTCTGTTCCACAAGCCTCCTTAGCAGTATGACTGTGGCAAGTCAGTTCATCTTTCTTATGTGTCAGTCTCCTCATCTAGAAAATGGGAAGAATAATAATAACTTCCTATAGAGAAGGAGAGAGATGTGTTCATGATCGACACACAGGAGGGGCTGGGGGGGATGCTGTTTTTATCTTCCTTGGGGGTGTCTGTGTACCCTTCAACTCAGCTCCAGCTTTGCCTTCCTGAAGACTTTCTTGACACTGTGTGGGTGCTGAGGACCCACCTCTGCTCTGATTCTTATATGATCACTTATTTATTTGTTCCCATGCCTACCATCTCTCCCAGGCTTGTCATCTGAGAGGAGGGGCACCGGCTCTTTGATCTTGGTCCTTCTGCCACCTGCCACTTCCTAATCCACAGGGCATGGTGTTTGACCAGTCGATGGGTGGGTGGTAATTCTGACATCAAGTGTTACCTTTCTCGTGATGCAGAGGGCATAGTTGTGTGAGCTATATGTGTGATAAAGATGGGATAGTTCGTGGGTCTTTGTCCTGGGACCCAAAAGAGGGAGGAACTGGAGAGAAAGAATACTACTGGCTTCACTGAGCCTAAAATTTGCTTCCTGAGGGGTTAACAGTGGAGAAGTATGCTGATGAAGGATGTTTTATACAATGGCAATCTCTTTCTGAGATTATCTTCCAAATAAGGCAAAATCAAGTTTCACTTTAGGGATTGTTTTGAACATGAGACTGGAAGGGATACTTTAATAGCACAACCTGAAACGAGAAGTTTGCTTCTCTTTAGTTCATAAAATCACAAGGATTTTCAAGGCCACTGGCCCACTGGAGAGGCCCAGAGAGTCTCTCAGATTCTCATCAATCTGCCAGAGCCCCTCTCAGAGGTTTGGGGCTACACCAATGTCATCTGAGGTGTAATGGGGACAGCATGACATTTTGTGCCAGAGGACCTATCCTTGTCATTAGCTGGTAACCCTGAGTAAGTCATTCACCTTGTTGAGCTTTCTACATCCTCTTGTATAAAATAGGGATATTCATACCAGACTTCAAAGAGGGCTCTGGGAAGATCGAGTGAATCTAAGTATGTGAAGGGGCTTTATAAATTCTGAAGTGTTTACAGATGCATGATTATACTACACATAATAACCTATTTGTAAGTTTACAGTGTTAAGCAGGGGATGTATGCAAGAGGGGGTGTTGCAGGGAGCTGGGGAGTGCTGTAATCCACATTTGGGGGAGTAGTCCCCAAAATGTGATCAGAAAACACTAACCTCTTCAGGTGAAGCATGAATGACCAAAAAAAAAAAAAAGGTAGGGGGAGGAAAGGGAGGAGACCGGTGAGAGAGGATTCTGTGGTAAAATAAATTCAGGAAAGGCAGCATATTCCCTCCTGTAGATTGAAATGTCCCTTAGTGTGTCGAAGGCTCCAAGAAGCCTGTCTCTATAACTTTGTTAAACTCAGCGTTTTCCATACTACAGTACCCTTTCCCACATAACACTTGGTTGTGTGCTCCCTTCTCTCCCCAGGAACTAGTGTTGTGTGAAATACTTTGGGAAACCACTTGCAAAGCCGTCCTAATAGTGAACATCTATCGAGTGTTTGCGGTGCCCTACTAGCCTCAGTACTTTTCATCGTTTAACTCATAATACGTTCCCAGGAAGGCACTGTTTTTTTATGTCCATTTTAGAGATTAGGATCCTGAAGCTGTGAAGTTGTCACTCCCTGGATCCCACGGTTAGTAACCGGCAAACTTCACGCCCTGCTGCTCTGTCTTTCATACACGCTACCTTGTTGAATCCCACAAATGATTGAACTATAGCGCTTCCGCTTCCCAAACTCTCAAAGCAATCGATCTTCATGCTCACCACTATACTGGTACTGACGGTAGATAGACTACAGATGCCAATATTGTGGAATATGTGATTTTTAAATGTGTAGCCTTCCTTATAGAGCTAAACTGTGTTACCAAGAGAAAAGAGGAATTCCCGTTTTTTAGCTACAGCGCCCCCTGTGGTCTTCTGGTAGAAAGCTCTGACCCTTTTTCTGCTTAATCCACCCCACCCCACTCACCACCACCCCCACCCCACCCCAAACCCCCCATACCTGTACATCTCACTTCAGGATTTTTCAAACACTCTACAGTGCCTCAAACTGGATTTCTGGTTCTTAATGCCATCCTGCCCCCAAAACTGCATCTCACCCCTGTTTCAATAGGTGCTTTAATACCTAGGAATACTTGTTACAAAACACCAATCCAGAGACCCAAGCCCAGATATTTTCATTTTGCATGTTGACAGGGTGGTCCAGGGATCTTTATTTAAACGAGCCGCTCAGTGGTTCTGATATGACTGGCCCACAGAACAAACGGACTCTCTTGGTTTTCATTTAAACTTGGAGTGTGGGGACATCCTAGTGAGTTACCACTTGCCAAATGAGAAGCCTGGAGGAGTATCAGTCAAAGTTGAGGCAGAATCAGATTTCCACTCCGAGGGTTCAACTGGAGAGATATGGACAAGGGGAAGACTTGCAGAGGTGTGGTTAGGATAAAGGGAAACAAGAAGGGTGGTTGAGGCACCCGGGATCTGGTAACAGCAAGAAGCAAGGGAGAAATACTACTTACTACCTGGTGAAGGTTGGAGCCCTCAAGGAGCTGCTGTGGTGTGGGGGTGAAGGCACAAGCAGGGAGCGAGGAATAAGTACCCCAATTTCTCTCTTTCCACCATCTGCTCTCCAGTTGGTGTCTTCCATTTGCTGAATTAAGAAAAAGCCAGAGTGTGAGGAAGCCCAGGAATGCAACCCTTATGGGTCATACAGCAAGGTAGAGAGGCTAGACAAGGAGTAGAAGACACCAAATAGTGAATAATCAGAAAACATTAATTTGAAATATTAACTGAACATTAATTAAAATAATATCTGTTGAAAGCTTACCATGTGCTTCACTTGTTAGGGATTCAGATGTGCTAGAGACCCTCCTCCTGCCCTTCAGAAAACCCACAGTCTAGAAAGGGGGACCTAACATGAACAAATACGCTCAGGAAAGTATCACAGAATAACTGCGCCTTGGAGTTAAACTGATTTTAATGATCCAAAGTAACAGATTTCTGGAAGCAATAATCTATTCTCCAGAACAGGGATCAGCAGAGACAGGGACCAAGTAGATCAGATTTATTGTCCATAAAGTCTCTGTCACAACACAACTCCATAATTTTACAACTCTGCTGCTGTCACGGGAAAGCAGCCACACACAGTGTCAATGAACAGGCATGGCTGTGTTGCGATAAAACTTTATAAAAACAGGCTTCGAGCCAGATGTGGCCCGTAGTTTGCCAACACTTGCTTAACATAAACCATCTCACACAAATATCTAGAATAGGGGTGCCTGGGTGGCTCAGTCGGTTAAATGTTGGACTCTTGATTTCAACTTAGGTCCTGAACTCAGGGTCATGAGAACAAGCCTTCCTTCCGCCAGACCCCGGGCTCAGCACAGAGTCTGCGTGTCCCTTCCACTCCCCTTCCTTGTACTCTCTCTCTCTGTCTCTCTCTCAAATAAATAAATAAATAAAATCTCTTTTAAAAAAAGAAATATCTAGAATGGGGATCTGTAGCACTGGTAACTCGTGATATGAAACCACGGAATTGTAACTGGAATTAATACATTAGTCACCCACGATTTGTTTATTGTATCTTTTATGAGAAAAGGGAAGTAGGTGTGGATATTAGAGATTGGGGAAAGAAGGAATTTTACAGTGGAAATGATTTTCAGCAGATGATAGATATTATGGGAAATGTGAATAAACCAGATTCCTCCTCCTCCTGTCTTATATCAGCTTACTCACTACTAAGACTGTACAAAGGAAGTTAAAACAGAACATATCCATATCGTCAGCTTTCAATGACAGTCTTCGACCGTGCACTGGGAAAGCACATCAGAAGGTGCCAGAGTTTTTATATGACTGCAGTGCCGTGAGACTGAATAGTGGTTTCAGTTTCCAGTATGTTTTATAAGTATCTCTTTCCTTCAGATGTTAAACTAATTTTCATATTGCACACACTAGAAAAAAAAAAAGACAAAAAATACCCATTCTGAACAACTGATGTTCTCCTGGCATTGTGATAAAAAATAGAGCAGATGGTTTGTGGAAATGGCACCAGGTGAACTTGTAGTTAGTTAGAGCAGGAAAATAGATATAACTCAGAGAGAGGACTCTTACCAGGTTTTGTAGTTGAAGCTTTTTTTGTCACTTTGATTTTTTTTTTTTAATCATTCACCAGAAAACCAAAGGTGGTAAGCAAGGATCTCTGCTGAGATAATGACGCAGGGCTGTTTGCTACCTTTTGGCCTTGTCTGGGGGTTTGATTATCAGAACAATGAAGTAACAGCCACCAGAGGCTTTCCCTCCAGGGTGGTTCTCTTCCAGTTGTGTTTCTGAACCTCATAAGATCATGGGGTCTGAGAGTCCAAGACTGAAAGGCATCATGGGGACCGTGGCAAATACTCAGAACAGCCCCCATCTGTCCCGGCTGCCTCTTCAGGCCCAGGCTGTCCATCACAAGGCTCTTCCAGTTTCCTTCCTGGTGGATTCTCTACTGCTGTGCCATCCAATATGAAAGCCACCAGCCACATGGGCTTATGAAGCCCTTGAAACGTGGCCTGTTCAAATAAAGAGAGACCATACATGGTAAACACATACCAGATTTCAGAAACTTAATATGGAAAAAAATAATGTGAACTATCTCTCTAGTAATTCTTTACATTGCCTATGTGTGGAAATAATATTGTGAGTATACTGGATTAGATAAAATAGATTTTTTTTTAAAAAAAGAATATACCCTAGAGAAACACACTTATCCTACGAAATAAGACAAAATGCTTTCTCGGTTTACACATATATCATTGTGTTGTGTGCCTTAAATTAATACAATAGTATATGTCAGTAATATTTCAATAAAAGTGGGGGGAACAAAATATTCATTGAATTTTGCTTTTAATAGTAAAAAACTAGAGCCCAAAAAAGATAGATTATTAAAGTTATTTCACATTTTCTTTTTACTTTTTAGATTTTATCTACATATTTGACTTTAGATTTCCCAAACACTTTATGTATACCTTTACCTGGTTCTCAGTGGACATTTAAATTTTCTCATCATCAGTCTGAAAGAGTTTTTCTTAATAGGAGGTAAAAAATGTTAAACATGTTATAGATGGTAATCAGCTATAATTAAAAAGAACATATATGATTTGATAAAAACAAGTTTTAAAATCTGTGTTTATTAAAGTCTAACAGTTCTGAATAAATCATATGAAATGTTTATCCTTAGGTTTTATCTAATTTACTTCAAAAAATCTGGTAGACTTGCAGAGCATTCCACCTAGATTTAAAGGGATCAGCATCATTAACCTTTATTGCTCTGGCTTTTCTGAATTCAGAGCACCCTATCATAGGCCAAAGTACTCCATTTCTACTGCCAAGCTTCATTAACAGAAATATGTGGAAGAAGGGAAGGAATAGAAGCTTCTGGTTTAAAGTGTCTAGATACAGCAATAAAGGAGGCTTCTTCAGAACCAGTATTTTGATTGCCTCTTTAGTGGTCCTAAGACCAGGAATGGGTGACGGTTAAAGAAGGAGATTGGCCATATTGAATATGGTCTCATCCCTGGGCACATGGACGGAAGAGGGAGTGATAGAGACACTGAGGATCTGTTCCATTTCTATGTAGGCTCCCCTAGGAAAGTTCTTGGATCTGGGTGGGGGTTTACCACTTTGAAGACCACCGATTTAAGATGAGCCACTGTTCCCAAAGAGACCTTTGCCCTCTTTTCCTTGTTAAGCCACTCCCAAAGCCCTGTGATAATAAGGAAGAAAACAACGAATCTCTACAACTCTTGTCACCTTAGGCGGTGAGCTCCCGGAGGTCAGTGCAGTCATGTGGAGGTGGTCTAGCACTTTGAGGGTGGTCCACACACTCCTCCAGTGGTGAGATTACTCAAAAAAAAAAAAAAAAGTCCCCAAAATGAGACATCTGCCTACACTCATGACCCTTCATCTGGAAAGGCCTACTAGCCCCTGACAGCAGTGCTGTTTGCTGAACAACTTTCTCCAGATTCCCTCAGCCTTTAGGAAGTGCTGCTGGTCCAGAGCTTTGGGTGAACCCAGGACACAGCTGCTGTCACTTCTGGATGAAAGGTCAGGTGCTCGACTCCAGTGTTGTCTGCAGGCAGCTATACTTGTGAGTGCACCTGCGGGGGTCTGGGCAGCCATGAGAAATGAGGACACCGCTTCTATGCCCTCCAGGAGTTGATATTCTAGTGGCTGGTTGGACAGATGCCTTTCCTCTTCCCAAGAACAACTAAAGGCGCCTTCAAACAGAAAACATAACCCCTGCAAGACATTTCCCTTTTATATTGTGTAAGATACACATCACATTGACTATTTAACTATCTTTAATGTATAGTGGCGTTAAACATTCCTGTGATATTGCGTAACCATCATCACTGTTTCCAGAACTTTCTCATCACCCCAAACAGAAGCTCTGTACCCATTAAACAACAACTCTCCATTCGCTGTCCCCTCCTCTCACAAGCAGCCCCTCGCAACCTCTAGTCTACTCTGTCTGTAAGAATTGGTCTATTCTAGAAGCTGCATATAAGTAGAATCATACAATATTGGTCCTTTGGTGTCTGGCTTATTTCATCTCGCATAATGTTTTCATTATGTAGCATGTGTCAGAACTTCGTGCCTTTTTATGACTCAATGAGAGTCCTTCGTTTGTATATTCCCCCTTTTGTTAAGCTGTTCATCTATTGGTGGACGGTTGGGTTGTTTCCCCTTTTTGACTCTTATGAATAATATTGCTATCAACATAGATGTGCAAGTATCAGTTTGAGTCCTTGTTTTCAATTCTTTTGGGTATATACCTAAAAGTGGAATTATTGGGTCATATAGTAATTCTCTATGTAACTTTTAAGGAACTTCCAGACTGCTTTGCACCACAGCTGCACCATTTTACATTCTCATTAGCAAAGAATGAGGGTTTTAATTTCTCCACGTACTCACCAACGCTTGGAGTTTTTTGCTTTTGTATTTGCTTTTTAAATAATAGCCACCCTGGTGTGTGTGAAGTGGTTGTCACATTGTAGTTTTGATTTGCATTTCCCTGGTGATTAATAATGTTGAGCATTTTTTCATGGGTCATTTGTATAACTTCCATGGAGAAATATTTGTTCAAGACCTCTGCCCATTTTTAAGTTGGATTGTTTGTCTTTTTATTGTTGTAGGGGCTCTTTATATATTCTGGATATTAATCCCTTATCAGATATGTGATTTGGAAATACTTTCTCCCATTCTGTGGGTTATTTCTTTATTTTTTTGACAGTGTCCTTTGGTGCACAAATTTTTTTAATTTTGATGATATCCAGTTTATCTGGTTTTTAATTCTTGTTGCCTGTGTTCTTGTGAAATCCAAAGTCATAACAGTTTCCTGTTATATTTAGAGCTTTGGCTTTTAAATTTGAATCTTTGATCCAATTTGAGTTAATGTTTATATATCGTGTGCTGTAAAGTCCAGCTCATTCTTTTCCTGTGAATATCTAGTTTTTCCCCCTCCTCACTGAATGGTCTTGGCTGCCTTGTCAAAAATAAGTTGACCATACATTTGAAAGTTTACTTCTGGATTCTTTTTCTGTTCAATCATGTTTTGTCCTTATGCTGGTACCACACTATTTTGATTACTATAGCTTTGTAATATGTTTTTAAATAGGGACGTGTGAGTCCTCCAGCTTTGTTCTTCAATATTGTATTAATTATTTGAGATCCCTTGAAATTTCATATACCTTTGCCAGATGTTCCCATCTTTTAAAAATTACATGGTTAAAATGTAGGCAAACAAAGGAGAAAATAATCACAGATAATCTCAAAACTAAAGGCATTCATCTACTGTGAATGATTTTGAAACATTAAACAAAACAACATGGGATACCACTTCACATCCTCTAGGATGGTTATCAAAAGACAAATAATAGCAAATGATGGAGAGGATGTGGAAATGCCAGAACCCTCATACACTGTTGGAGAGAACGTAAAATGGCACAGCGTCTTGGAAAACCAGTCTGGCAGTTCCTCAACAGGGTAAATATAGAATTACCATATGACCCAGCAATTCCATTTCTGGGTATATACACAAGAGAAATAAAAATATATGTCCACAGGAAAACCTTTAAATAAATGTTGATACTATTATTTATAGTAGCCAAAAAGTATAAACAACAATAATGTCTCATCACCTGATGGAACGGGTAAATAAAATGTGGCATATCAATACAATGAAATATTATTCAACAATAAAAATAAATGAAATACTGATACACTTTACAATATATATGAACCTTGAAAACATCATGCCAAGTAAAAGACGCCAGTGACAAAGAACCACATACTACATGATACCATTTATATTTAATGTTCAGAATAAGCAAATTGGTAGAGATATAAAATAGGTTAAGCAGTTGCCTAGGACTGGTGAGGGGCAGGGAGATGTGAGAACAAGAGGGTTCAGAATTTTCTTTTTGGGAGAAGGAAAGTGTTCTAAATTTGATTGTAGTGATGGATGTACAACTCTGTGAATATACTAAAAGCTCGTACACTTCAAACAAATGAATTGTCTGATGTGTGACTTATATCTCAGTAATACTATTAAACAAAAGACGTAGATTTGAATATATTGTTTCATACTTTACTTTTTTTTTTCACTCAATGTAACAGAATCTTTGCATTCCCTGAAAGTTATTTAATTTTGCTATTTTTAAGCGCCACACCATTTTAATGAAAGTAGATGTACTGTCTGTTACATACTCACAGATACATGTACGATACATGTATAAAATGTCTTCAAAATGCTAGGCATTAAGCAATCAATATTAGTCAGTCCTACACTATTTGGTGTTTAGGTCTCCATACACATGTGTGTTTTTTTGCCCCCTAATATAAACCATGTTAGAATTTACGAGGTTTAGCCCAATCAGCGTTGACTACTTGTCCATGAAAGTCATGGCAAATAGTAATTGGTCAATTTTGCTAAGGCACATATTTGGATCTTACATCCTGAGAGACTGATGTGTGGAAGTTAATTATTTTGCTATTGATCTATCCCATATCACACCTTAATGAGGTTTATTCATGAGTTGTGGGAGCTCAGGAGGGTCTCTCAAATATAAAGGGTTTATACAGCTACTGCATAGTGGGATTAGGGTTCTTGTAATGATGGCAAGCGTAAGATACAACTTGAAAATAAAAATCCATATAGATTTATAAGGGGAAAGGTGGCAGAAGTTATTACAGTTTTTATAGCCAGTCGGACTAATGAGGTCAGATTTCCTTCTCTTCCAAAAACTTTGTCGTGGTCACCACAAGGCTGGTTGGATCTCAGTTGTAGTTCCTCATCAGCCCAGAAAAGGTTGAGTTTAACGAAGTTCAAATCCAATATAACAGCCTTACCTGGACCACTAGTAAATAAATGAATGTGTAAGTTAATCTCTGAGAAAACGTTTGGCACAATTTTTGGAGTAGAAGAAATTTTGTTTAAGCCCTAGTTCCCTGGGGTTCTTGTGGGTCTTTATATTTTCTTCTGCAGATACCAACATTCATTTATACTGAAAGAGAATGGCTAACTGTAGCCTAACAGCATGTGAAGGGGAGGCGAGTTAGGTAGGTCAGGCCCCTTAGAATCCTGCTCCAAATGTGGTCACCACTTTCCCTACTTGTGAATCTGGCCACATGGTCTCAAGAGTAGAGACACTTATTGTGTAATCACTGTCATGTGTGACATTCGCCTTCAGCTGACATGAGCCATATGGAAATAAGATGCAGAATTCTCAGAAGGAAATCTAGAGTGGCTCCTGAATGTGGCTTAGAATTCAGTGACCACTTGGGAGAACCTTGGAGGTGGAGCTGGCTGGCTTCCCAGTGGGTTCGTTTGTTACTCAGAGCGATGGCAGTGTTTGGTTTTAGTTCAGCCTGATATTGTTTTCTTTTCGGAGTGAGGAAGCAACAGTCAGGGTAAAAGCCAATATGAACGTTCTAATACATATTTTTGTGTGTGTGCGTCCATGTATTTAAAGTGGCCGGCTTTGGGAAACAGCAAGTTAAAAGCCCTTGTTTTCCATTTGAAATATTCTTTGTTTACAACCAAGCACAGAGATATTTTCCCACATTTTCTCTTTTGTAAGTTCTCCAGTGATGTTTTCGTGGCCTATCCTGGGAAGATCTGTCTTTCCATTTATCAAAACAAATGGCAAGCTGGGGACCATTTAAGGTCTTTTTTTTTTTTTTTTTTTTTTAGTTAATAAAGCCAATCTTGTTCTGTTATGTTAAAAGTACATTATCTTTTTATTGCCAGCTCTCTTTGGCTAGGTCTGCTTTCTGTCTTAGCAATCTCAGGGCTGCCCCACTTGCTTACTGGGTAGAGAATTACAAAATCATCAAGGGTGGGGCAGCACCAGCTGACTGACAGTACAAACCATTTCTCAAAATAACCACAACAGTGCAATCCTGATGTGTAATTTACGTCACAGTCTGTTTTTATGAAATAGTCTGTGGCATTTTCATTTCTATTCCGGATGGAATCTTGTGCTCTCTCCCTTTTAATCAGGCATTTAATTTATTTTTATTATTAATACTTTCCACTCCTTGTCTTGGCATGCCTCCAATTGAACAGCTTTGATGAAGGGGGAAAAAAAAACCACCAACAACCCATCTTCCCCAACCAACACTTCAACATCAGTTTAACTGCAAGTGTATTTTCCCCTTTGATGTGTACTTACTTCGGGTACTAAGCTTACTGCCTTAGGAGAGATGTAGAAATATGGCGGGACGCATTACACACTGACACAGACTTGCATTCAGGAATTGATAAAGTTGATGTACAACTTTGGAATTTTAAACACTTTCACCAATCCAAGCAATGTAGTCATACGCACTGCTGCATTTTGCTTTTACAAATGTCTTTCTGTATAATGTCCTGTAATTAGAACAGGAAATCATTGAGTAACTGTAAGATGAATAAGAGCACTTAGACTGAAAGGAAAATTACCTTCCGAGAAATTATATTCTCTCTCTCTCTCTTTCTCTCTCTCTCTCTTTTTTTTTTTTTTTCTGCATGTTACAATGTTGGTAATGATAGTAACAGCTGTAGCTGCTCTTATCTGTAGAATTTTCATGCTTAGGTTTTCTGAGATAAAAAAAAAAGAAATGTTTCTTTTTGGTGATAATCAAAAATGAATGGACAGAAAATAGGAAATGCCTAATTATGACAAATATTCAGTGTCACAACAGAGCAGCAATTAAATGGAAACTTCAGTATAATTGTCAATAGCAGTAAGAATTGGACTAGTGCCAGGTACATAAAGTTGATGCTTTGCCGTTGGTTGGTTGCTAGGAGCAAGTTGAAAAGTATAAAGCTTTGAGAAAGGAATGCCTAATGTAATAAAGTAACAGAAAGAAGCATAAATCATTGTAAGAGCCTCTCGTATTGACATTATTTCACTTAAATTGTCTCAAAACTAGACATCAAGTTTTATAACATGAGCAAATTCATATTTGCTTGGGGAAAAAAGAACACTCTATATTGTCTTTGAAAGACTGGGGACTTTGTGTCTCAAGCGAAGCCTTCATACATATTTGGAATCTTTTAAGTGAAAATCTTTAAATGTTTGTTTCTACTGGCATCCAAATGCATTTGCCCTAATACGATTAAGAGAACTAAAGGGCAAAATACTTGGCAGATTTTTCAGTTGAGGTAATTAGGTGCAGGAAGGAACATGCATACTTTTTCCACCAGGCTCTATAAAATCCTGGTGCAAAGACTTTTTTTTTTAAGATTTTTTTTAAGCTTACTGATTTTAGAAGTAGATTATAGTGGTTTTCAGTAAGCATAATAGTGTGATGTTTCCGAGACAAGCTTTCCCTTCTCCCACCCCACCCCCAAAGAATGAAAAAGAAAGTTACATTTCTAAATGTTGTGTAAAAGATAAAAGCAGATTCCTCTAGAATTTATGTTTTCCGTCTCCTGTGCATTTGCCGACCATTATCTATTTAAAAAAAATAGCATTATGGATATTTGAAAGTCAATGCTCCATTAATTCATTGTGTTTGCTATTTCATGCATCTCTCTTTGTATAAAGACAACTTGAGCAACGTGCTATTCAGAATGAATGCCTGTTCTTACCCTCTCCCCTCCACCCCTTCCCCATTCCCAGCCCAACTCTGAGGATTAAAGCAATGGTATACAGTTACTGTTTGAAAAGCTTGGGTGGAGTCTCACGTTATAATTACAGTTTTTCTGTGGAATTCTGTTTTGGACTTTGAAAATATATAAATAAGTGAAAAATTGACATTGAGAGAGGTTAACAAAACGTGTAATTATGATATAAGCACAGGATTAGAGTAATTTTGGTTGAGCATTACAAGCAGTGTACTTTAGGTATTAACTTTTAATAGGCAAAATTCTTCTCATTGAAGTTGAAATGAGGTTTGGTAATTTTGGGTCTCATTCCTTTTGAATATTTCATTTAAAAATAGGCATATTCACTTTTTTTATTGATGGAGGGGGGAATTGAAGAATGGGATGACATTTTAATAGAATATCATAATATGGCTTAAAATTTCAGTCTTTGATACCAACAATTTATTGCTGATCATTTTCTGTGGACAGAAATCAAGTAGTGCCTACATAACCCAACCAACTACCACTGACTAGAGTGTGTTAGAGTAAGATTCCTCGGGGTAATTCTTTGATTGCTTTTCCTATGTGGGTGTGGTTGAAAGAAAATCTTTGTTCCAGGAACACTTTGTTTGTCTTTTGCTAAACAAATGTGCAATTTATCCATTCTTTATTCATTCTTAGATTTATCTACTAGACTCGTTATAAACTGCAAAGGGGAAAATGTCCTATGCAGCATTTATCGGCAGCCTCTGTTTCATGGGTGACTGCATATGAGTGTTTGTTTATATGTACATGAAATGCATAAGGAGGAAAGAAGTAGCTGAGGAATTTAAATAAGAATTCTTGAAAGGGTTGTTTGGCTTTATTTGTTTCTTAGTATACTAGGGCAAAATAAAATATGACAGCTGTTGAACAATTTAATAGTTTTGTAGCTGTATGAGGAAGAAGTTAATTTAATGCAAAGGCTTAGGGGGAAGTTATAGGATCATAGAATTTTAGATCTGGAAAGCTCTTTCAAACTCATAATTTTATTCTCTGTTATACATACTTTTCATGTAACGGTGACCACGCTTTGTCTTGGGAAAAAAAATATTTCTTCATTTAACCAAGCACGTCTACCCAAATTCATCTAGGGTAAAGTTTCTCTGAAGACACTTCAGAAAAACTTTACCCTAGATGAATTGTTGGTTCTTCCAGGTCTCACCTTTACTCTGGATCTTCTCTTTACTCTCACCTAGAATGCTTTGTTAATTTTCTTAGCAGTCCTGAGAGTCTCATGGGCTTTGTCTGTTTTTTTGGGAGTTTCTTTTTTTTTTCTCCTATAAATATTAAAGGCAATTCCTCTGGGCATGTCTAATTGTAAGGTTGGAAATTTGCCTCTGTCTAAACAATGCCAAAATTCTGATCCAAATAGAAGGTTCTTTTCTTAAGGAACAAAATTATCATAATTTTTGTTTTGGTATTATTAAGCATCACCACATTAAACAAGGTCCCAACTGGGCCCTTAGCCTCTTAGTATGGGAGAGGTTCAGGAGGCGCAGGAGTTCTGGGCTTGCACAAACTAAAGTTGGCTTCGTTTCCTATTAAGTGGGTAGAAAATAGAAAGGAGATATAGGTAGTACCCCCCCCCCCATCAATGGGGGATACATGCCGAGACTCCCAGCAGTTGCCTGACACTGCAGATCATATCAAACCCTACCTGTACTGTTTTTTCCTAATCACACAACCTATGAAAAAGTTTAATTTATCAGTTAGACATGGTAAGAGAGTAATAACAATAACTAATAGTAAAATTGGGCAGTAAAGTAGTCTCTCTCTCTCAAAATACTTTATTGTACTATACTCACCCTTCTTCCTGTGACGTGAGATGATAAAATGCCTGAGTGGCAAGAGGAAGTGTGACAAATGACGTAGGTGCTGTGATGTAACACTAGGCTACTACTAACCTTCTGATGATGTGTCGGGGGGAAGGTCATCTGCTTCCAGACCACTGTTGACCACAGACCGCAGAAAGTGAAACCTATGGTAAGGGCGGGGACCACTGTGCATAAAAGATGTGTCCCTACTGTTATATCATGGCGGCTTGAATTGCGGTGTTCCAAAATCACAACAAGCTAACTCAGCCAGAGTGGAATTCTGACCTGTAACTGGCTGAATTGTGCAGTTCTTGATGACACAGAAGTTTCATATTTTCTGTGACCAAAAGCCGTTATCCTCATCCCCAGTACTGGACCTTAGTTAAATCTCTAGTAATTATAAGATGTCAAATAAACAAAGATTTTCTTTCAACCACACCCATGGAGGAAGAGAAATCAAAGTATTACCTTAATAATCATAATAATGTTGCTGTTATTCATATTTGTGACATTTTGTCATATGGAAAAGCCCATCAAATTTGGAGTTAAAAGACTGGATGACAGTCTCACATCTGTCACTTTCTACTTCCTTGAGAGCCTGGACTAGTCACTTGGGTGTATAAACCTGTTATCTCACCTCTGAATTGGGGGATACTCATAAGCAGTAATCCTACAAATAAGGTTGTTGTGAGGAGCAAAAAAGATGTGTTTTGTGAAAGACCTATGTAAATTTTTGCAGGTTATAAGTATGTATACACTTAGGAACCCCAACTTGTGACATTCCGACTTAATTTTTTGACTTTACAACGGTGTAAAAGTGATATGCAATCCGTAGAAAGTGTACATGGAGTTTCGAATGTGGATCTTTTTTCCCAGGCTGACGATATGTGTGGCTCGATCCTGTTGTGGTGCTGGGCATCCTCGACCAGCCACAGCTCCCAGGCGGCCATTTGCTCACAAGTGTGACCATCCAACACACAACCATCCTGAGTCCATGCAACCATCCTGCTTTTCACTTTCAGGACAAGATTCAATAAATCACACAAGATATTCAATACTTTATTATAAAATGGGCTTTGTGTTAGATGATTTTGCCCAGTGGAAGTGTTCTGAGTACATTTAAGGTGGGCTAGGCTAAGCTACGGTGTTTAGTAGGCTAGATGTATTCAGTGTATTTGCAACTGAGGATATTTTCAACTGACAAGGGCTTGTTGGGACATAAGCCCATCAAAAGTGGAGGAAGATTGTGTGTGTGTGTTTGTGTGTGTGTGTGTACACACATACATACAGAGAGAGAGAAATCAAAACTCAAACTAAATAAATTACTATAAGTCTGTGCAAGAAGCTAAACTCAGACTCAGAGGTAGTGGTTTCAAAGTTTAATGTGCATGAGTTACCTCAAAGCTTGTTAAAAATGTAAACTCCTGGGGGCGCCTGGGTGGCTCAGTGGGTTAAAGAGAAGCCTCTGCCTTCAGCTCGGGTCATGATCTCAGGGTCCTAGGATCGAGCCCGGCATTGGACTTTCTGCTCAGCAGGGAGCCTGCTTCCTCCTCTCTCTCTGCCTGCCTCTCTGCCTACTTGTGATTTCTCTCTCTCTCTCTCTGTGTCAAATAAATAAATAAAATCTTTTTAAAAAAATGTAAACTCCTGGGCCCCAACTTTAAAGATTTTGAGTTAGTGGTTCTGGATGGACCCCTGGGGTCTGCCTTTTCCTCATTACCCAATGTGATACTGGTGTGGGCAGGCCCGGGAGCACTCTGAGAGTGCTCTGAGAGAGATACTGTCTCCAGAATGAATGGGCATCATAGAGCACATTTCCAGGATGTGGACTAGAGGGAACTTGCTGGTTTTTCTTCCAACAAAAAGTGGATTCATGGCTTGGCCTGTGTTTTGGGAACTGCATGAAGAAAGAAGGATAAATGTTTTGAGCTAGGAGGAGGTGAAGAGAAAACAAAAAGAAACAAACAAACAAAAAAACCCAGGTTATTTCTAAGCACCAAAGAGAGGCAGGGAGCTGATTGCATCCAGAACAGAGAATTAAGAAGAGGTTAGAATTGGCATTATCGTGAAAAATGGTCGGAGAAAAACAAGAGGAGAATGAGGGGACAAGAAGGAAGTGAAATGCTCCCAAGAATCTAGGTGACATCTTCTGCTAGAAATGAACTCTGAAGCATTCATTCTTTTGCTATCATTCAACCTGAAAAGCAGAACTTCCTCCATCTCATTTCAAGAACTTGAAGAAACTAGCGCAGCCCTCCCCCCCACCCCCGGTACAGAAATCCAATAGCACAACCAAGATAGAATTGTGGGAGCTGTTGCATGTGAAGATTTGCACAATATTTACTATTTGCAGGAGATGGTCTTAGGAGCTGCCGATACAAGTCCTGGGGGTTCGCG
The DNA here is from genome assembly GCA_028533885.1 of Nasua narica. Lineage (NCBI taxonomy): Eukaryota > Metazoa > Chordata > Mammalia > Carnivora > Procyonidae > Nasua > Nasua narica. The sequence goes on from CM052812.1 coordinate 18,718,845, forward strand.
GTTGTGCCCCTCCTCTTCATCCACAGTGTCTTGGGCAAGTAGAGGATAATAATACCATTGACACTTTCGGGGGTTGCTTCTTCAAGGGGACTGAGGTACTCTAATGATGACATTTGGTGAATATTTCCAGTCAAATATTTTGTGCTTTAACTCCCTTGAAAGCACAGATTTGAACCCAAATTGTCAACTTGTGTCTTGGTCTGCGGTAAAAATCTCAACCTGAAACGTGTTGGGATATATATCAGCATTTAAAAACTGAACTTCATCTGGGCACTTGCGTTCAATGTAAATATATTTCCCTGTAATTAAATATGCCAGCTGACAAAGCGGTTACCCACAGACCAGGCAGGAGTCTAAGAAACGTAAACTGTTAAAAGATGTCATCTTGAAAGCAGTGAAACGTCTCCATTCTCGAAGAAGCCTCCAGCCGGAGGAACTAAGTGAACATAATTAGAAATACATCTGGGTATTGGCCTCCTATCTGAGAAGGTCACATGCACACCTTCCACTGGTACTGGTTATATTCCATCATTTGTTCTGTCCTTACTCATTTGTCTCCCACTGGTTACCAGATGGCCACGATAATGTTGGTATCCTTAACAACTGTCTTGTGCAATTCCCTGCAGCATGGTAAGGGCTCAAAATATTGAGTGTTTTCCCTTTGGATAAGCCAGTGACATATCTGGGAATTGCTTACAAATGCCCTGCTGGTGTGGTTATAGGGAGTGATGGCAGACTCGGTCAGGGAGCTGAGATTCAGCTTGACATGGTGCAGGTGGCAGGGTACCAAAGGGAAGCTTTTGCCATTCCTCAAGCTCAGGATGAAGGAAGGGGTCCTCCAGGCTGAATCTGGTTTTTATAAATAAGCGCTTAATATTGTGAGGTGTAGATAAGTGGTAAGATCATTGTAAAAGGGAGCTTCGTGAAAGTTGCTGAAACGTTCTGAGCTAAGTTGGTTCTGATGGAGCTGTCACAGGACGCTTGGGGAGTCCTCTCAGCATGGTTCTCAGAGTTGTGCCAAGTTACCAGATGGGTTTGAGACACATTAGAAGATAGGGAGCATGGGAAGGGGGGAGGGCAAGGGAAGTGGATGGATCAATCAGGTCGGCATAGATCATGCTGCAAAAACAAATAACCCCCAGATCACAGCCTCACTTAAAACAACAAAGGTTTCTTTCATGCTTGTGTTCTGTGTCCATTTCAGACCAATGAGGGGCTCTTGCTCCAAGACCCTGAGTGGCAGTGTAGCCGCTCTCTGAATCATTGCACAGGACAAAGGGAAAGACAAGAGTGTTGTCAGTCAAACACTGGCCCCTAAAGACACCACTCACTTCTGTCCTATTTTATTGGCCACAACAAGTCACAGGGCCACCTGACTCCAATGGGACAGGAGGCATGGTCTTTCCACAAGACCGTAAAGAACCAGAAATATTTGATGGACAGCCCTAACCACCACCAGATTAGAAGATGCTGCTATTTGAACTTATGGACATCTCTCTGGGGCCAGATGACCCTTCCAGGGCCTTCTAGCACTGAAAGATTATACAATCTAAAGAAAAAGCAGACTGGAAATATGTAGAAAGAAACTCAACAAAATTCCGAATTTTCCTGTGATGATTACTTTAACGCTTGAAACACATATCAGACTCTTGGAAAAATAGCTTTTTGGTTCTTTTTGATTCTCCTCTTGCTGATGACCCAAACCTTGCTTAATCTTTCTATGGGGTCACCCTAACTCTTTCTTCTCTCCACCTTTTCTCTTTCCTGCTGATAACTCGAGGTTCTTTTAGTGGAACTGGGGTGGCAAGGTGGGGCTGGGAGAATGCTTGTGTTCCCCAAACTGGGAGAAAGACAAACTGGTGTCAGAGTCTCACTGAAGACACGTTTTCATGCTAAAGCAGAGAGGGACCATCGCAATTAGGCCACAGCCATGAGGGTTCTCTGTGGGAGGAAAGAGGGTAATGGAAGTGTTTTCTTGTTTATCTAGGGGAGGACGAGGAGGAAACGAATGTGATCGTTCTCAGCTACCCTCAGTACTGCCGGTACCGATCGATGCTAAAGCGCATCCAGGATAAGCCATCTTCCATTCTAACGGACCAGTTTGCGCTAGCCCTCGGGGGCATCGCCGTGGTCAGCAAGAACCCTCAGATCCTGTACTGTCGGGACACCTTCGACCACCCGACTCTCATTGAAAATGAGAGTATATGCGATGAGTTTGGTGAGTCTTGTTTGTTTTCCTACATGAAATTTGTGCGTGTGTTTTTCCTTGATTGGGGTTCTTGTGAAGAGGGATGATGGGGAGCAAGGCTTATTTTCACCAGCTCTATGTGCCGCCCCTCCCATCCCCTCCCCCAAATTGTCGCCACATAAAGCGCCATTGCCTCCTGGGCAGCCTCTGTTTGCCAGGGTCAAGGGTAACTATTTAGAATTTGTTGTTCAGTATAGGGTCTGAAGTTGCTTGGTCGATCTTGAAATTGCACTTTAGGACAGGAAGATTTCATGTTCTTTCTTTCTTAAAAGGCTTTGGCTATTGAGATACTGACTTTTCTTTTTTTAACTGATCCCTCTCTTTTCAGTGTGATAAGAAATGCACCCATTGTAACCACTTCAGTACTATAAGGTGAACAAACAGATTGATGATAGATAGATCCATACAGCCCTTAATTTTTCGTGTACGTGTATGGATACACATATATATCCATCTTTGGTGGGCACAGTGTATAAAAATATGTATAGATATTTATATATCTATCTATATTCAGATATCTATCTATATATATCTTTATACACGATGCCTCCCAAAGATGGATATATGCACACATAATTTTGTCTGCATCTCTCCTAGCTGATCAGTCATGTGTCCCTATAGATAGATGCACAGGAGATGATATATCATAGGTTTGGGAGATTTTGCATGATTCAGTGAATGGCTGGAGGCAAGCCAGGCTCACATCTCTCCCATCTTCAATTTCTCGTCTGTTTGTTGAAGAGAGTGGATCATATCAGTGGTTCTCAACAGGTTGGGCAGGGATATCAGAATACCCTGGGGGTGCTTTATCCAGCTAGACATGTTCCTTGGAAATTCCTGTACTTACAGAGGCATGAGACCACCCCCCCAACCTCGCCCTACCTCTTCTTTGAGATTGGCCAACATGGTGTGACCAGTGTGATGGCTGACCCATGCTGAGTATCTCATGGGGACCTAGGAGGACAAGAGGCTGAGACCCAGGGCCCAGAGAGAGCACTGGTAGGGTCCCTTTGAGTTGGAACATTGGAACAGTCCTTGATTCTGTTGGCTAAGGTTTTCCCAAGGCTCCCCAATTTGTGGATTATTCAGGTTCACCTTATTCTGCTTAATTGTCATGGGCCTCAACATGGTTTGGGAAATCCACTGTGGCCTCTCTACTCTGATTATTCCTGACCCCAGCAGCCCTTTTCCTGCTGCAGGGGGCTCATAAGAAAGGGTTAGTGTAAGAAGGGATGATCCAAGAAGGAAGGGAGGAAAGAGGAAGGCGACCTCGGTTCATCGGACATGGCATTTTTTCCCTGATAGACTTTTTTTCAGATGCCTTTCCCAACTCTGCCATCGGTTTAAAAGAGAACAGTAGCATTTATACAAGTTATTTATCCCTACTTCCAAGAAGAATTTAGTGTCATATTTTTAATACTCAAATAACTGTTGTATTCAAGTAGATGAATGTATCCAATACATCTTTTCAAAAAAGTGCCCTCTCTGTTCAGAACAGCATTTATAAATCATTCTTTTTTAATACTTCTGTTTTCAGGTTTGTTTGTTTGTTTTTTTTTTCCTTTATCCCCTACTCCCAAACCCTGTGTTCTACTTGCCATTCAAGAGGTCTGTAAATTCCTGACACAAAATAAAACTGAAAGAATGCTTTCCCTCATTTAAGAGTAGTCAGAGTTAGGGTATCACAATGTAACATAATGAAAAATGTTTTAACCTTTTTGGCTAATTTAAAAGTTATTAGTCATTGAACTTCAAAGCTGTTGCGTCTGGAATTGGTAATAGAAAGAAGTTCCAATTTTACAGTGATCACAATGGTTGTTGAGAGTTACTAAATTAGTTTTAAATGTTCTCCACAAACACAAGCATCTGACTTTTGAATGTTTTCCTGAACTTTTCTTCTGGTAAAGCTAATTTTAATGCTGTTTTTCTTCTCCAGCCTCTTAAAGTGGAAACTTTCTTTTGGAATAAAGGTACCTTTAAAGAGCTTCTAGATGGCTAGTTTAATAATTAGAATATTGGCTTTTTATTTTAGTTGAGTTTGTACTTCAAATAGTTTGCACTTCATGTAGTATTTCGTTTCAGTAAGTGAACCCCCCAAAAAGTTTATTTTTGACCTGATTTGAACACTTTCGCCAACATCCCTCCCCCACCTTCCACTCTTGGTCCTCCAACTAAATTTCCAGAGAACACCCTTTTAAACCTCCAACTGGCTGTATTTGAAATCAACATGGGTGAAAGGGTTTGTTAAAATGTGGGTTGGGTTTCTCCAACCAACTAACAGTTGGTAGAAGAACATAAATTTAATTAGTGACTAGCATTAAACAAATGTTCCTAATATGAAACACCGCCAGATGACCAAAACACTTCTGTCAGATTACCGCGGGCGCCAGGGGACCCACAGATGAATTTTCTACACAGTATATATTCTGTACCACACATTTGGTGACTTCAGTAATTGGTCAAATGTAATTTAGGTAACAGTATGCCTGGGCTGTAAAAATCAAATTTTATTAGCCATATCACCAGGTGGATGAATGGTAGAACTGATGGCAAAGAGTTTATAGCATTTAGCAGCTACACCTTTGACACATGAAATTCATAAATTGCTATAAAGTACCTGCAAGGCCCTTCTCAAAAGGACAGTGTCTGCTTTCCTATGATTAAATAATGTTTATTTTATTAACTAATATATTTTTTGCTTTCTTCTATTAAATGGGATTATGGAGGGAGGCGGGAGAGGGTGTTCAAAAGATAAATAAAACACAGTTCTTGCTTGTTTGGAGGATTTAAAAATCTAATTGGGGAAGACAGGATTAACGCACCTGAAAAGTTAACTAATGTTACAAGAAAGTCAAGGATTAAGTATTTGGTGAGTGTAGGAGGAATTTAGCAATAGAGCTGGTGGGGGTGCATGGGGGTGATCATGGGAGGGGTCAGGGAAAACTTCATGAAAAAGGCAGGACTGGGTCTGGTTTTAAAAGATCAGGGAGAAAGGCTAATAGAAAAGTTTTGGAAATACCTAGATCACTTATAATTCATGTCCTGACTCTCCATGTTGGGAATCGCTGCCTTCACCGTGGGGTCAGCTATTGGCCTCCCCTAGATTTATTTACCCTTAATAAATGGTCGGGTGCCCTCTGTACCAGGGAAACATGAATTTGAATCCATAGACCAAGGCTGGGACAAACCCAGGCCGTGGTTCTGGAATTGGAACTGGGCTTCCCTGGGCAGAGATGAGCCACATTTTCTCTGTGTGACCACCTTTCCCAACTGCTCAGACACCACCCCTCTCCCCCCCCATTGTTTCAATGTTGTCCACTGAATAACAAGTTTAATTGAATAATAAAAGTAAGGCTTTTAAATCTACAGTGAATTCCTATAAATAAACTCTCTGTGGAATTTTATGAAGCTGTTTAATGAAAAGTTTGATTAGAAACTATTAAAGAAAAATAGAATAGATGAAATTTCATCATTTAGTCCCACATTACAGTGGTGTCATTTTGATTTTTATTTACATTGAGATATTCAGAATAGAGTAAATATATCCTGGTTTTAATTAACTATCCTCCTTACTTGGGAAAGGTTATTTTAGGCTTGAAGGGTTTTGATAGCGTACCATCTGCTTTCTTCCCTGTATTTTATTCAAGTCCCTTCCCTGCTTTACAGCACTGTGCAATGTCTAAACCTATGACATAAGCATAAATTGAATCATATTAATGGCAGGTGATTGAAAAGCCTCAGCCTCCACATCCTGCCTGAATCCTTCTGTCTTGTCAGTTACAGTGCTCTTAAAGGCGGTTGTGCTCTTTTCTCAGCGCAAGAGAATCGACTATTCTTAAAACTAAAGCAACAGACTCCCCCATGAAAGCATTGTGAAGACTGGCTGTGTTCCACATGCAATTAGGAAATGAGATTATAATAATAATGAGGGGAAAGTGACATCAGGAATGACAATTTTTCTCATAAAAATCTTTACCCTACACGTAATTCCTGCTCCCACTGTCCTGTTAGAATCTCCAAATATTAGGCATACTTCCCCCACCCCCTACCTTGCTTTTACCTCTTTTTATAATTTGATTCCTCTTTTATAAAACAGATATTGTTGTGTATATCGTATTATTATCTGTGCTCTAGAGAAAACAGATACACGTGCAAGCATTTTGTCTATTTTCCCTGTTAGAACAATAAAATGTCCACCAGTTTGTAAGGCACAATGTTTACCTTAATATCACATGGGTTGATTTCACATGTGCGAAGCGTTGACAGCTGAATCCAAACAGAGGCGTGCATAGTACCCCAGATGAATAGACAACTTTAAGGCACTAGCTTTTACCAGAGGAATTGTAAGGTCGACCCAATACATATAAATGAGATGAAATCAGTCCTTAAATGTGGGTCGAACTAAGTGGATGAAGACATTGTTGATTAAAAAAATAATAAAAGATAAGGCTTATTTTAGTTTGAGTTCTGAGTTGCAAAGAGACAAAAGTCACGCATCTGAGTTCTTTGGAGTCAGGGTACGTGTGTGTTGTGGGGGTGTTCCTTGACTAAGGAATGGGATGGGGTTCAAGGAAGGATGTGGTAATTCACCTGAAAAGAGCAGAGATGAGATGGGCTGCCGGTCTTGGCATTTGGTCCACGTGCAGGAAACCATGAGCTCTGACCGTTAGGGAAATGGGGGCTACATCAGTGTTGAAACATGTCTTTTGCTGAAGCCCAGGGAGGATAGCACAGTCTAGGGGGGAAGTGCTGGACTTACAAGTCGCCTGATACGAATCAAGGCTCACGTGTCTGATTTGCTCTTCCTCCAGGCAAGTGACATAAGGCCCCTCACTTATCCTGTCTTTTAACCTGGGTAGAAATGGCTCATCACCAGGCTTAGACTAAGTCTGTATTCGTTTGATGAAAAAAACAGTCCTCATGATCAATGAAGATTCTCTACTTGTTTCTATTAGAATCTTAGGCCTTGGACAGCTTACAATCATCCAAACCAATCTCGCTCTGTACATAATAAAGGAACCATTTCTCTGAGGCTCTGGGACTCTTCCTAGAACCTTAATAGAAAAGTTTTCTAGTTTTCTACTTTCTATGTTATGTGTTTTTTTAAAAGATTTTATTTATTTACTTATTTATTTATTCGACAGAGGAGAGAGATCACAAGTAGGCAGAGAGGCAGGCAGAGAGAGAGGGGGAAGTAGACTCCCCTCTGAGCAGAGAGCCATATGCGGGCTGGATCCCAGGACCCTAAGATCATGACCTGAGCTGAAGGCGAGGTTTTAACCCACTGAGCCACCCAGGCGGCCCTATATGTTATGTTTTTAAGAAGGTTTAATGACTCTGCACTGAACTTTCCCTTTCTGTTTTCCTGTTGAGTGAAATAATGACATTATAGACAAAAGAAGAAAAAGCCAAGGGAGGGAAGGAAACAGGAGAGGGGATGAAACCTTGACTATTTACGATGGAAGACTCAGGATGTGTAAAATTATTTGGAGGCGTAGAGGACGAACTGGACTTTGCCTCTTCCCCTCTAAACATCACATGTTTTGCTGGAAATGAAAGGAAAGGCAGTTGTTTTGTTAAGGATCATGGGAATTTGTAAGTGAGTAAACATTTTTTTTTCCTTGCCGAAGTAGGTTTCATGGTCACAGTGAATTTCGATGATCAAATGGCCTTGTTCTTGGCCCCTGTCCACATTCAGGCTTTCGCTGCCTGCCTGCCTGCAGTGCCCACCGATCTCCCAGATGATAACAAGGCAGATGTTTCTCTTTAATTGAAGCTGAGTGGGAAAGGAGTCAGGCTTCTTGTATATTGCTATTTATGCAGAAGTCCTTAACCTCCAGAGGTCTCTCTTAGAGGACTGCTTTGTCTTGGACATTTTCTAGAGCTTCTGTTTATTGCTAGAGAATGGTCTAACCAAAACCATGCTTGGTACCTTCTCCTTGTTGCATGTGCTGCCCAGGGAGGGTCAAAGGAATGTTTAAGTTCATCACACAGTGCAGTCAACTGAACCCAAATAAATCTGCTGGTAGTGGTATATTGGATGTGCTCCATAGGACCTATAATGATTAACACATGGCCTTGGCTTCCAGGAAATGGAGACAGAGAGGGCTGGGGAGCAGATCTCCTTGGGCAGAGGTGTTGGAAGCTAGAGTACCATCTCTCTTGAGGGTTAATGAACAGAATTTTTATGTTGTTACTCTAAACTAATTTTCATTTTTTAAAAGATTTTATTTATTTATTTGACAGAAAGAGACACAGAGAGAGAGGGAACACAAGCAGGAGGAGTGGGAGAGGGAGAAGCAGGCTTCCTGCTGAGTAAGGAGCCTGATGCGGGGCTCGATCCCAGGGCCCTGGGATCATGACCTGAGCCCAAGGCAGATGTTTAACGACTGAGCCACCCAGACGCCCCTATGTTGTTATTCTAAACTAATTTTCAGAATCATGATATATGGAATCGGTAGGATTCGTGAATTTCTTTTCTATTTTTGGAACCTGGAGGGATATTTTAAAATAACTCTGGACTCTTTCTGTAGCTGAGGGGACTCGATGGGTTATTAAAAACTATTTGGACTCATGGGTACAATAAACTCTTGTTCACTCCAGAAGAAAGGATTTGTGTCTATATTGGCTAATATCTCACCTAGCATTTCATTTAGAAAAGCAAGAATGTTAGATCCCATTACATTAGCAAGATCAACATATTCCTCTCTAGGGTGAAACAGATATTTTTATCAATTCACATACACACACACACACACACACACACACATACACACTACAGAAAAGAACCAGGTCATTGAAAAATCACAGGCAAAAGTGCTAGTTATGGGTAGAGATGGTAGAATGAAGTTCAGAATAAGTCTGTATTCACTTGATTTTTAAAATCCACTCGTTGCCAAAGATACCTTCTAAACTCCTTCATTCTATCCCGTCAAGGGAATTGAATTGATTAATGTTCCCTGGACTGTAGGAGAGGATGTCTGGGGATGCTGAGAGCATGTTCTTGTCCATTTACACATTCCACCAATATCTATTACATACCTACTGTGTGCCAAGTGTTGTTCTGGTCCCTGTGCAAACAGTTATGAACAAGAAAGAAAAATTTACACTCCTAATGATCTTACAATATCATGTGTGGGAAGAGGGTTGGGAAAATATGGGATGGTCATGGACCATATGTCGTGGGAATAGGCCGTACCTCATATAGCTGTGGGAATCAAGCACTTAGATGGTAGATGGCAAGGACTACTTAAGTACTCTTCATTAACTAACTCTCTTTACCTCTTGCACCACCCAACACACGCTTAACCACACATCGAGTCCCTAGTGGTTCCTCCAAAAACATTTACAGAATTATTTCATACCTACACAGACTCCTGCAGCCATGAGGTATCATTTGCTACTAGAAAATCAGTCAACATCCGCTCATTCCAGAAATACTTGTTTGTTTGTCCTTCTGCATGGAATGTGTTTCCCCAGATATCTTGGGTCTGGCTCCCTCTCATCATTCCAGCCTCAGCTCAAATGTCTGCTCCCCACAGAAGTCTTCTCTGACTTTCCCCTTTACACAAGTCTGGTTCCACCCCATCACCCAACCTATAATTATCTTCCCGTAACTTATCACTATCTGAAATTAACTCTCATATTTGTTTCTTTACACGTTTATAGTCCGTCTCCCCCATCCCCACCTGGTCTACCATGTAAGTTCTTTCAGAGCACGTTCACAATCGTGTACCCAGGGACCAGAACAAGACTGGGTGCATAGAAGATGTGTAATAAATACTAGTTACGTGAGGGAATGGATATGTGAATACTGTGTGTCAATATCCTTGCTCTCCCCCATTTTGCAGATAAGGACACTTCAGCGCAGCAAAGTTACCTTGCTATCAAGTGGCAAAACTGGGGTTTGAATGTAGACAGTCTGGCTCAGCATCCGTACTCTTAACAGTTACACTAGATTGCCTTTCAACTTGGACCTGGCTTAGGAAGATCTTTCCAGCTTCCTGAGAGCCAGCATCCTAGAAACAGATAACTGATCACCCGCTCTCTAGATAATGAATGTACAAGGGGTCCTGTAGGATTTAGAGGGATTGGTGTGTGTAGGAGTGGTTAGGAAAGGAATGACGGAGATGGAGAAGATTCAAAATCTGAAAACCATTGGATGGGTTCAGGAGACTTTCATGCGAGCCATGGTCCTCGCTTGTCTGAGTTATACCAGCCTCCCTGATGGAGCCTTTGGTGCCCTGCAGTCTCTTCCACACATGCCCAGAGCGATGCTTCCCATCTCATCACAAAAGCAGATATCAATCTAGAGCCCCCCATGAGCCACAGTTTGAAAGGGGCAGGCAGTAAACTGCCCTGCATTCACATGGGCTCTTCCCGAGGCGTGGGGTTGCGGTGCTCACAGGACTTTGATTGTACACCTCTCTCTAATTTTCTGCTTAGAATGCATTGGCTTTCCCAACTTGGCATCCTCCCTTAATGAAAAAATTATAGGTCTAATTTCAAAAAATGAAATGTATGCAAGCTTTCCTGCTTCTGTCACTTCTTTATGCCTATAGCACATAAATCATTTCCCTTTTTAAAATTAAATTTTGCTTGCCATGGTTTGGTAATGGGTTTTCAAAGGAGGCAGAGCAGCCAGGCTCTTGGCACAGGAGCGGACCACGCTGCCTGCTCAGGAAATCTTCTCATCGCTGGCTGGCATGGGCCTTGATTCCATCATCTGGGCTTTATGCTCCCTTTGGAAGTTGCCTAGAAATCCTCTCCCTTAGAATCTCTTTTCTGAACGGCCTTTTTGGCTCTCCAGTTGCCATCATAGAGGATTGGAGAACAGATGGGATTTGGGCAGAAAAAGACTGGTATGTTCTAATGCTGGTGGGTGCTTCCATTCATTCATTGAGAACCTACTCGGTTGAAGGCAGAACTTCAGGCATTGTTGCAATATCCATCTCTGCTGTCAAGATACTTAAAAATCAAGTTGGCCAAGAGAAGACGTAGAGTAATGGGCCACTACAAAAAGTATTGTGATCTTCTTAACCGTTCTGGATCTTGTCATGAGTGACCTCATAACATAGTTTCTGCAGGGTCACAGGTCCAGCATGTTACCAAAGTGGGAGTTAGCAGCCCCCACCCCAGTCCCCTGACCCCAGGGGACATGATTTTCCACCCCAAATTGAGAGGAGCACAGGGCTAAGATTCCAGACTTATTTCGGTATCTTGATGTTCAGAGGAGATGATATCTGCAAAGCTTCATAAATGAGAAAGCTTTGCCACATACTGGACCCTGCAAGGCAGTCTGCTAAGGACTAACTAGAGGAAGTACAACTGTAGGTGCTCCTGGAATTAAAAGATGTAAAAGAGAGCCAGGATGTCAGGGGAGGCCTCTGAAAGGAAGTGGATCTTTGACTGGACCTTGAGGGATTCAAAAAGAAGGAAGTTATTTCAGATGAGGAGGTGGAAAATACTCTAGACTTTGAAGCTCTAAGAAAGAGGTTGTTTCCTCTGCCTTTCTTAGCTATCAGCATAGACATTTAAAACACACACATACACACACACACACAAAACAAAACAAAACAAAACAAAACAAAACAAAACAGCCTCCACAAGCAAAATTTTTTTCTTCCTAGAAGATGTCACCTTCTCCTGAGGGAGCAGGTGCTCCTGAGTCCTTCTCTCAGAGACCCGATTGTGGTTAGGACCCAGGGGAAGCCTCTTGGAGGAAAAATCAACTTGTCTCTTATTAAATTGGAAATTTCCCCTTGGGCCTATAAGAAGGAAAAGGAGGGATCCTTCAACTTTGCAGCAGGGAGTAAAGGAGTGAGGTGCCTGGTTGGTTTTCTGGTGTTTAAGGGGCTGCTTCTAGGTTGAAATTGTAGCTTCTGAAAAATCATCCAGAACACTTCAATCTGTGTCCTCCTGAGTTTCTCAGTACTTTTCCAAAGTTGCTTTTTTCTTCTGCTTGGTATTAAAGTTAACAGATTCTATTGCATTTCTCTTCCCTGGACTCTAAGCTCCGAGAGGGGGTAAGAATCATGCTTTACTCACCTCTGTATCAACTTATGTTTGTGGAAATGTTATAAAAATCCTGCTACAATCCAGAAGGCTTCAAATCATCATTTTCTTTCCTTTCTTAGAGTCAAGTCTTTCTTGACCTCAATCTCTAAGGTTTAGCTCATTGCTAGTTGCTTTAATTCTCCAGGGAGAGTATGTAGCTCAAAGAAAATGGTTTTTTCTCAACATTTACTCACCTCTTCAAATCAGAGGAATGTTCTTCGTAAACTGGCCAAGGTCTTTGGTTGAAGACCGTTCATTTGTTATGATGTTAATAGATCTTGGGGTCTACCCAACCTAGAAGGGTTTTCTCTGAGGAAGTTAAGCAGCATCCATAAGTTAAGGCAAGTGGTATCCACAAGTCACCACACTGATCTTTCCAGTCTTAATCTACAGATCTCAGAATTCAGTGTGAAAACCAAGGAGCAGTGGCAGAATTGTCAGCATATAGGACATGGATAAGTTCCAGTGAAATGTGGGCTATATGGACCTTGAACATAATACAGATCACAGTTCAGGTTGGAATCATACTGGAAAATCTTGGGAAAGAAAAGCCTTAGCCAGTTTAATGTTTGTTATTAGGAAGATTACTTGGTGGGCAGTACTACACATGGAGGATAATTTGTGGATCACTGGCCTGTTCGGTGGTTTTCGTAGATGAGGATGAGGCCTTCTGTCTCTCAGGAGAGCTCCATGGAGGAGAGCTCCATTTTGGATGAAGCACGTTCACAACCTGCAGGGTTGACACTTTCTTCCTCACAGTTCCTCACAGTTCCAGACATGAACATTAGGTCTTTGAAATAGGAAATATTTTAACAAAGATATCACTCAGAGTGCCAGAAACTATACTTTCCCATCCCCCAGTACAGACACCTTCCAAAAGAGAAAGGATGTTGGGAAAAGTGGGTTCTTTTGAGGTCTGTCTTTATCATAGTCCAGATCATAGGCCCCATGCTGTTGAGAATGCATTCTATCCCATAGTTGTTGAATGAAAGGAAGTTGAAATGTGTCAGGACTAGAACAAAAGGGCTATTGGGAGCCCCCATTAAATTTCTTGCTGACCATTGGTACCAGTGTCATCTGCTGGAGCTGAGATGAGGAGGTAGCTTCAGAGAGCAGAGAGAGTGTGGCCTCACCACTCCCAACCCAGCAACTGCTCCGCCCGCCCTCAGCCCAGCCATTTACAACTCATGAGAGGAATGTCCTTCACATGGACAGGTGTTCCTCCTATTTTTCAATGGCTGTCAGCCCATCTTCAGTGTTGTTCTCCTGAACAACCTCGTACAACCTCAAAGACGGGTGTCCATGACCCCCTTGAGCAGCTGAAGAACTGATTGGGAAAGTCAGCAGCTGAACGTGAGTGCAATAGTGGTAAGACCATGCTGAGACATGGACATCAGCTTCTGCATCTATGCTCTTGAGGCCGTCCCCCCAAATGGGGCCCAGTCCGGAAGGGCATGGCCTCACAGTCACGAGACCCTGTAAAACAAACCCTAGTCAACAAGCCCTAGCAATCTTCAGCCAACCAGATGCTCCCAGTCCCTCATCCCCTCTGTACCATGTTTCAAGGAGAGGAAAAAATAGTAAAAAACAGCCCATATGTTTTTCAAAATATTTTTCTCATTATGCAATTATTTCCATTATGGAAAGGACAAGTATAATAATAATAATAATTGCCACTCTTCTGTGAACGTGTACCATATGTTAGACCTTATGCCAAGTCCTGTTCATACATGATCTCACTTACTCTTTAGAGCGCCCCCATATGGAATCTCATACTAACAGTCACTTCGCAGGGGAGAAAGCAGAAGCTAAGAAAGGTCACATCAGCCCAAAGACACACAGCCAGTAAGTGGTCAGGCTGGATTCCAGATCAGGTCTGTCTAGCTTCAAAGCTGGTATGCTTATCCACTCTTTGATATTGCCTGCCTAAATACCACCGGTAATCTCATCAGGGTTTATCAATTCCTTCCAGACTTTTTCCAAAGCATTTTTATTTACTTGAGAACATTTTGAATATACAATTATTACATCATAAAATTTTAGTCATTATAAAATGAACATTTCCCTATACTATTATGAATAGTTATACTAGCATCATTTTAACAGTCGCATAATACTGCATTAAATGACTTTATCAGAGTTTATATAATCTCTTTCTATTAGAAGTTTGTTTTTGTTTCTTCCAGGGCTTTTAGTTTTGTTGCTTTAATGTATAATGTATAACTAACACTGTCATGAACATCTTTTTTTTGTAATGAACACCTTTATATATAGAAACATCAGCATCTTGATCGTTTCTTTCAGATAAATTCCAAGAATCTCTTATTGCCAAAATTATTTTCTTTCTAAGCAATAGCAGAGCTGTGGGCTAATCAGAGCCAGCTCTGCACTTACTCACAATCAGCCCTGCTGGCTGGATCTTTTAGAGCTAAGGCTGAGGATGCTAAGAACCCAGGGTTCAGAATGAAGATCCAGAGTTTCTGCGTGATTCTAAAGCAAACAGGAAAAAATTTCTTCAATGAATACAGGGGGGCTTGGGCAAGAAAGTGAGCTCAGGCAAAGATTTTTGGTCCCCTGAAGAAATCACTAAAATTTTGATTTTTAGTCTCTGACCTCCTGAATTTGGATGGGCAACATCCTGTCACCAATATTTTAATCGTACTTGATGCACACTGAAGTTTAGGACTCGGTGCTTGCAGTTGTAGTCTGTGGCAGAGGTAAGGAGGAATGGAAGTCGACAGTGTAATGATTGACGCCAGCTAGCTCCTCCTTCCTTAATTGCTTCCACCCAGGTGTGATGGTAGAGCGGCTGAGCCAGGATTGTGCTGATGTGCTAGAAAGTGGTGACAAGTCGCAGCAGAAGGTGGGGTCACAGGCTCAGGTAAAAAGTCTTCCCTTAAGTAAAAGTGCAGAGCCCTAGGATGCCTGGGTAGCTCGGTTAGTTAAGCGTCTGACTCTTGATCTCAGCTTGGGGTTGTGAGTTCAAGCCCCACATTGGGGTCCACGCTGGGTGCATAGCCTACTTAAGAAAAAAAAAGGTGCAGAGCTCTGATTTTGAAGGCATACACTCTAGTACTATTAATTACCCAGAAATTAAGAAAAAGCACAATGTTCTAGAAAGGGCACTTGACTGGCAGTCTAGAGGACTGGGTTCAGGATCTGACCCACTCACCAAATAGGGAGCTTTAGCAGCTCAGTTAATTCCAGACTTCCAGTCTTACATGCAAAATGGAAGGTTGGACTAGATTTTTTTAAGCTCTTTGGAACCTTGGCCCCATGTGAGAATGAGAAGAAAGTCATGAATCTGCTTCTCACAAAAATGTGCATGCCTACATCATCACTATCATCATTATTATCATGGCTTTGAACAATGTTAGCAAAAATTAACATATCAAACAAATATAGGAAATCCGTATATTTTTCAGAATTTGTCCACTTTTTGCAACCTTAGCTTATGAAGCCCTAGCCCAGGTGATCTTTCAGATCCCTTTCTGTCCTCACATAGTTGGCGTTCTATCTGTGAAAGAAATAACAATTTGTAATGATTCCCAGATTCCCTAAGCAGGGCGGCTCGTTTCCTGAGAATTTTGGTTAATTAACAAGTAAAATAAAATAACTGTAACTCACACCTTTTATTGAGAGCATACTGTGTGTCAGGCATTGTGTTAGGTGCCTAAATATCGTCTGTGTCCCTAAATGCTATCTATATAATGAATCGCATATATTTTAGATGATTAATCACTTCACTGGAAGGTTTAGTGGAGCCAACTTTCACATGTATCAAGCACTTTATACATACATCAACTCCTTAAATTCTCACAGTACTTTAAGGTAGGTGGTGTCCCTGTTTTACAGATGAAAAATTGAGGTTCAGAGCTCTTGAAGAGGAATTCATCCAACAATAGTCAAGGGCGCAGCTGGGATTCAAACCCAGCTCTCTAGAGCTAGCTAGTGCTCTGATAAGATGTGCTGCGCTGCTCTTTTTGGTGAACCGTTAACTCTTCTGATTCACTTACATAATGATTACAAGAATCCAACCTCTGCTCAAAATTTTTTTTAAGATTTTATTTATTTATTTATTTATTTGACAGAGAGCGAGCGAGAGAGGGAACACAAGCAAGGGGAGTGGGAGAGGGAGAAGCAGGCTTCCCGCTGAGCAGGGAGCCTGATGTGGGTCTCCATCCCAGGACCCTTGGATCATGACCTGAGCTGAAGGCAGACGTTTAATGACTGTACCACCCAGGCACCCCAGTGCTCAAAATTTTTGACACAAAAGAGTAGCTAAGTACATTCTTCACACTCACCTGCACAGTCTGTGTTCTCCCACCCCTGGACAGTCACCCTGTAATGATTCCTGTGAGTTTTTTTTTTTTTTTTAAGATTTTATTTTATTTGAGAGAGAGAAAGAAAGCAAGAAAGAGAGAGCACAAGTGGAGTGAGGGGCAGAGGGAGAAGCAGGCTCTTTTCTGAGCAGGGAGCCCGGCATGGGGCTCGATCCTGGGACTCCAGAATCATGACCTGAGCCAAAGGTAGATGCTTAACCTACTGAGCCACCCAGGTACCCCAATTCCTGTGAGTTTAAACATGGTCAGTCCCCTCAGCCTTCCCTGAGGTAGACTGGGCCCCTGCTGTAGGTGAGGTATGACACTGGGAGGAACAAGAGTAAGGGGGTTGATGCCTGTTGGGGGCACCTGGTCAAGCCCAGTGTCCCCTCAGGTGTGTACTAGGTCCTCTCTCACCGTGTACTGACTGGGGCATAGTATGGCCCATGGGTCACATCTGGCCCATCACCATCTTCCAGAGTTTTTTGTTGGAACATGGCCAGGCCACACTCACGTGCTTCTGTCCCATCCACGCAGATGGATGCAAAGTTGAGTATGCCCCACGAGGCTGAAAATATTTCCACTCTGACCCTTCACAGAAACATTTGCTGACCCTCATGCAGACCAAACGACTAGGTACTAGATTTCATCAAATCGAAGACAACATCATGTGTAACGCACATTGTTTTCATATGTACCACTAAGAAATAAAAAACATCACTGTCAAATGCCGTCAATGGGGAGACCACCGATCCTGGAGACATCAAAACGTGATAAGGATTGTGTACCTTATGATGTAAATTTGATCCTTTCCAGAGAGATAGTTTAGGGACATTTTTAAAAAATGTAAATAGGGATTGTCATGAAGACTATTTTCCCTTGCCTATAAATCAACCAAGCTGTTGACTCCCCATGAAACCTATAATAACAGACCATGTGATGGGACCCAGTGAATCAGAAAAGTGCTGGCTTTTTGGCATCTGTCTTGCCAAAGACTGTTGCTATTAATGAGTGGAAGAAATATTTTGGCTTTGTTCTCTGATACTATTTTCAACTCCCGTTAGTATAAATATTTAGGGTGTCTCAGCACAGCGGCTTGTGTGGCAATGAAATTGTTAGTTCTTTTATCTTGGGCTGGAATATTTGAACAGTACGCTTGCTCCTCAAATGGGTTATGAGGCTGCGTACGAAAGGCTTTGTAGTAGTTTGGAATGGGAAGCTTCTCTGATGCTGCTTATGGTCAGATTCTTACCAGTCTGAAAAATATGCTAATTACACACAAGGCTCTGAGCAGAGTGAACTCAATATTACGATTTTAAACTTCCTCCAAACAAAAACAGGACACCACTTCAGGCGAGATAGCGATTAAATGGCATCAACGACGTGTACCTTGTGTGGGTACGCAAATCGATCGCTGTGCGGACACACGTTTGTAGACCCAGGGAGCATCCACATTTGCAAACATAAGTCATGGTATGATGTTTTATTTTTCCTTCAGAAATAGAAATTTAGGAATTCTGAGTCAGGCCACTTATTATGTGGCTAATTCAGCTGCAGAGTAAGTTATTAATGACCCCCAGATGTTGTTTATAGTGATTGGGTATTTTCAGTTGTGAAGTAATATTTTCTTTTGTGTGTGTGTGCAAGTGATATTTCTTAATATGCTCTAAGGCATCTGAATAAAAGTTTGATGGCGGAACAGTTTGCATGTCCAACGTAATTGCTTCTAAGTGAGTTCTTCATTCTTCACATTTTTAGCTCTAATTGCTTTTTTTCCCATATGTCTAAAAATAAATATTTGCAAGTTTTGCGTTCTGCTACTCATTGTAATACATAAAATATTTGTACACTGAGCAAAAATCACTGATAATGTTCGCAATGGGCTATTTAGAGAAAGTAAGGTTTGTGTGGTAAGAGGAGATAAAATACGTTTTGATTAGTATAAATGCCAAAGAAAGCCATTTATCATATTTTGAAAGAATATTTTTAAAGGAGTGGCCAGATATTTGACCTCTGGGACTATTTAAATAGATTCAGTTGGAAAAAGCGATCCAGAGTCAAAAATAGTCTGTTTTGCTATATAATGGATATTATAAATGATCTTCAGGAGGTGGCAATTAATTTTTGATTATCAGGGACAGGGGGCCCCACTATGCAGATTATCCCCATCCCTGACTTCCCGGGCAGACCTCCTCTGCCTTCGTTTGAGCTTATTCCAGCTCGTTAGCACCTCCACCCGAAGGTTGGCAGAGAAAAGGAGAGGAAGAAAAAATGAAATCACTTCTGCTGCTCTTAATGGCCTTTGGAAAGAATGGATCATGAATGAAATAGAAACTAGTGGGAAAAATAAGCTATTGGATTTTCAGTGTTTTCTTTTATCCTTACCTTCCTCCGTTGACACGAATAATCAATAGTTGGCTTAAAGACTTTTAAATGAACTGTACATTGGAAGGCTTTGCAGTTGTAATAGCAATATTATTCCCTTTACGCTCCCAAAGACTGGGTGAATTCCAGAGAGGTAAATATTGCCCAGTTTCCACGTTGGCATGTTTCTGAGCTTGTTTTTTGTTGTTGTTAAATAAATAAATAAATAAATAAATAAATAAATAACCTCCTCCCAGTCAGTTTTTTTATTGCACAGCATTCCCCTCCCCCTGCCCCCTTATTAAATGTAACAATTATTTGTGTGTGTTCAGATCTAAACATTTGCTTGGCCGCCATACCCCGTGATCATGTCTGCGATACTGACCTGGCGATACGTTGCCTTAATGAAAGTTGGCAGGTTTGGTCTTTCTCATCATATTTGCTTCTTAACGTGGTGCTGTATTCACAGTTCAGCCAGAACAATTTGTGACAAAGATTTGCTTTTATCATAACAGCTGCCGGCTTTATACCACCTCTCAAGGTTCTATTGGACATGACAATAAAGAGATTCTTCAGTGTTTGCATTACTTAGCCATCTTTTTGATATATATTCTTTAAGTTATCCTGGCTACATGCATCTCCAATTTCAGTCCCCCTTTTGGACCACCATGCAGCCCAGCGCTTTTGAGCTTTGTCTTGGAAGCTCCTTCCATCAATCAGAATACCAAATTTACATTGTTAGGTTCCCTGGAGGTGTTAGAGCCCTGGATTCAGCAATTATTGGGAATAAGAACCTTGCAGCCAGGGTGAGTGCCAACATTCCAAGTGCTAGCACAATGGAAAAGAGAAGTGGTTTATGTTAGAGTATGGTCACATTCTTTTGATTAAACCCACTCAAAAAAGACAACATTGTAATATTTTCCAATGACTGTTTATCATGAATTACGTCAGCCTTCGTTTAAACTGCTATTATTTCTCCTTAATGCTTCTCGGTGCCTGCATAATTTACGGCACTGGCAGCCTCGGGACTGTGAAATAACCTTTCACAACCAACACACAATAGTAAAGAACATGGCATTTTGTTGTTAATTATTATAGGACTCCTTTAACTTTTACAAAGTGACATAAAATATTGTTGAGGTATTTATGGTTCAAGCTACTTTTACACGGATCTATTTTGCTTCTGGCTAGTTCTTAACTAAAGCAATCATTTGTGGTTATTAGGCCGCCGGAGATATTATGTCAGAACTGGTTTAAGAGTATTATTATGTATCACATGTCATACACTACATGTCAGCACTTGAGGCTGTCTTTCAATAAAAACAAATGTAATTTTAGTGTGTGCTCTTTTAGGGATCGGTTATTTGTAAGCTAACTCAAGTTCATTTGAAGGTGTCCCAACCCTGTTCGGGAGGGATCCCACCTCAGCCTTCCATCATACCCGCTTAGTCCCTTTCCCATGGATTTAAGACCTTTCCAAAACAAACTTTGGCAAAGGTTTAATTCAGAGTGAAGATTTGCTTCTAGGGAGCCACAGAATTAGCAAGGACTAGTTAATTGCCCATGGATGAGCTGGTTTTGATTCCCCCATTTTGTGGTTATTCTTATAGATTTCATAACCCCTGGGTCTTCCAGTTATGGCCTTCTGAAGAAGGGAGGAGAGTCCCAGCTCATGGGAGACCCAGCCTCACACATTCACAGGGGCTACCCCAACATTCTGGAGATAAGTCTTGGGTGAAGGGTGGTAGAAACAGACCAGGGAACTGGTCTGAGTTTCCACAAAGCTCCACTTCCAAGCAAACTTTGAATTAATATGTCACTCCCCTGGGTTCCAAATACTGTGCATATTTTCCAGTCCTTGCTTATTTAAAGCAAGAAAGGAAGGGCGTGCCAGAAAGTTTGACAAAGAATGAAAACACATTAGTGACTCATGTGAACAATTACTGATTTTCTTAACATATAATTTCTTAATTACTGTCAACCAAAATAATTTGCATGATAATATTTTCCCCTCCCCACCCCCATCTGTGTTTAAAGAGCTATAAAATAGTGATCAAAGAGCCTGTTTGATCAATTGGAGGGAAACTTAACTCCTTAATTCTTGGTGGATTGATGGGATTCTGACATTGGATATTCTTTAGAATAATCACCTCCAACACAATGGGCAAAATGAGCTTTCCAGTAAAACAAACAGCTTTGCAAAGAGCTCGGGGGCATTTTCTTTAGCTTGAATTCAAGGAGGAAATTGTGACTTTTATGAAACTTGCATAAATTTACATGTATCCTGTCAGAGTTTTAAAATTAGACAACATGCCTGAATGCCCTGGAAATGAGTCTGCCATCCAGATTTAGAGTGCTTTTAGCTTTTTTAATTAAAGACATTTCACAAGCCAACCCCAGAGAAGAGAATTAAGCATTACATAAGAATGTAGCAAAGTTTGAGATTTAATGAGTGAATATTACAAATTTATAAAGGAGATAAAAGGTGTGAAAGGAGCAGTTATTGGGAGTCCTCTGCATTTTTTATATGTGTGTGTGTGTATATATATATATATATATATATATATATATATATATATATAAACGGAAAGAAGTGAAAAGGCCAGGCTGCCATTTGCTGTAGCCCTCATTCTGGAACTGGTTCAAAGCTCGCAGCACTGACTGTGGGCTGTGAGGCTTGTTAATGAGCACTTGTGGCAGTGAACTGGGATCATGGGCTTGTCACATGAATATAGATACACACATATATATAACTCAGAAGATAGAAGACAAGAACTGTTGCTGCCGTGTGGCTGCGAGGAACTCAAAACAATGAAAATCAGCTAAAAACCGCATTTGTAAGAACTCAGTGCTGAACCTGGCAAATGCTCATTTCGAATTCTTTAATAACCGCTCAGAGAGAAATATAGTTATTGAAAATTGTTTTTAGCTACATATGTTACACCATTTAAAAAACTTAGACTAAATACTGTCAGCCCGTGTTTGCTTTCCTAGCATGTTATTCATTTATTGAGAAATTCAGAATGTAAAACATCTGGGAGTAAGCTGCTGTGTGCAAAGTCATCTCTAAAATGTGTATATTTCAGAACTTCTTTTGTGTATTTATTTAGAAATATGGGAAAATTCTGTAAACATGTTCTGGAATATATGTAGCATTTGAATATGAAAGAGAAAGTTGGCATAACTGAAAACCCAAATTTCATTTTCTATAAATATTACTCTGTTGGAGGAAGGGGTTTCTGAAATTAGAAAAATTCAGATTATGGTTAGCGATATTTACAGGGAAGTGTCTCTCTTTGCCCTGGACTGAATGTGCGAACCAGAAATGTCCATTTCTGGCTCCTTCTGGGGTGTGATGTGATGTTTATGTCTAAATAAAGGAGTTAATTTATTTCAGCATTTCAGGGCCCGCAGTAGAGCTGTACGTACCCAGTCGTGTAGATATAATAGAGTCCAACCAGAAGGGCTGCACTGCTGGGGTGTTAATAGCTCCCTGGTTTTGTTCGACAATTAGTCCATATATTTTATAGCTGGGCCTTCAAGGAACTGGCTCCATCAGCACAATCACAGTAATTGGGAAGATGACACAACATAGAGAGAGGAGTCAGGAAGGGAAGTTATTAATGATTTGTAATTTTCTCCTTTTGGGAAAAGTAGAAATAAGACCCAATATCACATAGCTCTTTTCGATTCTTGTAAATTTCACATTCTCTAACCATTCTGGTCACTCTGAAGCCCCAGGGCAAATTCCCTCTGCCTCAGGCTCTTTAATCCTCTTCCCCCCACCCCCATCCCCGAAATGGAATTTGTTCTTTGTGATATGAGCAGAGCTTATATAATGAAGTTCGTTGGTGTAGCCCAGCGGGCTGGACTAGATGAGCTCCAGCCTCCTCTGAACACAGCTTTCTGGGGTTTCTCAAACCCATTCTGTGGATAAGATACTCCAGACAGCAAATGGCTCTCCAGCTAAGGGGCACTCCAGCTTTATTTTAACCCACTAGGGCCTGGCGTCCTTCAAAAACCTTCTTACTTTCCCTGTGCCCATTCAGCCACCGCGATCCCTCATCTGTGGCTTTGGCTCTGGATTTGCTATGATTTGAGAGCCATCATCAAAGGAATATTAAAATCAATGTGTTTTCCCAGGACAACAATTCCCTGGGTCTTATAAAGAACTAAAATGATGGAAAGGAACAGGGAGCACACTTTCTGGCAAGAAAGTTGACTTAAAATTTAAACTAAAAACAAACAGGCAAAACCCCTCAATGTGAACAATCCAGAGATCTCCTGTCACTGGAGTACAGGTTAAATTTGTTCACTGACCAGAGCAGCAAAACCCATTGAGCCAGCATCAAGAACCATCTATTCTCTTAAGAGTTTAGATGAGGTCTCTAGATCAAGGAAATACTGGGAATAAGCCAAAGAGACATGACTCCGTATTTATCTCTTTCTTCTGCCTAGACTTCCCATACAGTGAGGCAAGTCTCCCACCCCTTCCCCAGTACCTGGTAGCTATGGCAGAAACATGGTGGTGGATGAGTCAGAGAAGACTTGTTTTGAGGATTTCGGCCCGTTGCTATGGGTAACACTTATCTCTTCATTAAAGTAGCACTGCCCTTTGGACATACTTTGCTAGTAGATAGAAAAATGTTTGCAAGTAACAAGATACATATTAGAATATTCAGACTGTCCACGGGTTTGCTCCTTAAATTTTAGTGAGGGACCTTCTCTCACAGTGCCTCCTTCAGCCATCACAGTAAACAATTCAAAGTATACAACTGACAGCCCTAACATCAGAATTGCTGCCTTCAGGGTTCATGTATACATAACAGAGTCCTCTTCAGTCTACTGAAACCCAACTTGACCAAATGGCATATTTATACACATGTGGGCAGGTCATAGCCACATTTCGAGGCATATTCTTATACCAGAAGAATGAAATACTGAAGTGCCAATGGGATTGGTCAGTTTATTTTTGTTTTCTATTTTTTATTTTTTATTTATTTGACAGAGAGAAATCACAAGTAGGCAGAGAGGCAGGCAGAGAGAGACGGGGAAGCAGGCTCCCTGCTGAGCAGAGAGCCCGATGTGAGGCTCAATCCCAGCACCCTGAGATCATGACCGAGCTGAAGGCAGAGGCCCTAACCCACTGAGCCACCCAGGCACCCCGAGATTAATGTTGTTTGGAGGGGGGAGAGGCTAGAGTATCACGTCAGAAACAGTGGACTCTTGTTCAGGAAAGGGAGGGAGAAAGAAGGATAAGATAGTTGTGACTCTAAAAATAGAGACAGATACTGAGATTTCACAGTAATCAAGTGAAGGGAAGCCTTACAAAATTAATAAGAATGGTACTTTTGGACAAAGTCAAGGGGGATACTTCTGATCTGCCAGTCAAGCCACAAATATTTATTTTAAGGGATAGCTGTTCTGCCTTGAACTATGCCCTAGGTACACTGAGGAACCCAGCCTCTTTAGGAGAGTTAGTAAGTGTACATGTACCAATTCATGAAACAAGTTGTGAATAGAAGACTATGGAGCTAACTGTGTTTTGAAGACAATATGCAGTTGAAAAAAGTTAATAATTATGTCCAAGGTGCTCAGGACAGCTTCCTGGATGGTCTTTAACTCGGAGGAGGATAGAGAAGGCTTAAGTACATCCACACTGTTTGCCACACTGGTGTTGTTTGCACTTGATGAGACGTTATGTCCCACCACTAAAGGCTAACATTCAGAGCAGCTCATTTTACAGCCTACTGCATTTGATGGATTTGCTGGTGAAATAGCCTACAGAACACAAAGCCACTAATCCATGGAGATGCAGCCTTTGATTGGAGATTATGAAGGTTTTATGGATAATCTTTCACACCAGTGCCCCACATCCCTCCCAAATTGTCATAGTAGCATTTTGCTGGTAAGTGTGATTCTTCTTGTTCCTCTAAGAGTCCTGTAAGTGGCTGGAGGGAAATAACAGAATCCCATTATCACAGATGTGGAAACAGTGTTATTGGGACTCATGGCATAAACATGTTAGTGGAAGAGTCTGGAATAAACTTGGTTCAGCTACTGTCACTACTCTCTGTTCTAGCGATGGGATGTTGAGCTAGAAGCTTCCTGTGGCCTAAGAAATGAAGCCACAATTCCATCACTGCTGTCTGCTTACCTCTGGGTAATAGATGATAGGTATTGAAGAAATTTACTCCCAATCTGCATAATGCTTGGTCTGCTTTCTTGTTTGTTCTGTTTTTGCTGTTTATTTAGTTAACTTGACTGAACTTTCTCATCTCGAATACAAGAACGACAATACTTGTTTCCCATGGTTCTCATGAGGATTAGCCAAGACAATATATAGGAAATGTTTTCCACTGTACTCCTGCTGTAGCAGTCTTAAAATAATAGCAATAGTGGTCATGATCAAGGTCACATAGAGACTGAGCTGGTGGTGTGCCCTCTGCTGCTTCACCTCTTAGGTGTCCTGGATAAAGATAAGAGACAGAATTCTCAGCAATATCGACACAAAGATATGGCAGATGTTGATTTACATGCCTGCCCTGCTCTGTATAAGCAGCTTCCCATTCAACCCTCAGTTTTCTTAGCTTTAAAATGAGCAAGACAGGGATGCCTGTCAGTTAAGCCTTCGGCTCAGGTCATGATCCCAGGATCATGGAATCAAGCCCCACATTGGGCTCCCTGCTCAGTGGAGAGCCTGCTTCTCTCTCTCCCCCTCTGTCCCTCCTCCTGGCTCGTGCTTTCTCTCTCTCTCTCTCAAAGAAACAAATAAAATTTTAAAAGTAAAATAGAATGAGCAAGACGATCCCCTCAACACAGGGTTCCTGATTCATCCTTCCATCTATTTTTCTTTCTGTTGAGGCCACCACTTATCAATTCAATAAATATGTTTAGGGAGATCTTATTATATATCAGACATTGCATTACACCCTGAGTCAACCTTAGTAAGTTAAACAAATGTAAGTCCTTGGTCCTCATGAAGTCTATTTAAATAGCCTAGGGATGTGAGTAGTAAGCAAGGAAATATATACAATATATATTATATATAATATATTATATTTTATATAATCACTCATAGATTTACAGGCCATGATAAGCAACAAACCCAAAAAGATTGCTGCCTGGGTTAAATGAAATACTGTATGTGAAAATGCATCACAGGCTATAAAATGTAGACCTTCAAAGACTCTTAATTTTGACTAACGTAACACCTGCTGTCTTTATAGCAGCCAGGGGCTACTGCACATGCTCAGTGTGTGAGGTTTAATGGTGACACCACCACTGCTTTTTCTTTGAGGCTTATTTCAGAAAATAGAGTGGAAGGGAACCTTTCTGTTGAGTTTATAATAGCAATTATGGGCTGATAAGGGTAGACCATTCATCAAACGATCATACCTCCGGACTTTATCTCTTTAGGTCAAATGTTTCCTGATTGATATTGACTACCATATCTTAAGCAGCTTTGAACAGATAAGAAGCTAGAAAAGAAATTCCTTTGAAGGAGATTTGACAAAATTATGTTTTCTGATTTTTTTTCTTTAAGAAGAGAGATTAACTTCTCGTTGTTCTTCTAAAAGAGTACAAAAGCTACCAAACCACTGAATTGGAGAAAATCTAGAAAAGTTTTCATGGGTAGATACTGACTGAGTGCCCACTGAATACAAATGATCATCTGTACTGATGTTCTTTTCTTCTGAAATGGTTCGGAAAGAACTTTCAACATAGAATGACCCTATCCCACAGATATTTAGTAGTAGACAATTATCCCAAGAAAAGATATTCCTTTGATGGCTATATATAAATTCCCTACTAGAAACAGAGCTGTGAGCAAAAGTCTTATAGGTTAAATATAATTCATTTTCATAGAACATTATTTGTAGATGCAACATTTTAAAGGTGGGGAGGATAGATTTCTGACCGTGGGCCTGATATCCAGCTTTTAATTGAAATGACCATAAACATTATAATTAATCAACTATGTACTCAATTATAAAGTATATAATTACATTCTGAACAGTAAAAAGCTTCCTAAAGTGTATATAAATCAATTAAACAGGGCAATACAGTAACCTATCACATAAAATTATATTTAATGAGATGTGTCATCTATCACAGTGTTTTCCACAGTTCTTATCATACATCTTTGTGATTCATTTGTGCCTTCTTTCTTGCGGCCATGAAGTTCATAGGGAAGGAACCTCTTTATCTTGACTACAGAATGTAGTGACATTATTTCAAGCAGATGTACCTAGGTATCTTTAAAAAGAGTTTGGGAGGGGGGGAAGATTTTGGGTCATCGCTAATGGCTTTTGGAAAGGCTGACCTGGATTTGTCTTTCTGCCTTGACTTGTTACACATTTCACTACAGCAGCTCAGGCATTTGCACTTATGGTCTTGCCACTGTATCCACAGTCTGTGTCTGTTGCCTCGATCATAGATGACCTATGTTTGTTTGTGTATCTCTGCACTAGCTGCTGGATAAGCCCACAGAGATGTAATTAGAACAACACGCTAAACACAAATCTTCCTGATCAAGTCACTGCACGTTGAGAAGTAAAGTGTAACTTGTGACCAAGTTGTGGTGTCAATCTTAGCAGAAGTCCCTCACGTTTTCTATGTATAATCAAGCAGATCATTGCAAACAGGCTGACCCAGGGCCAGTGGGACTGCGGCGGAGGAAAAGCATATTTGCATTTTTAGCTTTGGTAACTTGGAAAGACTTCTGAAAAATTTGGATATGGCCTATAACGGCGATCACGAAGTGGACGCCCACGAGGTGTCTGTGTCCACGGAGGCTGTACCAGAGACCCTGGTGGAGCACATGCTGACGTGGGCCTCAGAACGGGTGACGAGGACATAATTGAGTAACTGCTCAAGGTCTGGCTTTCTGATAAGGTGGTGATGCCACTCCTTTCCCTCCTCTTCACTCCTTTCAGACCCAGAATGGCTTTTCCACAAGCGACATCAGTCTCTCATGCTGAGTCGTTACACCCAATCCTTGCTGCGGGAAACAGAGCCATACAGAACAACTAGCCAGGGCAGGGCAGCCCAATGGGGTGACCTAGAGGCCTTCTCCTCCAGCCATCTGGGAGCACACGTGATTGTTTGGATCCCCACTTCCCTTCAGTACTTGCTAGCCGATACTTGGGGTGTGAACAGTTTGTTCATTTATCCGTGTGTCCAACCAACTTGCTCTGATAACCAACTATGTGTGTGTAACTGTGTGTGAGGACATAGGCCTAGTACAATCAAGAACCCAACACAGAGCTAACCTCTGAGGGGCTCCTTGATGGGGGGGACCCTTGAATTAAACAGACATATAGTATCTAAGTACCGTCTTTAAGTATTTAAATAGCCTTTAAGTGCTGTGACAGAGCGAAGTGAATCCTTCTCAGATTCAGTAGGCAGAGAGGAACATATTTATTCTTTTTTAAAATTTTGATTATTCCCTTGAATATTTTACTGGAACTAATGTAATTGAGGTACTGGCAAGTTTTACAAGTGACTAATATATTAATCCCACTCTTCCCTGCTGCCTTGTGGGATTGTCAGTTGAGTCAAGGCTTAAAAATGGAACTTGATGAGATTTGCTCTAAAGATGTTGACTAATACCAATTAAACCCCTAAACATCACATACAGATTGATTACGCCTTTTTCATTTTTTTAAAAACCCAAAGATGCACCTAGTTAATAACCTGCTCCATGTCCTTAATAAAGAGCAGGCTAATTAAAAATTGTTTGCTAGCTGAAAATGAATAAATTAAGAATCAGATATTAAAACAGCCCTCCTCAGCCCACAGAAGGGGCCGAACGCAGACCAGTGGGGGGTGAAAGGAGTAATTGTGAGTCCTTTATCACTGAACGTGACATGTAGCCATGTAGCCCCCTCCACCCCCCCACCCCCCTCACCCCCGTCACGGAGATGAGGTGCTGGAGTAAGAAGGCTCCGGGCAGGTCAGGCAGCCATGTTAGCCTCCCTCTGTGTTCTGATATGGAAGGAAGAAGCAGGGCACAAAATGGAATGTTTCCTCTCTTTCTCCCTCCATCTCTCCTAATCTTGTGTAGCCATCAGGCCATCCTGCCTCAAGTCCTGCGCCCACCTCTTCAAATCCCTCTGTGTGTCTCCTGAAAGCCTGCAGCATAGAGAGTCTTCACCACAGGGATGCATTGGTCCCATGGGGTCTGGTCAGAGGACAGCAACCCCCCCCCCCCACATACACACACCCTGTGCCCACTCCTCCCCCACCCCCAGTCCTCCTTACAGCCGGCAGCCCGGGACTTTCTCAGTTCCTTGAAACTTGCTTTCCTCTCCTTGGACTATGTCTCTGGGAATGTGTCTTTTCTGGAGGAGAAATCTTCTCACTGTCCTCTCAAACTGCCAAACGTCTTCGGTCCTGCCGACCTCAGCTTACACATCACTTTCTCAAAGAGGTATTCCGTGTGCTTCCAGGAGGTGAGCCCCCAGCGATGTTCCCAGCGCTTCTCCTCTTGTTGATAACACTTACCCCTCCACTTTCCTGGAACTTCAGCTTTGTGAGAGTAAGGCCAAGGGAAGTCTTGGAAACCCCTGTGTCCCCAATACATAGCCCACATAATCCTAAGTGACCAGTGGATTGGTCACTTAGGATTATGTTGCCAGAACTCCCAACAAACAAGCTTGGTTCTGCTTCCCTAGAAAGCAAGAAATGGGTCTGGTGTTTCTTTGGTGACCCTCCTGAGGCTAACTGGTGCTCCAGAAATCTTTGCTGCAAGTGATTCTTCATGGTGGTATTATATTTACCTTAGCTAGGAATGGGAGGAGTTTCCTTTCATAATGTGTGGGACAGGGAGAGAAATGAACGAGCTCGGGCTTGTTTCTTTCTTGGTTTGAAGGGGTTACGTAAGCATCAAAGCGCTGGTTTACGGTATCGAGCGAGCAAGCATGTGTTAAGTACACGCCAATTGTCAGTGCAATTGCTTAGCAGCTTCTCCCCCTGGAGTTCCCGTCTGGGGGAACAGTCTGCCCCCGCGTCGGGTCTTGGAGCAGACCACTGTGTCGAGGCAGGTAGTGGGGCACCAGCAAAGATTAACTCTGACCGCACACAGGTCTGGGTCTCAGTCCCCACTCACTACTACATACCAGCCTTGTACTCCAGGGCAATTCCTTTACCTCTCTAAGCTTCAGTTTTCCCATCCTTAAATGGGCATTAGTGAGGGGCACCTGGGTGGCTCAGTGGGTTAAGTGTCTGCCTTTGGCTGAGGTCATGATCCCAGGGTCCTGGAATCAAACCCCGCGTCAGGCTCCCTAATCAGCAGGGAACCTGTTTCTCTGTCTCCCTCTACCCCTCCTCTGCTCGTTCTCTCTCTCTCTCTCTCACTCAAATAAATAAAATCTTTAAAATAAATTGCCATGATATTACCCACCTCAAGGGGAAATCAATATGAAGATTAAATGAAGTACCGCACATAAAGTTCTTAGCACAGTGGAGAGCATGGGACTCTTGTTGGAGATCGACACTGTGTAGCACAACTCATCTAAGCCCGGGGAGGTTGGCTAGCTCTATCTGCTCTCGAGAAGTGCTTGTGGGACAGTTTGAGGTGGCAGTAGGGACACAGACGCCTAGGACTGCTCTGTCCAGAATATTCCAGAGCAATGACCTTGCGTCTGCTTTCATTCTCTTCCTCCACTTCCAGCCCCCTAATGCTCACACACACCATGCAGATGGGTTCGTTCCAGGTGTACTGTGCCCTCTCTTCTCTCTGTGGATTCCAGAAGTTAACTCAAAAGTTTTATATCATATTTTTTATTTAATGTGATTTTTATCTCTGATCAGAATCTCTTTTTTTCCTCTGTGTTTAAGTCTATTATCCTCAATATTTTTCAAAATTGCCTTCATGGGGGGCGGGGAGCCTGGGTGGCTCAGTCAGTTAAGTGTCCAACTCTTGCTTTCAGCTCAGGTCGTCCTCTCAGGGTCCTGGGATCAAGCCCCTCCTCAGGCTCTGTGCTGAGCTCAGAGTCTGTTTGTCCTTCTCCCTCTCCTTTTGCCCCTACCCCACTTGCTCAAGCCCAGGTGTACCTGCATGCTCTCTCTCTCTCTCCCCCAAATAAATAAATAAATCTTTAAAAAAATTGATTTCATAGGAAAGACCTAATTCTTGATTGGAATTAGCCAGGATGAGAATATATGGCCAAGAAATGGTGGGAAGATGAATCTAAGACCCAGAAATAATAATAGTAGTAGTAGTAGTAGTAATAATACTGCTGTTGATACTGCTTATATGCCATTAACCATGTGCCAGGCATCATTCTAAACCCTGAATCATTTTCTCCATTTTACAGATGATGAAACTAAGTTACCCATGTGAACCGTATAGTGGAAAGAGTATGTAATTAGCTGAGTTTGCCCTCAGGATTCTGACAGAAAATTATTTTTCTTCCCTTAATATCCAACAAAAGAAGGAGATCACATTGCCATGAGTTCTACCTTTGTTTAGTTTAGACATTTGACTCAATTTATGGAAGTCTGTGTCTTTGTAGCTTGATCATGACATTGGAATGTCAAAAAAAAGTGCAGGGAAAACACACTATCAAATGAAGTCTGCATTTACTGGTGAGAAGCACAGAGCATTTGGCATCAGCGGAAAGCATAGTCTTTGATGTGGAAAATAGAAGAGTTCTTGCTGTTTCCATTTGGGTCAGAGAAAGAGACGATCGCTATATGATAAGTTTAGTGGGTTCTAAAGCTAGATGTAATAAGTGACAAGCCACAAGTTATCCTGCCCTGAGGATATGCAAGGATGAAATAAACATGTCAGGAAAAATGTGGTCAGTGAGGAACCACACAATAGGAAAGCAGAGAATATTTAATAAGACAAGTCCCGGTTATCCTGGGAATGAGATTTGAAGAGGAGGCGATTTACATCTTTGAGTGGGGGGTTGAAGAGGGATGATGGAAGAGACAGAGTAGGGGAGTAATTTATGGTGAATCATCTTACCCCCTGACATACAGCAGCCAGGACAGCTGCCTAAGGAGGAAATGTTTATTTTAGGTATAAAAATGTGTCCTCGGTTTTAAACAATTTTCCCCCTGTTTTTGAAAGTGTTCACACAATTAATGCCTCTTGCATGTATTCAACAATAGTTGCCTAGCAACCATCAAGAAGCATTTTTGGAGCGCAAAGGGTCTAAAAATGAATGAAGAGCGAATACAGTTCGAGTTGCAGCTGAGATGACTGGATTTCAAAGTAGATCCCCCAGGAATCAGGCCATGCATCTTTAAGAGTAATGAGATCTGGTCTGGCATTCTTGGAGGCCCACTGAAATGTCCGATTCATCTTGGACACGTGCAAAGGGGGAATATGTAAAAAATAAGAGAGACCTCTAAGTGAGGCTTGATACGCTTTTCCGCCTTCAGGCAGGACTGCTTTCTATCCAACCCCAAATGCTTGTTGAGATAATGAAGTTGTGGGAAGCCTTAAGAAGAAGGATGACAGCACCTCCTCTGGTAACCCACTTTAGGATCTTGTAACCTTTGGACTGAGATCCCTAGGTAAAGAACACAGGTTAATCAAGGAACTACTTCTTCCCTGCTGGTTACTAATTTAGACCCTTAGCTGGGTCTCCCGATCAGACCTTATTTGAAATGAAAATCTAATCCAGATCAGAGGTCACAAACTCAGGTACTCTGTGGTGTCAGCAGGGAGCTCGGAGGAGAGGGACAGGTGAAACCTGTAAGAATTCGGGAAGCAGTGGGTACCCAGCTCTGTCTAAAGGAGCAGCTGTGTTTGGCTCCAGTCTTTTGCTGTGTTGTGGGAGTAGGAGCCCAGTCTTGTCAGATCTCTCAACTCTTTAAGAAAAGCCAGACATATTGATTTTTATGTGAAAATCTTATGAGTTTAGATTGATGACAATGATTGACAAATACTGTACAAGCTAAATAAACTCTGGCCCCAGGCAGATTTGGTCCATGTACTGGTCTTGTCTAATAACCCCCTAATGTTGTAGATGAGGAAACAGGCCTGTTGTTATTCAATTCCATGAAAATGAGAACTCATTAAAGTCAGGAACTATATTATCTTCTCTGTTTTATCCCCAGCTGCACTAGCACAGGGTCAGGCTTGTGATGGCAAATGCAACAAATATTTATTGAGTCAACAAACAGTAGATGTGAGAAACAAAACCAGGTCTTGGTTTGGCCAGTAAGAAATCAGGACCTTAAAGGCTTCTTCTTCATTGATCCTTTTTGCCTCCTAAGCAACCTTCCCTGACTTTCATATGAATAGAATTTGGTCTTCTCTTTTGCCACATCATGGCCTTGTTTATAGCAAGATTTGATTCATAGAAATGTTCTTATAAAAACCCTGAGGAAAAGCCTTGCATACCCTGTCTGGGTTTCAACCTTCCCATAGATCTGTCTGTACTGGGACAGCAATGAACATAAGGTTACTTTTCTTCTTGGCCTACCATATGCAATTCCATTCCCTTGATTATCTACTTATTGAGCTCCTACCATGTGCAGAGACCTCTGTATGGTGATTCTAAGGTAGAGGGGATTCCGATGAGCCTGGGGGCCTCAGAAATGTTCAACAATCCGTTTAGATAGTGAAGATACTTAGCCTAGTCTCTTTTTAATTTTCATTTTAGTGGTTTTTGATCCTGTTTTGGCAACACTTTACTGTATGGCAATTTTCTTTCTTCACTTTTTGTGTGGAGATTTAAAGTGGTCTAAAACATAGAATCAATTATTACCAAGACATGTTCTCCCCTTTTAACAACCTACTTATTGCCTCTCTGTTGAAAGGCTCTGCCAGAACAGACGACAGTCCACCCCCAAGGAGGTATACCAGGTGTTTTTGTTAAATGATCCTCTAGCTTTCATTGTACTTATTCTTTCTTACTGGGTTCTACAGGTGCTTATCTCTGTGCTGAAGGTTCAGGTGTTTCCAGAATGACCATAACTCTCCCACCAGAGAATGAAGTGTTTAAAGTGATGTACTCTTCCCTGTGTCTGTGCCTATAATAGTAATAATAATGGCATCCACTATTTATTAGTGTCTTCTGGGTACCAAATAATGTCCCAGGCCTATTGTCTCATTTTATCTCATTCATAGTCTTTCTCTGCCATTGATAGTCTTTCAAGAGAGATACAATCCTGTTTTGATAATTGGGAAAACTAAACCCCAGAAAGAGATGATAACTTGCCTGGGGCCATATTGGTTGCCTGGTCCATGAAGTCAATGAACAGTTACCTATTTTTCAAAGTCTGCGCCCTCTTTACTTCCTTGTGAAACTTGGGGATCCAGAGCAATTTTACTACCTTCACCAGTGTTTTGGAGACGAAAGGAAAGATGCTGGATGGCTTTTTCAGAAGCCAACTCTAGGGGACATTTTAAACAAAGTGGATGATTTTGCATGAGACTGTGTTTAATTTCAGAACAGTGTCCTTTGCTGGCGAAGATAATCAGATGTAATGTCATCTGCAACCTCTCTGCGTGCATGATTTCATAAAACTGGTGTAGCAGTTTATTATTATAAAATTAGTATAGCATAGAACAAACCCAGGATCCGAGCCAGATGAAATAGACAATGAATAGTTATATAAGGTTTTGGAAGCACATGTAGTAGAACACAAGCTCACTGTATTTTCTTCTCAATTGTCTGCTGTTTGTTCATGTTTCCTTTTCAACATGATTGCATCTCAGTTTAATAGCACTTGCCATCTCAGGCTTTATGGTGCCAGGCCTGACATAGTTACATCCCCTCTGTGCTAAAAATATTGCATGTATATATTCAACCGCAGCCCGACATGTTTAGCTAATGGGTTACTCGGAGCTGTGCGCTTATATAATTAAGTGATGTATGTAATTTTGTGTTAACACATTTGCAATGTGTGTTTTCCTGGTGATTGCAATGCTTTATTCTGTGTAAAGTGTGACATTTTAATTCCCACTGAACAATTTCCTACCTTGATTCGCCTTGTTTTTGTGGCAGGGGATTATTTTGCAATCAAGATAAAAGCATTATTTATGAAATTTCTAGACTATCCCATTACTGGGAACTTTTAACTGAAGATCAATCTCCTATTTTATTGATCCCTTTGTTAAAAATCTTTATTGGAATTTAAATTTAATCTCTACATTATAGATTTGCCCAGACTTTTGCCTGCAGGCACATTTTTTTAGGCAGCTTTGCAGGGATGGGGTTCCTTAAAAAGTAATTCTCACCAGGCAGTCTGCCATCTTATCATCCCCAGGGAACTTAGTTTCTCTTCAGTGTCACTGACTTTATCCCTATTGAGGGTTCTCCAGGAGAGACATCATCTCTGGGGGTGGGAAGGTCTTGGCAAACCAGGTCAGATCTATAGATTCACAGACAGGGCAGATTTCTGCAGGGCCTTTAAGTGATTGACAGGAGCTGGGCCTCAGACTTACCCAGTGGGAATTAAAATATGGAGATACAGGGCGCCTGGGTGGTTCAGTTGGTTAAGCGACTGCCTTCAGCTCAGGTCGTGATCCTGGAGTCCTGGGATTGAGTCCCACATCGGGCTCCCAGCTCCATGGGGAGTCTGCTTCTCCCTCTGATCTTCTCCCCTCTCATGCTCTCTCTTGCTCTATCTCTCTCAAATAAATAAATAAAATCTTTAAAAAAAATAAAATAAAAAAAATATGGAGATACACTCTTTCTCTTTATTGATTGTACGTGTGACCAATGGGAGGTGCTACAGGCAGGAAGGGGAGCTGCCAAGGGCAGCGAGGCCCCCTTGCCCTCTGCCGGAGGTGTTTATGTTCTCCAGTGGGATTAGGGCAGTTTAGTAAACATTTATTAGACTCTCAGTAAGAGCCAGGCAGTGCTTTCAAAATATGATATGGAGAGAGTTACTTGTTCAGTAAGTGTTTATTGAGCACTTACTCTAACCAAGACAGTCTGGTGAGGGAGAGAGACCTACAGTTTCAGTATGGGATGATAGGAGCTAGGACAGAAGCATGCATGATGGAGAAGCTAAGGACAAAGGGTCCCTCCTCCAGGTGGAGGTGAGGGGAATAAGGAAGCTTTTGAAGGGGGTGTGATGCCGAGCGTCAGTCCAAGAAAAAAAGTAAGAGCTGAGACAGGAGGGACAAAGGTGAAAAAGGAAGGACATTATCAGAGGGAAGTCTGTGAGCATGGGCAGGCAATGGTGAAGCCAGGAGTGGTGCTTGCGACCTCTAAGGCGTCCGTTATTATTGGAAGATGACGAGGCTACTCGAAAGCAAGGTCTGCTGGGGTCCGTTCTCCTGGCTCCCAGAGGTCCTGAATTCCCAAGGCCTCCCCTCATCCAAGGAGGGCCCCTTCGTTTTTCAGCACGGCCCTACGACATCAAGCAGGTGCAGGCACTGATGCCAGTGCTGCAAGGTCGCCCCATGGCGTCCCACGTGCTCGCCTCCTGGTCCCTCCCCTTCGGGTCTGCGCAGCTGCTCCCTGGTACACAGAAGTTTCGCCAGGAGGACCCACAGGCCGTAAGCTCCAAGTGAGCTTTCGCAGTTGTATGTTTTGGCATTTGAACACAGTGGGAATGTCCTTGTCAGCTCCCATTTGACTTTATTAATTGCAGTTCCTTGGAAAGTGTGTTTTAGTAATGTGGTCTTGGGATGACAGAGCCTGCCCTGCAGAGACCCAAGAGGAGGTATTCAGGGCCCATTGAAAAGCCATCTGCCGCCAAGGCTCTGCCGCTGATTGCAGTCAATACACGCCAGATCTCGGGCAGCTCCACCACGGAGCTGTGTGACCGCAGGCAAAACTGCAAACTCTCTGGGCCCCCCTTCTCTGATGTGTCAAATAAGAGTTTGGACCGGCATTCCAACCTTTTCTAAGTTACTCAGATGAAGAAGCCTGTGGTCGTAACATCGGCGGATTCAGCAACACCTAGCCCGTGATCTTTGGTTCCAAATTCCTTTGAAAAGCCAAGAACCGCTTTTTGCGCTGTATGCCTTGTCCCGATTCTCCTGCTCTGTATTTGAGGAGGGGGTCGTCTTCAAGAGCCCTCCAGTCTCGATTTTCAATTTTGAAGATACAAAGGGAATCATTAAGCCTCTGAACATTCCTAGAATGTATGACAATATGGGTCCAGTAACCCATTTTTGAGTCGTGGTGCAAAACGCTGTCACCTAGCAGCTCCGGATCGTTTCCAGGCCCCGCCCCCCACCCCCACTTGCCCCAAGCCCCGAGGCTGTGGTTAATAATGTCAAAAGAATGTTTTAAAATTGCTCTTCTGTTGATTCCAAAGAGTCAGAGCCCTCACGTGGCTAGAGTCCCGGGCTAGGAGTCAAATTCTAAATTTAATTCCAGCCTCTATGAATGTCTTCGGTTCTCGCCTCCTTCCATTTATCGACGTTTCAGTTTTCTCATCTGCAAAATAGGCATAAGGTGCCTTGCTCCACAGAAGTGTTTGCATACAACTCCTTTGTACCCCAGGATTAGCTTTGTATCAGGGCAGAATATAATTTTCCATTCCATAATAGGAACGAAACAAAAGCCCTTTTGAGTGTGCACCTTGTGTAAACGCCCTGTGCTTAAATTCGGATGAATCTCAGAGGTCAGCAAATCCCCACCCCCTTCTTTATTATTTTTTTTAAAGCTAAACAAGGCTAACTAGGGAATTCATTTTGAAATAAAAAGACATGAAAGAAAGGGTATTTCAGCTTGCACAATAGTACAAAGAAGAACAAGAATCATCATGTTTGCTAAAGAACCCACAGCTGTTTAATTTTATAGTAAAATTACTTTAAGAACTTTGCTAATTCAGAGACAAAACCAAACAACTATTGTTGTAAAACTGAACTTCCACGTGTGAGTGGAAAAGCTAAGTTAAGATGAATCTGCCCCTAAACGCATATTAAACTCAAATTAAAAATACAGAGCATGTTTGTGAATGTAGGTTAGAGGAGCGGCTTTTATCTAAAGAGAAGGCACATAAAGAAGGAAATGGTACATTTGCTGGTAATATGATGAAAAATAGTTTATGTTCTCATGTACTTTGCCCCCAGCTTTTTCTT
The DNA here is from genome assembly GCA_028533885.1 of Nasua narica. Classification (NCBI taxonomy): domain Eukaryota; kingdom Metazoa; phylum Chordata; class Mammalia; order Carnivora; family Procyonidae; genus Nasua; species Nasua narica. Next base: position 18,756,847 of record CM052812.1, read on the forward strand.
AAGCTGCTCAGTCTGTTTTAATACCAGGTTTGTTTGCTTTTTGGGGATGGGCCTGTCAGGCAGGAAATTGTCGAAAAGCATACAGCAGAAATTTTAAATGGTGTTTTTAAAAATTAAAATTAAATACCAAATGGAGTAACCAATTATTAAATTTGGAGTTCAGATTTTTATAAAATTTTATTTTTAGAGGCTATGAATGAATTGTGTAACTACACTTAGCTCTATAAATTCCAAGTTTCCATATGTTGCCTATTGTCAAAAACAAATAAGCTGTTCCTTATTTTTTTTAAGTGATTTTCTTCCATATTAGGGAATTATTCAGACTTCTTTCCTTGGTTCCTATAATTCCAAACCAGTTGGAACATCAGTCTATTTTTGGTTATGAAGGAACTTTTAAAATGTGGGCATGATTTTTTTGAAGTTTCTAAACCTCATAAAAATCAGTTTGCTACATATATCACAGTTATGGGAGTAAACATAGTGAAGTTATCATATTCCAGAAAGACAAAGTTCTAATTTCCATATTACAGCCCTCCCCCGCCCCAGCCCCAGCCATTTCCTCCCCCTCCAATCCCACTCTTCATAGAAGGGCTGCTAAATGTAAATTCTGAAACACATGCAAGAACATAAGTTTGTGATTTGTGACTGTGTCTGTCAAGGATGAATGTACTTACCTGTATTTGATTACACTCTGTTCGTTTCTGGGTTTTTATGGTCTTCCCACCACATCACATAGATTCACCACGAGAGGGCAACCAAGAGTTGACTTTCAAGCTAACAAAGCTAGAAAGGATTTTAATATCAGCTAAGTGTTTTCACTTGCTAAGGATTTATTTCCCCGCCTTCCGATTGCCACACATACAGCCTCCGAGTTCCAACTAACAGCGAATAATAATCCAAATAAAGTTCCTCTGAGGGGAAATATAGACAGACTGGTGCAGACAAGAGCTTTTGCCCAAATAAGGATCCCTTTTTGGAGACCCCATGTGTTAGATAACCATCAACTGACAGTTGGTCATGAGTTAATAATGTTGGATGCTGAAATATGCATACCATGTAGCTATAAAAAAAGTTTGGAGGACAAAGACAAATACTGGTAAAGTTAGATATCAGAAACATACCAGAGGTGTGCAGACTGCTTCCTTGGTTGTAGGTGGAACCTGCCAAGTAATTTCATTTAAAAAATGTTATAAGTACTACACAGTAGAATGTGTAATATTCACTGCACAATTTGTTGGTGTTGTAGGGATTTGCTCTTAATCTCTCTGCGTGTTACTGCCTTCAGTGCTATAGCAACTCCTGCCTTCTAAGAAAAGAAAATATTTCCTAAGTTTATTTCCATTGCTACCATTGCTGTTCTTTTATTTTTACAATGGGAGTCCTAACAGGAGGGGCAGGGGAGGGTTTCCATAAGAGAATCCAGGTGGATGTGTGGCCCCTTGATTGGCCTGTTGTGTTTGGAGACCTGTTAACGAACGTCTAGTTCTATTTCCGTGTTGTGGCTGCCACAGGGATCAGAAGGTGAGGGGGTGGAGGGAATAGACTTTGATTTTAGCTACTGTGACCAGTTATTTGGGAGGCTGGGACATTGGGCCAGGTGGCCACCAAGCAGCTGCTGTCTTCTTAGAGTGACGCCTCAGTGGCTTTTGGTGCTAAGAATGAATGGGGAAAGAATGTGTCTCCTCCTCTGCCCCCTTGAGTTCAACCCTTTTTGTTCTATGGACTTTTCGGGGCTTATCGGAGTGCTTTGTCTTCAATGAATTATCTCACTTTTCCTCGTATAGAACTGGGGGACTTGAAGCACCTTGGCAAAGCCTAAAGGTCATGCCCTTGGGTGCCTTTAGGACTCTCTGATCTCTCTGCTTACGTGCAAATAAAATCTCCAAAAAGGAAAACACAGCCAGACCATGAATTGATTCAGCAATTTGTGGTGAAGAAGCTTCTATCTTCTGACCAGCCCAAATCACTTAAGGTCTATTTTCTCTTACTCAGTTTGCAAATGGCTAACATTATACCCAACCCATGTTGGTAACTGGAGAGTATAGTTAGTAAAATTAATAATTAGCCACTTTTTCTCTGTCTCTTCTCCTCTTTCCCCCTAAGTGCCCTGTCAAGGCTTAACATTTTTTGACATCTTAGTTAAGGTAGTTAATGAAATAATATCTTCATGGGGGCCATTGAGTAACCTGGAGTCAATGATTACCAGATCTGAATTTTGCAAAGGTAACACCTCAGCTTCGGCAAAATTCTCAGATGCTAACATCGATGCATGACTATCCTTATCCATATAACAGTAAATAAAATCCTGGGGCGCCCGGGGGTGGCTCAGTGGGTTAAAGCCTCTGCCTTTGGCTCAGGTCATGATCTCAGGGTCCTGGGATCGAGCCCCATATTGGGCTCTCTGCTCAGCAGGGAGCCTGCTTCCCCCTCTCCCTCTGCCTGCCTCTCTGCCTACATGTGATCTCTCTCTCTCTCTCTCTCTCTCTGTCAAATAAATAAATAAAATCTTAAAAAAAAAACAGTAAATAAAATCCTAAATTTCAGTGAAACTTGGAATCCTCACTTGTGCCGATGATTCTAGCTTCAGATGTTAATCTCATTCTGTCTACTCTTTAACACATTTTCAAGGGCCTATCTGTAATCCTAACATTGAATTGTTGACTAAACCAGCATCCCCCAAGAGAAAGATAATGCAAGCCACATGTAACTTACCATTTTCTAGCAACCGCATTTTAAAAGGTAAAAAGAAAGGGTAGAATTAATTTTAATTAATCCAGTACATTCAAAATATCATTTCAATATGGAATCAATAGAAAGTGTTATTAATGAGATATTTTACGTTTTATATCTTGTCCTGGAAATCCCATATGTATTTTATGCTTATGGTACATCTTAGTTTTGGACCCGACACATTTCAAGTGCTCATTAGCCCCATGTGGCTAGTGGTGACCATGTGAGACAGAGCAGCTCTAAACAGTCATAGAAACATTTTATCTTAGACTGAAAGAAATGGGAGGAAGTTCTAACCTCTTCTGTGTATTCTCTTTGTTCATCTGATGGTTATCTGTCCACGTTTCTCCACAATGTGACACACACCCTCTCTCACTGCCCGAGCACTCACAACCCAGACCCCGGCTCTCCTCATTCTGGACCCTCACTCCACTCCGCTTCCACATATTTTCCAGTATTGTGGCTCCTAGGTAGCCACAAACAAATGAAGCTCAGAGATGGTGTTGGTAGCTCACGGAAGAAAAAGGGCTCGGAGGGCTTTACCTGAGGAAGAAAAGTGTCTGGGAGCCTCAAACAAACAAGAATAGTCATCTTTTTACTTTTAAAGTAAGGGACTTATCCAACTTCTTCAATTATTCTTTCTGAAAGGCAGAAAAGCTTAAGTGTGAAAAATCCCTTTTAAGTACAAATTCCTTCTGGGATCTCTTAAAAAAAAAGAGATTGGAAGCTTATTACTTATTACTTATTGGATGACCTTTTACTTTTTCTTATGTGTATGTGTTTGAAAAACTGAAATGTCTCTCATAGCATATTAGTCCAAGTCTGTGAGAAGTTAAATACCACCATGTTAATACACACACACACAAATGTCTCTTTTACTTATTTCCAAGTAGGGAATGTTTTCTTTAGAGATGTAACAAATCAATTATCCTCAATGTTGAAAATGGAGTATCTCATTTCCAAACCTGGAGAAATGGCTGAACAAGAATGTTCTGTTTATATGAGTTTAAGAACTGTTCTGATATTTGCTGCTCCTTGCAAGGCTATTCAGCACAAAAAAATGTAGCTTTCACTTCTGTGCTGTCATGTTCAATAGTAACACCACAAAACATATCAATCATGGACTAGAATGAGCAGGATTTTTGATTGTAACAAAAAGAAAAAAGAGAGACAAAAATCCTCTATGTTTAAGAGGTCCTATCTTTATAAACTTCATAAATTAGAGACATCAAAAATATCCTTAAAAAACATTTTTAGACTGGATCCTTAAAATAGTCTAAATTAAAAAAAAAAAACAAATATCTTAAATTAATATTCTATTCTTATTCCAGACAATCATAGTAAGAGACACTAAATCTGAGTTTATAGAATAGCTTTCAAAAAATGGAAACATAAGTTATTTCAAAATCTTAGGAAGTACACAGTAAACACGGAAACAATGCACTTAATCTAATTGTTAATACCTTTCATGCAGTTTTTTTCCCCCATGTCCAGCATGATCTTCTCTATTAAGATTGGAACCTGAGCCCCAGGGCCTGGAGATGGACCCTGGGTACCGGGCATCCAGGGAGAAGAATAGCAGGAGAGAAGAGTTGCCAGGGAGAAGGTTGAGCCCCTTTGGCATTTTTAGAGACCACATTTGGTTTTGCTGGGTTTTCGACTTCATGACAAGACCTTGAGGCTGGTGAAGGGAAATCTGACCCTTCGTGTACAACGGTAACACCTGGACCAAACTTCCACCTGAATGGACTCTGTGCAGAAGTTGAGTCTTCAGATGTCCACTTGGCTCTGACGTTTCTTCACAGAATTGTAAAATTTGGACTTCTAAGGCAAATGGGGCTTCCATCAGATCTCGATGCCCTGGTACAGACACCTCATCACCTCAAAGACAAATAATCACTGTGAAAGAGCTACAGGCCGCCACCTTGTTCCCTGTCATGGCTCCTGAAGGGGACCTTTCCCTGAGAATGGGGCCTCTGGCAGATAGTTTGAGGAGCCAGAGCAAACCAAAGGGAAGCTGAGGGTTTGAAAGGTCGGGCACAGATTTCAGTCTCCTTCCGTATTTCCAGAATTCTCTCCTTAGTGAGTCAGTCTCCTGAAAACCCAGAATCTCACCTCACCTTATACCTAGCTTTAGCTCCCAGATTTTCCCCCTATTCTGTAAATGGTAGTGAAAAGTGTCTCTAATCCCCTTCGTCTTTGCCAGCGTCCTTGTAGACAAGCCTATTATACACTTCTAGAACATTTCTGCATTCCTTTGGAATTCACTACATTGTTTCAGAATAATATATAGATAACATTTGGTCATTTAAATTTCTCTCCTTCCTCGAGACACAGAGGGGAAATAAAGATAGAAATCTGCCTGTCACTGCTGGTAAAACCTGGCTAAAAAAGAGGTTTGCTTGTGTTTTAATGGCAAGAACGCGTGGAGTCACATGCTTTCAAACCAATTAGCAATACAGATGAGCTAGCAAATCGAGTTCCATTTATGGGGTGGGGGAAGGGGAGAAGTCAAATAATCTGTGTTTTTAAGGGTTTCTGAGAAATGAAGACCTCCGGGGCAGAGAGAAGGCGGATCAGGAAATAGCTATGCAAATCACATGCCTATGAAATTACTAAAACTTTGATCAGGGGCATTAACAATTGCTCTAGCATTCACAAGTATGAAACAAAGAGTGAGTAAGACTGGGCATGTTTTGGAAGGGATTACAAGAGTGTTTACTTACGTGGTTTGTTGAGCAGTCAATGAAGTCCAAGGCTGTTTTGGACTTTAGCTGCCCTGGCAGTCCAGGTGTGACAAACGCATGAAGACATTCCACTCTCTTTAGTGACTCGCGGGGATCTCGCGTTGCTGGCAAACAGCCAAAGTGGCAGGACCTCGTGTAAAGCCTGCTTCCTTTCTTTTTTTCCCCCTGCCCTTTTTCTAACAACACGACTGCTCACCCTTCACAGGAGGTGGAGGGGGCCCTGGGTTCTGAGAGAAGGTTCACTGGAAATGCTAAATTGTGGTTATGGGCCCAGTGGTCCAAACAGCACCCAGGGAGGGCTGGGGCTGAAGCAGTCATGGACACTCTCTCGGTGGCCACGACCTCTAGGATGGCAGTGTGGTGGGATCTCTGGGGCACACGCAGCGGTCACCTCAGGGCAGCCGAGAGTGAGGGCATCTGGAGGGCAGCTCCTGCCTCGGTTCACACCTCGGAACTATTCTCTTCCATGCCTTGATTTGAGAAGAAAAATTACCCTGGAAGAGGGAACTGTCAGAACAGTTGTGGAAAATGATAACACTCTTGCAGGGGGTTTTGTTTGCTGTTTGTCTTACCTCTTGCCTCTTGCGAGAGTCATCATTTACGTGGGAACGTCCCACAAGATGGAGTCAGGCGCGTCCGTGGCCCCGGGGGCTCGTGTCTCAGACAACACGGATGCATCCCAAACATTCCTGTTGGGTGTAAAAGGTTGTTTTTGGGAAAACAGAATAAAAGTAAACTTGAACATTGTTAAATCTGTGCATCATGAATGCTCTGCGCATTCACAGAAAGGTTCGACCAGTTAACCGGTTCTAAGTACCACCAGCAGCCGCTGCCGCTTCCTGGCATCATTCTCTTAGGTGTGGAGCAGTGAGTATAGGGAATCTAGCTGCAGATCTGAAATGAACGTCTCTGGGAATCATTTATGAATTTTTAAAATAAAAATGTTGGCTTTAAGTTAAAGCCAAAAAGAGGGCTGAGAGCTTCTGCTTTTCTTTTCTTTTTTCCCAAGTATTTGAAAACTGAAATTCTGTAAGAGATTATCTGTGAAATGCCTTTCTTTTATTACACCCATAAATTTCAGGAGTGGCTTTGATCAAGCCTTCTGCCATGCTTGGTTTCTAAATCTTTTACTCATACATTAATAACTTTAAAAACACTCATCCTATTTTTGTTGTAGTGAAAGAGGAAGTTTCTAAATAGTCAAAAGGGAAACATTGAAAATAGAACACAGTAAATGATAACTAAATTAGGGTATTTTTTTTCCAGCAAGAGCAATGCTCCATGCTGAAACTTGCCAGAGTATTTTAAGATTATTGTCTATAAAGAAAATATACCAGAGAATTGAGATCCTCAGAGGAAAGGCATTACAGAAATGCAAAGTATTATCAGTAATGCATACTATACGTGGAATGGTGTTTGTCAGTCCCTAATACATCAGTCAGAGGAGTTTAGTTTTCTGGCTTGTGTTTAGTGTTTAAAACATACACACACACACACACACAGAGGCATATGCGTGCGCGCACACACACACAAAACTTGAAAATCAAGGGAGTTAACGCTCTGCCAACTTCCTTTAGATATTGACCCTGGGGGTCAAACTCTTAGGAAAATGATGCCTGGTTTTCCATCCCCCTAATTGCAGTCCCCACCAACAAGCAAGTCCTATCTCTAACAGGGAGCTCACAAAGAATTTCTCGAGAGAATATGGAGCTGCTTTGGCAACAAAATCCTCTCTGCAAAATGAGAAGAAAGAGTTGTTAACTGATGAGTCAATCCCGCTTTTATAGCAGTTTATCTTCGTGGTATTTCCAAGAGCATAAATGTTATAAAAAAAAAAGAGAGACGGTCATGACAGGAAGAACACAGTAGAAAAAAACAGGAACGTTTAAGCCAAAAGCAATTTACTTTGCCAGTAACTGGTTACATTTCCTTTGTTTTATTATTATTATTTCAAGAGTTGGGGTTGAGCCGAAAGTTTCCCACACCTGCGCTGCCCTGACACGTAACTTGTCAGAACCCATGGTGAAGTGAATATATAAATGAATGCCTGGAAACTCTGAGCTTCTAGACGCATTAAACAAACAAACAAACCCCAAAACACTGTTTTGCTATGTTGTCTAAAAAAAAAAAAGGTTCTATTTTATTAATATTTGACGGAATTAAGAAGAGGAAAAAACAAAACACGCGGGTCAGATGTCAAAGTCGCCCGGAGCACTGGCAGTCACCGATGCTCTTGGGATTAACGCCGATGGAAATAGTAGTGACTTCACAAAGGTGCATGCTTGTTAATTTCATGACGCTGAGTAAGAGGAACAGATGGGCAGTCAGAGAGGAAAGAGTTTTAAAAACCACAGAGATCTTTCACTGCTTAGGCAGAGTCAGTGGCCCCCTGCAAAGGGGGAATGGGCATGGCTGTCTCAGTGTTGCTAGACCTGTGTGGCTTTAGTGGAAGCCTTTCACCTATCGCTGAGTCAGGTTGCTGGGACCCTGCTCCATATCAAGCGTCTAGGATGGCGTTGGCTGCCTGAGATGGGCCCTAGCACCCATGTGCTATGTGGTATTGGGGTGCTTTCGTTTGGGGAAAGCTCCCTGGTGACTGCCAGCCCATGTTAATCATATAGCTATCTCATTATGAGACAGAATGAGTGCCTGCGTCTGTCTGTTAGAAGTTACTTAAAACAGGGACTCAGGCTAAAGTCCAGTGGCCTGGGTTGGAATCCTTCTACCACCCGTAACCAGTTGCATGACCTCAGACAAGAAATTTCATCTCTGTCTCAGTTTCCTGGTCTGGAATTTGGGGATAATAATCTTCCCTTCCTGTTGGTTTGCCGTGAGTTTTAAATGAGTTATTGTATGCAAAGTGCTGACTGGCACAGAGAAAGTGCTCAGTAAGTAGCAGCTATTCTTATTATTTGTGTGTAATCTTGAAAACAGTCATGTAAAGGGCATTGACTGAACCCCGCGAATGAGCCAGGCCGGAGATGCGCGGCGGATTATATACACACGTAAAAGTCGCCGTGCACTTTTTGCTTCACACTATCTATTTATTTATATATTCATTTATTTTGTAGTGGCACTGACTAGAGCCAGTTGTGCTATCAACAGCTTTACTGCTGGCTTCGCACACCCCTGACCACCACCGCACCATAAAGCATTTGTTTTCACTTGCCTGCCGAGTAAATGATTTGTTCTCTTGACTCTGTAAGAAAAAAGAGTAACCTGGGAGCCAGAATTTTTACTCCCCCCAAAAAGCCAGCCCCTCAAACCCAAAGCTTCACCTGTGGTCTTATAGATCCCAGAGGTTTCAGATTATATTATGGGGGCTCCCCCTTCCCCAGTCCCACATGCTCCAATCTCCCTGAGACTTTGAACATCTGCTCTTCGGGGCACTGGGGACAAGAACCCAGCGCTTCCGAGATGCCAGACACAGAGGCTTACCGGTCATCAGAAAACCAAGCCTTAGGTTTTCGATCTCAATTCGCGGAGCAGACTTGCAAGTCACTGGGTTATGTTCCCAGAGCTCAAGTGTAAATAGTGAAGGTGAATACAGTTTTACAGGTGCCCGGTATGACAGTACACACACAGCCAGGTTGGCGGGTTTGGCTCGTGAAGACTTGAAGGAGGTCCATGTGGGCATCTTTAGTTCCACCCATCACTTTTTCATTCACCAGATTGATATTATGTAATGCCATCATCTCCTGGGTGTGTGCTGGGCAGGTGACAGATGAATCCCACAGGGTCCGGCCCTTAAGGACTCTCCAGCCGAGACTAATAATAACCCACAAACCACAGCTTAGGTACCATGAATACAGTAGTACCTTCCAGAAGAGAAAGCCAGGCAAAGAAGGCAGAGGGGAAAGGAGAAGAGAGGTTTGTGAGTTTGAGGCTTGAGTGATCGGTGGGAATTGCCCAGCCTACCTGAAATGTCAGTGACTTGCCTCATTAGGAACAAAAGGCTTTTTCTCTTGATGAGATCCCAGTTAGAGTTTAAGTTTGTGTGAGCAGAATATTAGGTCCTAGCCTGTTCTAAATTTATGATTCTCAGAATCTGCTGGGGAAGGGCATGTGCTTCTCTGGGTTCTGAAAACAGCTCAAAGAATGGAGAAAATAGACCCGATTTGAGGATGACCTATTGTCAGTTCCCGGAACCTCTGGCTGCATTTAAAACAGCTTGTTCAGTACAGTTCTATCTAAAAGGCCTTTGGGATTTGAAAGCTTTTTGGAAAGAAATGCTTTTAGGTTTAAGTGATTTTTTTTTTTTTTTTTTTTTTTTTTTTTTTTTTGCCAAAATGTGAGGAAGGAGAGATCGTAGTTAACAAGTCTGAGAACAGAGGCGATAGGCGATCCTGTTTTGTTTCTTTTCGTGAAATGTCTCAGACCTACCCCCACGTTCTGCTCCCTTTCTGTCAGCTCTCTCTGCCTGCTATTATTTTGATAAGGGACATGAAAGGACATCTTTCCCTCACGCTCATTAAAGTCTTAGCACTTGGGTCCGTTGTGGAAACACTTCTGTGCTACCCGGAGTCTTCAAACCAAAATAGTCCACGCCCTGGGTCGGGGCTGAGGCCAGGGACGGTTCATGGAAGGTGGTGGCAGGAGGCTGTGACAGGGGAGTAGGAGGTCAGGATCCACAAAACAGGCCCGATGAAATCACCAGCACCGTGCAGGGCGGGGGAGAGAGCAGAGCCCTCCCTGCCCGTCTGGCAACTCCGACAAAGTCCTCAGAGCTCATCCCACACACTCCGTGCTAGTCACTGCTGTGTGTTTACATGAGTAATGGAGCTGCGGGGGGAGGGGAGTTGTAAGCAGAGCGCAGAGCCTGGCAGCTCGCATTCGCATTCGTATTCGTATTCGCCTTCGCCTTGGGAGGGAAGCTGACAGCCACACCAAGTCAAGGCAAGACTTCCAGGGACGTGGCCGGGAAGCGGTCCCATGCTGTAGCTTTCAGGAGCACAGACATCCTCAGACAGATGTTTGTCGACGGGAATGGGTAATCGCGACTTTCTCTTTGCTTTGGTTTTTGTCTGGGAGTTTGTTTCCCTGTGATAATTCCAGGCTGGCTTCGGGGGATGGACTTTTTCTGGACACTCGTCTGATGGTGTGAGGTGGAGAGGAGAGGGGGTTTCGGAGGGGGAGCCTGAGCCCCACAAGCCACTTTTTAAACTTTTGCCCGCCTAGAAAGTCAGCTCTGCTTTCCTGATCTTTCCCACCAGCAGAGCTGTTATCCACAGTAGAAAAATCAAAGGAGTGGGACTCATTCTGTGGGTGAGATGAGTACAGTATCAGATGTCCTAAAACTCCTGGTTAACTGTGTGATATCAGGAAGATGAACAACAATTAAAAGCGTCTGAGTTGTTCAGAATTGGCACTGTCGTCATCCTACCTTAAAACATTAAAAAAAAAAGTGTGGGTGCCTCGAAAGGGCTGGAAGAAAACTGCTTGGGGTATAATTCATTCGTTTGGAATTGTTCAAGGGCTGCTGGGTTAGTGGTTTGTTTTAATTTTGCTCGGCTTGGGTGACTGATGGAGCTCAATGTGAAAGCTGATGCTGGACCATCGGAGCACTAGGTAAACAGCCGCCCTCTTTTTGCTGCTTTCTGTGTGGATCTTAAAGGGATTCGAGCTCAGCATCAAGGATGAAATAGAACTTCGAATTGCATCTTGTCTGTGGCTTTAAAAAAGTATACTCTTCATGGAATCAGGCCAACCCCAGTGTGATCTTTGCAAGTTATTTTAAATAACCCTCAAGATCTTCATAAAAACTCCACTGGAAAGGAAAAGAGAGCATGCTGATTTGAATGTAGCCACCAGATTTGCTGAGATTCGAAACACGCTGGTCACAATATTATTAGTAAATAAGTGTAAGAATAGCTTTCCGATTGTCATCATGAATGCTCTTTCTGTGCTCTCTCCGTACTTATTTGTATCCTATCAGCTTATTTGGATCATAATTTCAGATAACGCTCATGTCTCCACTTTTGAGGAGAGAGGTTTTCGAATGCTTCATTACTATGATACCGTAATGGGCTGGCGTGTCACCTAGGTTTCTAAAAATGAGATACAAAATAAAAAAGTATCACCGGGGAGCCTGGCTTAGGGTTGTCCAGCTCAACATGTTTCTTCTTTTTTTTTTTTTTATTTAAAGATTTTATTTATTTGACAGAAAGAAACACAGCGAGAGAGGGAACACAGGCAGAGGGAATGGGAGAGGGAGAAGCAGGCTTCCTGCCCAGCAGGGAGCCTGATGTGGGGCTCAATCCCAGGACCCTGGGATCATGACCTGAGCCGAAGGCAGACGCTTAACGACTGAGCCACCCAGGCACCTACATATTTCTTTTCTAACAATAGGGAAGTGCATTTTCCTTATTATTGTCCTTGGGAGCCGAGAGCTTCATTTTATGCATACTAATTAGACATGTTAGACTGAACTAGATTAGCTTTGGGAAGCGGGAACAGAACTGTAGAATCTACTAAGACACAACCCTTCAGAGAAGGGAGCATCACGTGAGGGTGGGCTTCCACACCTGGGTGCCCTCCTCCGAACAGCTTAGAGGACACCACTCTATTAAACGTTCTGGGTCTTTCATAAGGAAACTCATGCCAATGAAAATGTACATCAGTTGTTCTTCGTTTGCTTTCAGCGCCAAATCTTAAAGGCAGACCACGCAAAAAGAAGCCGTGCCCACAGAGAAGAGATTCTTTCAGTGGTGTTAAAGATTCCAACAACAACTCCGATGGCAAGGCTGTGGCCAAGGTACAGTAATTCACTCCCTGCTCTCCATTTGGCTGCGTCTTTTTATTTTTCCTTCTTCTCTTTATCTCTTTACTCCAGTGTCTTGGTGGCAGTTTTCAAATCAGAATCTGGCTCTGGTATTCACAGCTCTCTGGGTCTGTTCCCGCCATCTCCCCTCCCCTGGGTGGTTGGGGGAGGGGGAGAGTGTAAGCATTTTGATTAGTCAACAGAAAGACTTCCCACCTCCCAGTCTGGCCTGTTGGGTAAAGGACAGATGATTAAGCGTCCACGTCATTGAAGCTGAGATTTCATAGAAGGTGACACAATGACATAGTTTACTCTGCTTGTATCAAAAATAGACCAAGCTGAACCATCCTCTTTCTGAATATGTTCATCTAAATATGTGGCAGAGATTAACAGAGGATGAAATTAGAAATGGCTAGAATTGCGTTTTTTAGTTCTATTTTTCCAAAGGCACCTCTAATTTATCTTAGAGTAAAACTGCAGATGTTTACCTATATGGAAAGATAGTTACATGGATACGGATACCCACAGACACATTCGGATCTCCTTAAAGATCTCTATTAACACAGAATGAAAATCCAAATTCTAAACTGTTTCTCGGGGCCCAGGCCCATGTTGCCCAAGCATTCCTTGGAGTCTTGAAAGTGTGTGCCTGAGGTATTTAGCACCGTGAACAGGGAAGTGTCACTTCATATTTTTAAACTTACCTTTTTTACTTTTGTGGGGTTGGTCAGATTTGCATGGTTCTGTTTACCGGGTGTTTGTGCTTAGGTATTGATTCTGTGCCACAGACAGCAATAACCCCCTCAGGACCTGAACTGAAGACCGATTTCAATTGATCTTATGTTTCCAGATCCAAGGACTAAACCTTATGAAAGTGGGAGCATTTTCACTAGTGGTGAATTTGGAAGATTCTGATGTAGGAAAATAAGAATTTGGTTCTGTGTTGACAGTCTACGGTTACTCTGTGCTATATGTCACTCCTTTTCCCAGTGTAATGAAGCGAACCCTAGACAGTCACAGTTTAAAAATCTTATTTTCAGTGGGTGATTGTTTTATGGAGAAGTGCTGAAGACTTTTTGGTTAGGATTGCTTAATGCTTCCAAGAATGCAAAGGGTTAAGAAGGGATCAACCGTAGAAATGTGTATTTTCTGGCTACACACAGATCTGTCTTTCCTTAAAGTTATTTTTGTCCTGCTCTTTTGATCTTCTGCGAATGAGTGCACGTGGGTACCAAGAATGACATTTTCTAGTAATTTGGACATCTCAGTCCTAGAACTACCTATCACCTTCCGTGGCCTCGAAGAATGTCAGCAGAACGTTTATTCCCTGTGATGTGGTTTGCAAGGTACGGTAGAATGGAGCGAGAAGGTTTGAGGATCTTAGCCTTCAACTGAGCTTGCCCTGCTGGTGTCTTACGTTGGCCCCCTGCCCCATATCTCTGAGGTGACTTCATATGTTTACCCTGGTATGTTTGTACCTGAGCCCAGCAGGATGAAACTCCTTCCCATTTCATTTGGAATTACTAACAAAGTATGCCTCTGGGAATTTTACAAAACTCATACAAATTGATCTGAAGGACCAGCACCTCCAATATTTCTCTCCATGGAAGGCCTCTCCACACTCCCAGTAGGACCCACAAAATAGAAGAGAACAGGAGCTGGTTCTGTATTTCATGTTCACTGACTTCTTAGGCAGGATTGTAGTCAAACCTGGGTTTTCCAGGAGACCCTTTCCCCACGCCCACTACCAATGCTGCCATTCAGAATCTTTACAAGGAGGTTTATCATCCTTCCGTCGTTGGTTTCAGTGGTGAGTGGATGAGGCACCGGCCACAGCCAGCCCGTGGGTGCTGGTCTAAACACCCAGCTCTTCTCAGAGTCTTGGATTACAGTTCTGCCTTGGCTGCTTCCAACGGGTCTGGCAAGACCACTTCAACTAGAAGAAACAAACTAGTAGGTATGAAGTATGGCAGACTTGTGGTGTCAACACCAGCACACAGTTGGAAAGTCTCTACAGAATGAACAGGCCACTGCTGGGACCAGGACAACCACTAGAAAGGCATTTCTGTGTTAAAGGGGTCTTTTCTCAGGAAACACTGTCATTGAGATTACAAGTCTGTGACCCTCTGATCACTTGCTTAACTGGAAACAATATTTCAAGTGACAGTTTGGCTTTATGAACAAGACACTGTTTTGCCAAAGTGTCTCAAACAGACTGTTTCTAACCATGGATACATACCAGCTCCACACAGCAAATCTCTCCAGAGTGAGAACCTCCTGGATTTGCGGTCTGCATGGCTGGAAGAGCAGTTCGTGTAATTTGCCTGTTGCCATCAAAAGGTTGCACTCCCTCAATGAAAATGTAAAAAAAAAAAAAAAAAAAAGCCAGCTTTGCAAGACTCTGTTTTTCAAGGGACAGAGGATCTCATGGCTTTCCGAAGGCAGCAAAAGCTACACGGGGAAGGGGCTACCAGTTCTCTGAAGACATTTTGAAGCGTTCAACCAAATCCTGCTGTTTTCCTGGGATCATCTTATGGCAGCTGATGTGGGCCCAAGCCCATTCATACAGTGACCTGTACAAGAAAAATCTTCTTGGTCCAGGCCTCAAATGGAAGGCCTCCACAGATAGAGGGCAAATAACTTTTCACATTCTGTAGGCACTTTCAAAAGGCCAGAAGTATACTACAGGTGGTTTATATTCTAAAAGTTACAAAAAGAGGGAAACCGTGGTGTGCCATATGTTCTTTCACTTAAATCACAAATATCCCTTTGATATTTCACAAATGTGATACTTTCATTATTTTCACTATGTTTCATCCAGTTTGGTCCTCAGAACCACCCCCAGGAATTATCCTTCCTGCTTCACTGGGGAGAAGATGACGGTCTCCTAGCAAGTTAGTGACCACATCAAAATTAGACTGTAGCTTCTTCTTTCTTGCTGGTTCATCACATCTTGCTGCCCCAGTTGAAGGCTGGATTAGTTATAACTCGGTCCAGTGAAAGGATGTGGTTAATATCAAATAGGTGGTGGTTCATTGAAAACATTAAATGTGGATTCTTTAATTAGCACTTCCTCAATCACATTAGAAACCCAAAAGCTCTTAGTGAACTCAACAAGTAGAAGGTGTTCAGGTTGGGTAAAACAGATCTAGGAATTAACTGTCACCATCAAAAGGTTGGGCTTTCTCAAGGTCAACATGAAGACCACCTCCTGTTTAAAACTGCAGGAGATTAAAATGTTAAATGAGAAGGAGAATATTTGGGGAAAATGTGATAATATGTAGAAAGGAACTTGGCCAGGTCCTACCCAGAAATAGAGTAATAGCCTAAAGGTCTCCTTTATGTTAACTCAAGAAATGTATGGAGCTAGCCCGAGAAAGGAAACCACTACTCACTTCTTACAAAGCATCTGCGTGTCCCCACTTCCCACCCCCGAGAAAAGAGACCTGCTGGCTCACCCACTAAGGTTCAAGATGGAGTTCAGTAAGTGGCAGCCCGGCTTTCCCCGGAGTCTTCTCTACAAAGCAGAGAGTCTGAATGACTTTGGACCTGGTTTGTGCACCTGGTCCGTGCTTTCCTTCTGTTTCTGGGTGTTTCTGAACAGTTTGAGGCAGAAGGTTAGGCAGCCATCTAGACCCTGAGGGAATGCTCATACTCCCTTAACAGTGGTGCTTCTGACCTCATAATATAAATAATGGCCCATGATGGCTGCAAATTTAGGACTCAGCCTATTTTAGATGCAAATCTTATATCTACTCCTGTTTGTGCAAAACCCCAATCTGGAATGAGGCTGACCTGAGTCTAAACCCAGAATTCTGACCCCGTGAGGCAACTAACGAAATACATAACCTCGCCAAGCTTCATTTTCTTAACTATAAAATGGAGCTAGAGGCCTCCCGCTGATGATTGTTAAGAACATTCGGCGGACTATGGGAAGCCCACAGCACAGTATCCAGCTCATTGCAGGGCCTCAATTGATACTGGTTTCCTTCCTTTTGCTCAATATACAATAGAAGGAATGGAGCCCTTTTATACTTGGGAAACCACCTAGTTTTATCTTGTATTCCTCATTTGATAGATCACGTTTCTAAGCTATAGGTTTTGTAATGCCTAGTAATAAGATACGCTTTTAATTGGAAGTGTGTTTTGACTATCGATTCCATTTTTTTATGAGTGTCAGTAAATTACGGTGTTGAAAACCACAAGCCCTAGAATGAGACCACCTGGGTTTAGATCCCAAGCTCACCACTTACTAACGTGGACATGATCCCATGGCTGTCATTCATCCCCTTTGTACCTCAGTTTCCTCATCTCTAATGCAAGAATAATCACGTGCCTTGCTAGGGTTGTGGACATAAAATGAGATAATACCTTTAAAATGGAGCCTGGCTATATTGTAAGCACCCCCAAAAGGCCAGGGGCAATACAATTAAAACTAGAATGATTTTTTTATTTCAAAAGCCATTAAATTAGAGATTTCATCAGAACTTGAGACTCAGTCTAAAATTCGGCATTGAGAAATGATGACAACATAAAGTTTCACAGGATGTTCCCCTTAATGTAATGCGACAAAGTACTAAAGTTTGAAAATATTGTAAGTAAAAATTCTACATGGAAAAGTGTTTTAGTCCCATTTCCACAGCCCCTTAAAAATTAAAATCTTAAAAAAAAAAAAATTAAAATCTTATCTAGAGGCCAAGCTGAATGAATTGTACAGGAAGTTTTATTTTTTCCAGAACCAGTCTAAAGATATTAACCTCGCATGTTCACTTGAGAGAATAAGTTAAAGAAAGCCCTTGCAGGAGGATACAGTTCCCTTTTATAAATAAGCATAGCCTTTTATATTCTTAAGGCCTGGAAAGGAGACGCTGAAGGGAAAGAGAAAGAGGGGTCAAAATCTGAAATGGAAAACAATGTCGAATATGTGGGACATTTTTATTCATAACATTTCCCCAGCACTTGCCCTCTTCTCTCCAATGTTAGATACGGAGATGTAAAGAATATCGGAATGTACACATTCCCCATGGGCACACTTGAACTCAAAGTCTGACCCTTTGTACTTCCCCCTTTTACAATTAAAATAGCTCAGCAACTTAGCGTTCTATTTAACAACCATCAAAGGCCTCTTGTAGAACATGGCAGTGAGCAGGGAACATTAGGTTAGCCACTCAGTTTGCCGAGTTCCATATTTGCCTAGAGTGTGGAAGGAACAACATCTGGCATGTTGGCCACCATTAATTTTTTAATTATGGTGCTTTCCACTTACTCTTCTTCGGTTTTTAGCTGACCTCTACTCTTTTCTTTGTGGCAAGTTAACATCTCCTATTACATTCTCAGAGCTGACTGAAAAGCCATTAAAGAGTGGGATCTTTTGTTTCCTACTGAGGGTGTATGTGGGCACCCCCCTCAAGTGACAGAACCTACCTTACTAATGTTCTTGATGCCAACATCTGCCGGCACTGACACGTTTTATTCAGGTGGCTGGAAATAGTAGCAACAAGAGAAGTTTACTATGAAGAAATAAACTTTCTTCCACGTTGATTCAAGGTGCGCAGTATGGGACTATTTATTAAGAAGACACAGTTTTGTTCAATGACATTAACAGATGGTGCCCCTTGAGAAAATAAAAGTGTGTAAAGAGACAAAAGAATGGTTCCACCAGACGCAGACACTATTTCTGGGTTCCTATCAACATACTTGTAAGGACTCAAAGCTGGCACAGTTTGGCAAACCATGGCCCCCTCGCCACCTGTTTCTATAAATAAAGTTTTATTGGAACACAGTCATACCCATTCACTTCTATGTCTGTGACTGCTTCTGTGCTAGTTGAGTAGCTGCAACAGAGACGATCTGGCCCCAAAGCCTGCAACATTTACTACCTGGCCCTTTACAGAAAGTTCCCACCCAGTGGTCTGAGACAATTCATATTCAGTGTTTCCTCTATAAAGCTACCTCAGGGCAAGGTTAATTTACTGGCTCACCCCTCCCACATGGTGAAAGCTGTCACTGGCCATGTCTTGGTGTGTGTTCCAAGGCGGCGTGGTGTATTTTGACTTGACGTGGCGTATTTTTCCCCCTTTTCCAGGTGAAATGTGAGGCCAGGTCAGCCTTGTCCAAGCCGAAGAATAACCATAACTGTAAAAAAGTCTCCAATGAAGAGAAACCAAAGGTTGCCATCGGTGAAGAGTGCAGGGCAGATGAGCAGGCTTTCTTGGTGGCACTTTATAAATACATGAAAGAAAGGAAGACGCCGATAGAACGAATCCCCTATTTAGGTTTTAAACAGAGTAAGTATGCTTGTTTTCATTTCTGAAAGATCAAAACCGTTCCTGTTCTTTAAATTGGGAAAAAAATTTTGACTCAGGGTTATGTTGCAATCCTAATCTGGGGAATGATGCTTTCTCTGTTTATACTAAATTTACAAATCATCCAGCCCAGGAATTTTTCTCCCTGCCTCTTTCCGCTACACTGTTCCCTTCTGGGGCAGTTGCAGTGAGATATTTATAGGCTCGAATCCACTGATTATGACTGGAAATAGACATGTTGAAAGTTTCTCATTTTCTGTTTTGTCAATCTTGAGTGTCTGTAACGCCTTTCTTCTGAGATAATAATATGACGTCACTTTATCAGGCCCAGATGTTGCCTGCAAAAAGGCAGCTTAAAAGAGGACATTGAAAGGTGGACAAAACAACCAGAAAGAGAAAACGTATTTCCTAAGCCCCAAATTTGTTAAGAGAGAACAAAAACCTGACTTCAGAGGAAACACAAAATACCCAGATTTGAACCAAAAGCCCAATTTTGGATTACATTTAAGCACCATAATACATTTTTAAGTAGAAAAGGAAACTCGCAGCTGAGCAGAATTCCACAGGAAAAAAGAGAAGAAACCCAGATCCGGTCCTGATTTCACAACCAAATATATATTTTGCCTCTGTCTGGATTTTGTAGCACACAAAGAAATGAGCCCCTGGCTTGAAATAGTGTTTTCTCCAAACGTATCTTCCTAGATTAAAACCATGTGTCATTTTGATGAAGAATGTCAAACCTGTATGTTTTACATAACAATTTACATACCTAATAGCAATTGGCACTGATTGCAAGAGAACACTCGCAGCCATTATAAACTTATATAACTACGAATGATTACAATGTTTGTCTGAAAACTGGTTGCTTGAAATAGAAGTAAAATTAATGTACTATGAACAGCTTTGTTGCATTATGCATTGGTTCAGATTAAATCAGGGCTGAGGCAGGGCTCCTGATAGCTTTGAAATAGTGCAAGGTTCAATGAGGCTTTTCCAACGTGTTGTGTCAAAGAGTTGTTTTTTTTTTTTTTAATTTTAATTTTATTCTTCATTTCCCTTACCAAAGAATTACTTGAAATTCCATTTTCCCCTCTTGTAAAATAGTCAAAGCCATAGCAGTCCCATTCCATGGTGTTTGGGACAAATGAAGAGGGTTGCTGGCAATTTGGCATAGTTGCTTAACAGCATCAACGTACGCAAACCCTGCAAAGAGAAATCTGTCCTAGAAGAGTATATATTCAAAACATCACACAGGCAAATTAGGGGACTAAGTGGACTCAGGACTGGATTCATCTGTGAATGAGTTCTTCTTTCCCTTTGATCTATTATGTTACTGGGACTTCAAGGGTAAAATGTGTGTCTTCCTACTGGTTACAAGGCACCACGTGTTAGTGAAATACGGTATGAGTTCTTAATATAGTGCTGCCTTCAGACATTCTATTAAAAAGGTAATCATGTATTAAAGTGGTTGGTATTTATTTATTATGATAAGTTCTTATCAGAAGGAAGCGGGATATACTACCTTTTAATCAATGGCTTCTTTCTAAGGGTTGAACAAGACCAACCCTAATTTTTAAATGTCACACTTTTCCCCAAGGACACTTAACTTAGCTTCCCTGGGTCTGCTGATGGCAACAGGATTAGAACTGTGTTGTCCTTTATCCCCAGAGTAGAACCATTTCCGTATTTGTGACTGTTTCTTAAGAAATATTCTAAGTGGTAATAATATATCCTGTTGTTGAATGCCCTTTGGCAAATTATTTCCTACGAACTTAGCTCTCTCGGGTACTAGTGTTTTGGGTTTTGTTTTTTTGGTTTTTTTTCTCTTTCTCATTGAAAACGAAACAAAACAAAATGTTTTAATTGACATTTCTTGGAAGTATGTTAATGCAATGCTTATCTAAATACTTATTGTCCCTCTAACAGTTAACCTTTGGACTATGTTTCAAGCTGCTCAAAAACTGGGAGGATATGAAACAGTAAGTGTTTAAGCAACTTAAATGAAATAATTTTGCAATCTAAATCCCCCACCCCTTCTCTGACCAAAATGGAGAAAATACAAAAGCTAACCGTCCCCAACTGCCTTCTCAAATGGCTCCACACTTTTGGGGGTTTATTGGGCCGCTTTTGGAAATGATCCCAATTAGTTCCAGGTTTGGCAAAATTGTAAACTTGTCGTAAAAACTACAAGTGGAAAACATATGTAACTCTCCCCTGTCAGGGAAATTAGTTGGGTCTGTAATTTTTTCCCATGTTGAGAAAGGGCTATTATTGTACAACAAGCCAAGATTGCATAAAAGAAATTTCCCTTGGCAACATACCTGACATCTGTTCATGTCTAATATGGGAAATGTATTAAAGGCTTTCAAAAGTAATCAGTATTGGCCATTAAGGAATAGAATGCAGCAGAATCTTCTCTTATTCTAGGGCAAATAAGCTTTATTAGACAAGGGTCAGTGCCGCATAAACAGGAAGTTATCAAACTTATTCAGAACAGGCTCTGACACTCTTTATCAGCTAATTCTAACTGACAGGAACGGGTTATTTTTAGCCCACAGGAAAATTTGATGGCCACGGATTTTACAGCATGTATTTTGAACCAATAAAACGTTAGAGCAACAAACTAAGATTAAAATCTTGCAAGGGGAAGAAAGTGGTATTAATATAGTACGTAGAGATGAAATCTGTAATACAATCAATTGACATAGGAAGATGTCGTCATTGGAAATATTTTCTCGTCCACACAATGATCAGATTAAGTTGCGCAGTTTCTTCTGCAATTGAATAAGAAATTATTTTTTTTTCCTTATGAAGTAACCTGGGATATCTCTGTATCATAGTAAAATGACAGTGAGAGACACAGAGTCAAGAAAATGAAATTCATTTTTAGTCCCATCATAATCACCGGTGTTTCTTGCCAGATATAGCATATTGTTCCACAAACTAATATAATGGTTTGATGTCAGGGGTTTGGAATGGGAAAAGATGGCAAGCATGATGTGATTCAGATAATCTGGTATTTACTGTAGAGATACCTGCTATGAATTCTGACTCATAACTCTAAGATGGGAGTAAATGTGTGTGTAAAATGTTTATTTAAGATCTGGGATATAGGTACCCGTTTATAAAGCAATATAATGCTTATATGAAGTATTATAAAACATGTGTTTTGTAGACGAATTTACTTAAATATTTGTTTTACCAAGCACCCTCTGTAAAAATAAATAATATAATTTTTCACTTGGTTGAATCTGTTAATAGGACAAAGAGATTGACTCCTTGCCATAGTGGCTCATAGTTTTGCAAAATCTTAAGCTAATTATAGCTTTTGTCCATGTGAAAAAGATAAGCTATTCAGAGTTAGTCTCATGGATTTAGGAGACCGCCCCATAGCCTAGATTTTTAAGTCTAATGTTTGATGTTAAGACCAGGAATACACATCTGTATGAATTGCAGATAAGTTATGTGATTCTGCACAATATCATAAAATGTTTTTTTAAACCCAGAAATGTATTGTTGTTTACTGATAGGGAGAGTGCCAACAAATTTCACAGAAATCCATTTTTCCTGCTTTTGTATCTTCTGTATCTTCCCAAGGATCTATTTTTCCCCATGCAACAGCAAGTGGGTGTAGAATACACAAAAGAAACTTCTGATAAGTTTCAGGGCATTCGCAATATTCTGAACACATAGTATTTTTTCTCTTGCTGAATGAGCGAAATAACAAATGACCGCACAATCAGCAAATCACCGGAACACATATTTAGTGAGTCTTCTGTGTTTGGCATTGTGTGGGACAATCTGGAGAATGCACAGATATCTAAGCCAGTGGTTCTAGTTGCTTGCCATCCAGGAGAGACAGTGATTATAATTAGAAGACAAGGTGGAAAAAGATCCATTCCCCATTCAGGTATAGTACTATTTCATTTAGAAATGAGGGAAGAAGACTTGTGGCTCTCCTGCCATCTGAGCAGAATTTTGGAGAATAGATGGAATTTAGACATGAATGATCATAGCCTTCCAAGAAGAGAAAGCCAGATGGAGAAATAAAAAATGTGGAGGTAGAATGATGTTGGACGTTGAGAGTTGGAGTAACTCTTTAAAGTTGGGTGACCAGTTGGCTGGGACGAGTAACCTCAAAGGCCAGTCCAGAGAGGATGGAGCCCTGTGAGAAAGGCTTTTGGGTGGTAGCCCCTGGAATTATTTTGTAGGGTGGCTGTAGGCGGGGGCAGGGGGGGTCAGTGACACAGAGAAGATTGATAACAAGCTAAGTGTTATGTTTTGCCCCTCATTCCGCCTTCACTGTGTGTGTAGGTGGAGTCAAGTAGAAAGAGGCTGGGATAGGGGGGGCATCTGGAAGACCAGATCAGCATCTGCTTCCCATCTGGTTATGTATGAGCAGCAAGCCTCTTCATCCAAGCCACAGAGAGGACTGGCAACCTCTGAAATTGCTCCTTCCCTTCTTCTCTATTTACCCATCAACTCCCTCGTTGTTTGTTGGACCCCTGCCATTCTTTACCCCCAATTTTTTCATCTCCTCTGAGACAACGAATCTACTTAGCCCTGTTAGCTATAAAATCTACACCCGGGGTCATATACTAGATGAAGCCGACTGGTAGGATTTTTCCTTCCTTCCTCCCTCTCTTCCTTCTCTCCTTCCTTTCTTTTTTATTTTTTTAATGCTTCACACTACCTTGCTGTCCCTGTAGGCACTGCAGTTGGATACTCCCATGCTATGCCACATCTTTTGAATCCCCCAAATATAGAATACGTTTCTTGATTGGTATATGTTGATCAATAATCGAAACGAGATGTTCAGTGAAGATTCAGTTTTGAAGTCAGTCCAGCAGATGTATGAATAATATCCTGTCTGAGGACTTAAGTTGTCATCGCTGTGTTATTGAAAGACATTTATCCGTGAGATTATCTGATAGCAGAAGTGTAGACTTGTCATTAGAGCTCAAAAGAGATCTTGGAATCTTCTAGATCCGTGGTTCCCAAAGGCCACTCAAGAACTAGGGCTCAGATTTTCAAACGGAGACCTTTCAAGTATATGGAGCCCTCCATACCTCCACACTGAGATATTAACTGTGCTGGGCCCAAGAACCCAAGAATCCTTTTTTACACGCACTCCGGGTGATGCTAATTCAAAGCTAATGGTAACAGTTACTGTTCCCACTTCACCTACTGGCTCTTATGGCTCCTCACTTCACAGTGTGGCCCCATCCAAGTCAAGCATCAAAGATTAGAAAGTTGTCTTCACACTATGACTAAAGAAGGCTGCCAGAATATTACCACTCCTTTGGCTCCAAAGTCGCACAAAGTTTCCAATGAGGGTTTTTCCATTTGGTAAAGTGGTAATCCAGCTAAGTCGGGACCTGATAAGCCATTTTCATTTTGAATGAGGGGAAGTGTAGTGTCCGAACCTTTTTATGTTTTGCAAATTGGCTTTGATGCAGAGAAAGATACTTGCTCTGCTCCAATCTAGACTCTCATTTCACAAGTGAGGAAACTGAGGCACAGTGAGGTGAAATGAGTTGTGAGGGGTCATCATGGACTTCTTCAGATTCTGACTTGCTGAGAATTTTGCATGCAGCTGTCACAGCCTCCATAGCATCACTAGAAGGAAAGACCGTTCTTTGTGCCTTCCACCCCCCAGTAGTCTCTTCTGTATCTACAATGTTTTCTCCCTCGTTTGGGTGATATTTTGGGAAAAGCCTCTAATTGCCTATCTTCGTTAGTAGCATCCTTCAGTTGGTTCTTTGTACCTAGCCTTAACCTTACCTGACACACTAACCACTAGCTGAGATTTTTATCTGATTCTTGAGAAAAATGTGTGAACTTAGGAGATGGGTCAAAGGCCTGTGTGATGTAAACATACAGTAATAATAAAAAATTGCAAGTTTAAAACTTGTAGATGTATCTCTTCTGCTGTTAACTTGTGACTGGATAAAGACATCTCTCTGGAATTCCCTCTGGTTATAAAAAGAGGCCATCTTAATTGGCTTGTTTTTGTTTGTGGTTATAAACTATTCCAAACCTTCTGGTTTGAATTGCGGATTATGGATTATTTCATTGCAGTCCTTCACAACCCTCAAATTGAATTAAAAAGAAAAAAAAGAAGAAGTTTTATTTTAAGCCTTTATAAGCATTTGACTAATGGCTATATTCAGTTCTCTTGGCCTCCTCTGCCTTTGCTGGAAATGAATTTTGTGTCTCTGCATCCTCAGGTTTAGAGATCGTAAATGTATTGAATGGATTTGATTCCCTAAAAAACAATATCCTGGCCTTTTGGCTGGTTGGCAGTGAGGCTCTTTCCTTTACAATCGTATATCCAACTTCTCCTCCCAAACATTTTAGAGAGGGGTCACCAACAGTTGAGGAAGCAGAGCTGGATAAAGTTGCGCTGATGAGCAAAAGAGGTCTTCACTTTAGTGTCTGGTGAAGCAATTAAAGCTTGAAGAGTAGCTTGGGGTATTACCAGGATGCAGCATGTGGAGGGTAGCTTGCTAAAGTGATTTCCATTTGGCTAACCATGTGATGGTGAGTTAGAGGCTGTTTTTGGAGACAAAGTAGAGTAGGGAAATGGGTCTTGAGAAAATCCTATTCAAGGGGCAGGGGACCACGCAAGCAGTACCTTCCAAGAATGCCCGTTAGCAGCTCTGTCTCTCCCCACAGCTGAGATAGGACTATTATTTCTCATCTGGAGGAAGAAGTCACATGTCTTCTTGCTGGAAGGATTAGGCTTTGACACCAGATTCTGGCTTTGACATCATTTCAAGACATCCTCTGAATCTAACCCTAGTACTCTGGACAGACAAAGCCTCTTGCTTAATTCAGAATTCTCGAGGCCAAACATGATGTCATGTAGTTTTGAAAGGCTCCAGTTCCTGGAGTACTACCAGGAAAAAAAAGTCATCTTCCTTGAATTCAGTCCACCCTCAAGGTGTCCCGAGAAAGAGGCTGTTTCTCTGAGCAGCCTGGGCAACGTTGCATGCAGGCAAATGTTCCTTTTGACTTCACATCTGCTACATTCTTGAGCCATGGACACACTCTTCTGCAAGATTTATGATTGCTGTTTCCTAACCAGGCCACAAAAATCCCAATATTATTTCATCCCTGTAACTTCGAAGGTAAAGAAATCAAGGCTCCAAGGCCATGTCTTGGGTTAAAATCATTCCCCCCCCCCACTTTTTTTTTTTTTAATAACAGAATATTTTCATCAAGTAAGCTATAGATGGGACAGATTCCTTTCCCAACCCCTTGACTTGTTTTCTTGGCAGAGGTGTGGAGGGTTAGTTTCAGGCTGCCTTGGGTTCTAAAGAGTGGTTTGAAAACCACTACATTTAGAAGAAATGAACATACATGAACATAATAGGTATACAATGCTTTTCACAGTTTCTTGGGTCTTCCTTCCCTTACCAAGGAAGGAAGTAACTGTCAGGTGTCTTCAGAGTGGGATGAAGTCTCCATGCACCTAGGTTGGTACTTGGGTTCAGTCTGCTCAGGTTTTCATTTTGCTTTATGGTTAATCATATGAGGTTATGCTTCCTGCTAAATTACAAACCCTTGAAAGTAGTAACTTCTCTTTCTTTTCATGATATCTCCCCACCCTCAACCCTCCACCCTCTCTACCTTCCCCCTCCATGCCTCTGTACCTGGCCCAGTGCCCTCCAAGGGCAGCCAGTAGGTGATGGATTGATGTCAGGAATCCATTTAAGTGAGGCTTTTGCAGGGGAAGCACAATCCAAGAGAAATCATTGCTTGTATGAATTTGGCCATTTTCTTTTTTCTTTTTTTTAAAGATTTTATTTATTTATTTGATAGAGAGAGAGAGATCACAAGTAGACAGAGAGGCAGGCAGAGAGAGAGGGGGAAGCAGGCTCCCTGCTGAGCAGAGAGCCCGATGCGGGGCTAGATCCCAGGACCTGAGATCATGACCTGAGCTGAAGGCAGAGGCTTTAACCCACTGAGCCACCCAGGCACCCCAGTTTGGCCATTTTCTTTAGGAAACAAAGAACCAGAAGTTTTTTTGTATCCTTAAAAACCTAAATAATAGAAGGTCAGGTGGAAACATGACCAGGACCGAGAGGCTCCAGCTTAACCAAAGAGCTAGTCAGACTCACCCCATGGCTAGATCAGACTATTTCCAGCTGAGTGAAACCAGGGGCTAGATACTACGAGGCAGACACTGGTTTTGCCCCAGTGGGGCTTTAGAGATAACACAGATTCTGGGCAACAGAATAAAAACCCAAAGCAAATGCCTTACTTCAGCATGAGGAAAGCATATTAGTACAGGAGGCACATTTACACAGGTGGGAGCACAATGCCCGGTAGCTAGGCCAGGAGGAGTTCTCGTGTTCTTTCCTTTCTCCTTATAGGGCCCTGGGATCCACAGTGGGTTTGGACAACAGGAGGATTTAGACATTTCTCGCTTTAAAGCCCATGGACAGCGCTTAAATTAAGAGCACATCTGGACACCAAAAAATAGAGATGCGTACCCAGGAGAACTGTGTACTTAAAAGCATAAAAGCATGTAGCAGTTGGAAAGAGCACATTTTATGACTTTCCTGTGGAAAGAAAATATCTCGAAATGGCCTGATTCATCCAGGCCGGCCGGTAGAAGCTCAGTAAACAGGGATCACTTCCTGGAAGGCCCAGCCCTTGTCTTTGCTCCAGATCAACTCTTACTGGTAAAAACTGTATTTAAACACCAGAACTTGCTAGCAGGGGCTAACACAGACCACTAGCCAGCAGCGCATGGCTTACTAATGCCAAGTGACACTTGAAGCTGGCCCCTGCTGCCACAGTTTCAGTCCTAGTGTGAGGAAGGTTGTTTTCCTCCTTTTGATAATTCATTATTTATTCTTAAAGAAGTTTGTCATTTCTGTGATGGGCAAGTGTTGAACAGGTACTACCCCCAAGTCTAGAGGATAGGTATAGGAGGGGGGGTATGGTCAGTTTCCATGCATTAAATATCCCGTCATCAGTGATCTCTCGTTCATTACATTTTTGACAACCCGTATTATTTTGTTTATCTGTGAGTCCCTTGTTTATGTTTAGTATTCCCGCCCCCCCCAACACACATACACACACACACAGATGTAGTTCATGTTGGGTGTTGGGTCTGGTTTTCATTGTGGCATCCCAGATGCTAGCACAGCACCCTACAAATGGGAGATGTTCAAGAAAAATTTGGTGAATGAATGGTTGAGTGAATGGATGGATTCCAGTATAACTGAGACTTATCTATGATTCAGCGGTGAACATACCTCTGTTCTAACTAGATACACACATGGTCAGGGTAAAAGGAACCATAGTTTTACTGGGTAAGAATAAAATCTCAGAGCACTGTTAACCTAACGCATCGTCTTAGATTTTTGCTGACCTTGTTGCTGTGCTATTTCTCCACTAGTAAGAGACCTAAAGCTCAAAATCGAGGCCTTTTAGCAGAAACTGTGATTTCCACAGCCCTCTGCCTCACGGGAAGCAAAAGGTCCCTAGATTCTGTATTAACACCGTGCTGCACATGTGGGCTGTTCACCAGTTCATTCTGATGAGGAGGCTGTTTCGATGTAGTGAGAAGGAAGTCTGCACTTAGGATCATAAGACATTCATGTGAGCCTTGGTATGGCCGTTCCTCTGCTGTGTGTCCTTGGGCAAACTGTGCAACCTCTCTGTGTCTTTCTTCTTCATCTGTGACGAGATTCCTATAATCTACCTCACAGGCTAAAGGGAAGATGAAATGATATCACACTTGTGATAATACTTCATAAAATATGAAATAGAGTGCACCGGAGAGATACAAGGATGACAAGAGTGATGGTCTCCTCTGAAGTGTGTGCAGGGACATATATAGGCTGTTTTCTGGCCCCACTGGGTTCCCCAGGGCCCACACTCATCTGAGGGAGGGAAATATGGAGGTGTGTTTCAAGGGGCCTTGGCATGCTAAGGGCTTTGAGGAATAACAAAGACAGGTGGGAGGGGATCCAGTTTTGCTCCTTCCTTTACACAGATCTTGACTAGACCAGCCTGAAAGTGTATTATTTCACAGATTGGAGGGAGATTGTAACTAAATATAAAATAATTACTAAAATATGTATCTTGAGTGTTTTGAAAGGGGTTTGAAACCATTTATTATCATCTAAACCAAGCTATTAATAAAGGAGGATGTTTATTTTTAGCCATACCTGCCCGGAGATGTAAGAGGTGGTTCTGTCTAGAGAGAACTGTTGAAACTCATTGGTTCAAAAATCCTTCATGGGAAATTGAACAATGCAAACCTCTCATTGTCTTGGGTTCAAGAAGGGTTTATAGAAATAAAGGGTTTTTATTTGAAATGGAAAAGGTGCCATTTACCCTGTAATATTTAACCACTCCTCCCCTCCTCCTTAGATTACAGTGACAGAGCCCCTGTTTACAATTTGAGATTTCCACCCACCCCCCTCAGCTTGCTGTCTTTAGCCCCTAAGTGAACTCAGCTGGCAGCTCTGCGGGTATATTTCAAAAGAAGCTCCAGGGCTGCGATTGTAGCCACTGCCACTGCCATGGGCACTTCTGCCACGCTCTGCTCTCCCCGCCCCCCGCCCCGCACATTCCAATAACAGGGTTTTCCTGTAACTCTGTTTAGAAACGTTCACAAGGACCTCAGAATGGGCTGTGTCTCCTCCTTTCAAGGAAATACTAGACTTGCTCAGATGTACTAAATGACGTGGTTTCCCCGGATTAATCTTTTGCCAGATCATGCATCTGTTATTTTGTAAAAATCGTAATTTATGTGCAAAAATAAAATTAAAGAAAGGAATTAAACAGGACCGTAGTATGCCATGCTGTAAGCTTGTAAGCTGCCCAGGTTCTAGCTTGCATTTTCACTTTGGAATTTGTTCGTTTTCCTAGCAGTGGATAGATCGCCCTGTTTTCCTGACCTAAGGGAATAAAAATAAACAGGTTGCAACATATACAGTTTCAGATTTGGGTTTTGTTTTGGTGGTTAGAGGAGCTGGCTGACATAAAAATACAGCCAGAGATGACTGCAAAACTCCATAAGCAATTTGATCAATTGAATTAGTCTATGTAGTAATTTTATTTAGTGTTTGAAGTGGTCAACATAGCACACAGGTCAAAAATCAGAAGATTCAAAAGCAAGTTTGGTGAAAAGCCTCTCTCTTTTCCTATATCCTTGGCCACCCATTCCCTTAGGCAACCAGTGTTCATTCTGATTCATTTAAACTGGTACTTTAGCTGAAATCTTATTTTATTTGGATGTTTTATCAACATGACCTAAAGGATCAGAGTATGAGTTTGTTTCCTCGGGAGGCGGGGTACAGCTGCATAAACTAGGCAGGGAGATGCCTTAGAGGAAGTGCTCTAAGAGTGACACAATATAGAACCCAAAGCAGAATTCCACGTTTATTGTAAAGAAAAGTACCACGAGTGAGATCCCCCTGCGGAACCCTGAATCTCCCCCCATGCTCATTTGGACTCCTCTGTGCCTGGGTTTCCAGAACAGACTGTCCTTTTCTGCCTGTTGCATATGTACTGAATCCTGGCACTGTGAATCTCTTATGATGCAAGATTGAATTTCCCATTGCCATCTTTTCAGATAACAGCCCGCCGACAATGGAAACATATTTATGATGAATTAGGCGGTAATCCTGGGAGCACCAGCGCGGCCACTTGCACCCGCAGGCATTATGAAAGGTAAGAAGCCCTCTCCTGGAAAGTCTCGTCTAATTAAAAGTGTGTTCATTGAAAGAAGCTTCTGGTGAAAGATAAGATAAGGGGAAGTCTAAAGGACCTTTCTGGAAATAGAAAATATCCTCTGGCATTTTACCTTGCATACTGCCTTGTGATTTTTTAGGGGACATGGCTTTCTCAGGTTACTGGGGCTAAAATTAGATGTTCTTTTTGGTTTGGTTTTATCCTGTGACCACCTATTTGACAATACCTTTTTATTTTTTCCCCCAGAAGCCTAGATTACTCAATACGTTCTCTGTAGGTTCATTTACTGTGAGAACTTTCTGCTTCTGGAAATCCTAGGCTGTACTGTTACCATTGGGTTGCCATGAAAACTGTATTGACATTGAAATGGTTTAATGGTGAATGTATTAATACTGAAAAGGAATCAATGCTTTGATAATAAAATTGGCCCCTGATAAGATCCATTGGTTTTTCTCCCCATCTTGGTATTTTTTTTTTTCCTACGGCTATGCTTTTGACCAAGAAAATCTTTTCCTGCCAAGATTTGCATGGTTCAGTTTTCTAATACTTGCAGCTTCTCTCAGAAGGTGATGATGATGCAAATAAGAGGTAATGCCCTGTTAGCTGCTATGAAGGTTGTCTCCACAGGAATGTTCCATCTTTGCATGAGGACTATTGTTGCCCACAACAGTGCGGGTCTGGTAGCAAATTCGCACGTTATCCTTGCTCTGTGCGTCCAGTCCATTCTCAATTTGTTAGGGTTGCGCCAACTTCTTTATCCCTGGCATTTCGTTTCCCTGCAGACATGTTGACTAACTCAGCAACCTGGTTTCAAATTCAGAGCTTGTAAGATCCAAGCAGAGGGGGGTGTGTGTGTGCGCACGCACGCGTATGTGTCTGTGTGTGTGTGTTTCAATAACGATCATGGATGGAATGAAGTCAAGACACAGCTGAACAAACAGGCCTGTTAGCTGGCCAGTTTGAAAGGTAAAACAGAACTGTTAAGTGCGATGGCTGCCCTTTACAAGTCCATTAGCATGCCACCTTAAACCCAGATCACCCGCCTTTGGATCCTACAAATGCTTCTCCAGGTAATGTTATCTAGTGGATCATCTCTTAGTCATATTTTGTTGAGTTCAGTTGTATTTTTATCTGTGTTGCATTTATCCTAGAGCCTCTGTTAGTATAGCCATTCAGTGAAACTTAAGGAGTTTTTGTAGTACAATCATAGGAAACTAGGTTGGGTTTAGTACCCCATGAAAAATCCCCACAAAGTAGTAGCAAGAGATTGCCTTACTTGTTGGGTAATGACCCACAAGGATTTTTAAAAATTGGTAACAGGGATTCGAATTATTACTCTTCTTAGCATTGTTATCAGAATACTACATCAGTTTTTCAAATGTGAGTGTTATTTCTCTCAGTATTTAATACAAAAACCTATGGACATAACAGGGGCACCACTAAAATCCTAGTATAAAATAGCATTGGTATCTCAGGTGAGTGTTACGTAAAGAGCACTGAAGGGAACACATTCAGTTTGGTGTTGACTTATGAGTCAAGGCTTTAATCAGAGCATTTTCATTACAAACTCTGTATTTTCAAAGGGCTTCTATTCTGATAGTGAAACTCGCCCACCCCCACTGTACCTCCATCTGCAAATGTTCCCAACACCTGAACCATCAAACTTCAAGGACCAGAGAGTTAAAATTTGCAAAAAAAGAGTGTATCTCAACTGTTAGCTGATTCACCCAGTTAAAGAATGAAAATTAATCAAACATATTATGGAGCATCACATGGTCAAAAAAACAGATTAGGTTTGGGATGGAAAAAGGATAGGATCTAATAGTAGAATGAATATGTGTGTAATTAACGCAAGCAGTTATGTGGATAAAAATAGCCTCAATCTTAAATGAAATACCAGGATATATTCTTTTGAAGACTGTGTACTTTGTTTCATGATTTACCTCATTTGGAGTAGTAGAATCCCAAATGCCTTCAGTCAGTCAAATTGGAAAATTCTAGTTGAGATACCTCAAACTTTAGCTACTAGGAAACATTATTTAAGATTCTTTAAAAATGTCTCTTCTCTCCTCATTCTTGGGAGTAAAGGAGTATTTCAGAAAGGTTTGGTTTCCCACTGGATTAAATTTTTTGAAAAGTTATATCACCCACTCTGCTAAATCTAGAATTTGTCAGGTCAGTGTGTATCAGTCAGGATCCAGTAGGGAAAATAAAAACCACACCAGGTATTCAATAAAGAGAATCTACTGTAGGGAATTACTGAAACAAACATTGTAAAGCACAACATTAATAAGGAGGAAATAACCACAGGTTCCCTAGGGTCAAGAGAATAGGAGAAAGGGGGTTGTGGTGTTGCCACCCGGAAGTTTAGAGAGTATGCCTCACAGAGTTGGGGTTCAGATCTCTCCTGGGGAGAGGATCCCAACCAGTGCCCATCGTTATTGAGCTCAGAGGTGGAGTACTGCAAAGCTAGACTCAGACCTGAGGAGGCAGTGCTCCCTGGCTAGTGCTGGACCTCAGAGCAAATGCCATAAAACTGTTCTGGGACTGTTGACAGAAGCTACAGGCTGGAACCAACTGCTGCTGCTAAATTACTGTTGAATTGGCTCTGAAATGAACAGCATGCAAAACAGAAAAAAGGAGCCCTTCCTCCCCTCCCCATTTGCAAGACCCCAGAAAGAAGACAGCTGACCAAAGAGACATGTAATCTGAAGAATCTCAGTCCCAGCAACACCAAGCAGGGCACAGAAGAGTAGATTTGGAGCTGAGACAACAGTCAACTGCCAAGTGGGACCCCCAATATGGAAATCCCCGTACAGAGCCAGAAACCCAGGTTAGAACACAGCTGTCCCAGGGCAATCAGCAAGGCCCTTCATCCTTCCTTGTATATCTTTTCACCATCTAGGCCTCTTTCACATTGTTGTGATCACATACAACGGATGTCTTGAGTGGTTAGTAGTTAATAATAGTGAAGTACTAAAATTTGCAGATAATTGACTTTAAAAAAAATGAGACTCCAGGGGGGCTCCTGCTCTGTGGCGCTGTTGGTGAAGCTTCTGCTTTCAGCTCAGATCATGATCCCAGAGTCCTGGGATCGAGCCTCCAGTCTCCCTCACCCTCTCCCTCCCCAGCTCATGTGCTCTCTCTCTCAATTAAATAAATAAAATCTTTTTTGAAAAATGAGACTCCACTTATAATTATACCAGTCTCACTCATTTTGAGCCAGTCATGATCTGAAAGGACTCATCCATGCTCCTGTGTGTTGTGGTCAGAAGAGTCTGGGGGGCAGCTGCTCTAGCTGTCTTACATCTTACTTCTCTTTAATGGTCCTACCAAAGAAGAGCAGAGGATACTCAAATCTGTCCCAGGGATGAGAAACAGTTCTGCTTTGGTCAACGAAGAGGCTGAAGCTCTTGGCTAAAACTGTGCCTAGGCACTTGGCAGTTTTCATTACTTCTTGCTAGTTCCAGGCTATGCTAACACAAAATAGACAGGACTAGATTAGTGAAGGGCCATCATTTTCAAGAAGGTTCAAGAAGTTGAGAAAGATCAGGATGCTGTGGGCAAACCTCTAGTCTGGAGATGCCTGTGGATGTGTTTCAAACTTTTCCCATCGGATCAGAATGACTGCGTTCGTCCTGTGCCACCAGTCATCTCGTCTCCTTCTCTTCACCCCAATAGGCAGACGTGATCCTTTTCCTTTTTCCCTACCACCAGCCTTGTTTCCCTCGAAGATGAAGAAGAAATGAGTGATCTACAATGCATTATACTCTGATTTATTTTTCATGTGGTGCAGTTCATGTTTCCAGTAAACGTTTTCATTTCCGACAAGAAAAAAGTAGCCGGTTCCTCAGTAAATATGACTTGTATATTAGTTGGGCACTTTTGGTTTATTAATGAGCGTAATAATGAAAGTGGGGGTTGTTGAAAAGAATCAATGGGTGTTTTTATTTAAGGCATAGCAGAAATTGTACAATGCCTGTGAATGCATCATTGTCGCTGAAGGCCTGACTCGTCCAAACTTGCCTCTGATTGGTTTAAATCAAATAGGCCCAAGCACTTCATAAAAATGTCTTTGTCAGCCTGGTTTTGCTTCCAAACCTATTCATCTCTGTCAGTTTTTAATATTAGTACCAGGCTCCTGGCCATAGTCCATTAGTACTGTACTTAATTGCTCATGTTACAGCTGATCACCAATATAAAAAGCATTAATGTTTCCCCATCGCGAGACTGTTGCTACGTGGATACCTCAAACTCAGCCGAGCTTATGAAGTGTGGTTATTCTGGACACTTCTTGCTCACTATTTAGAGTAAATTTACTATAGGTTGTAAGGCAAAGAAAAATGCCCACCTCCATCTGGGCAGGACCCTTCTAAGTAGAACATTTTCTTTCTTGTCTGACTCTCCATTTAAGGTGTCCCAGTCACCTTTTTGAGGAAAGGAATAAAAAAAGAAAAAAGGTTATCTTTATGGGATTCTCTTAGCTTGATTTTCTGGAATAGCGATTCACTTTAAAGACTTTGTTGTCACGTGCAGATTTGTTTTCTTTTTTAGAAAAATGTTTTTTAAGCATGTGCCAGATGCAAAAAAAAAAAAAAAAAAAAATCTTCACACAGAATACCAGATTACTGGTTTGAATTTTCCTGAACAAATTGCATGGTATACGTCTGAGGAGCACGTGAAGTTGTTATTAAGGACAGAAAAGGGAGCATGAAGGCAAAAGGACTTCATGATGTGCTTTTCTGAGTATTTAGAAAATCAAGATCATAAACAAACGTATTTGTTTATGCAGGAAATGATCAATGATGCTTCATCTTCTTACATACGTAATGCCCAGTTTCAAATTCTCACCTTTCGCTTTTCCCACGAGCATTCCCCAGGCAAGGCTGTCCTGCCGCAGGGTTGGGGTGCCTTCCTTTGCTGTGACCTGGGGTGAGCCAGACCCAGGCTGGATACATCGGAGCAGAACCCGAGTGACAGTCCGCTGAACCCCTTGCCTTTCTTCTCTGAAGGTAGAAGGCAGAGCGTGGGAGGGTCACGTTTTGAGCAAGTTAAATATGTGCGTTAAGGTAAATGCCAAAAAGATATCAAGTTCTAAGGAACTCAGCTAATCATGTTGTGGGGAAAGAGTCAAAGGGGCAAGTAAGGTGTGTTACAGCTCTCTTTCCGTCCAGGACACAATGTGATGTCTTCTTGCTCATTTTGATCCCCTTGAAGTTAATCAATACCCAGTTGAGAAAGACACGGCCAAGAGCTCAGCATTTGAGATCCGAGAGGTCCTTTAGTCAGCCCCTAGACCAGGGTTCCTTAAGTGAGGCTTTCTGGCCTGTCTGTAATTTGTGAACAGAATAGTTACAGAGGAGCGTCATTATACTTACATAGCGATTTGCCAGAATAATTTTATGTCCATTGAAACTAATAAAACATTGGGGCTTATATTTTATGTGCCTTGCTTTAAATTTCTTTTTTCTACTAATTCATTTTCATGAATTAGGAATTTTTTGAAAGCATCAGTTGACAAGAGACAGGAAATTTAGAAATCTAGTCCTTCCCGGCGGATCGCTGAAGAAGGCTCCACACCACGGGTCACAACCTCAGATGT
This sequence comes from Nasua narica, assembly GCA_028533885.1. Taxonomy (NCBI): domain Eukaryota; kingdom Metazoa; phylum Chordata; class Mammalia; order Carnivora; family Procyonidae; genus Nasua; species Nasua narica. Next base: position 18,792,712 of record CM052812.1, read on the forward strand.
TTATGGGGAGGTGGCTAAGTGGGTGCAGGTGGCCAGGTAGGGGGGTAGGAAGCTGGCACACACAGCCAGGCCAGAGAGGCCCAGTGGGATCAGCCAAAACCATTGCCTTGGGCAGTTGGGAGTCTTAGTACTATCAGACCTTCCATGTTTTCTTGATAACTTTCATGTGAAGTCATTGGACTTACAAATACTAAATCCAGTATTCCTGAAACTATTTTACACAAGTTAAACTAAACACACCCCAGGGAAAAGGTAGCCTATAGGCTGCCAAGTTCTGTGAGGACTGAGCCATCTTTGGTGCTGGGCTAATCCAGTCTCTGTGCAAATGCCCTGCGGTTAGGGGGCAAGAACAAAGAGCACCGCCGAACGTGCTTTTCATCTAAACACTCTGCCACATGCTGAGCAAGACACCTTCTATGGCTTCCCGTTGACCTGACCTAGCCTTCTGAGGCTGACTCTTTCTGCGCATGCCATTTCCTTGGTGATGTGCCTCGGTGAGCTTGGCTCCTCTCTCAATTCAAGTCCTCCTATTCCATTCAGCCAAGCCTCAGAGCACGATTTATGGATTTTCACCAGCTTGGCTTGCTGTCATGTAGATGCCTCCAATTTGTGTCACTCACAATACCCGAAGCGATTCCAGATGTGGCATATCGTACTTCTTGGGACGTGGTGGAATCAGTCTATCGATATAGCCTAAGATTACGTTTGAAATTGGTAAGAAGCCCTCTCCCAGTGACTGGTTTCTTTTTCTGGGGTAGAATAGATTTGCCATTTGAGTGACTGGTTTTTTCCTCTGCCACTGCCCTCAAGAGCCAATGGGCGTTTTTTGAACATCTACCACGTGCACAGCACCCTCTGAGATGATGAAAACCTATGAACCACAGGGTCTGGAATCGGGTTGGCAGACATCAACGAGGGGCCCATGGTACTGCATTCATGGCAGAGATTACAAAGGGAACATGATACTGCTCTCTGTGAGAGCAAGCTCAGCGTTAGAACTCCTCTTGGTATGGCACTCCCAGGCCATTACTACTCATTAGAACCAGAAGGTGCTGTGATCCTTGGCTTACCCAACTTACCATCCGATCTGACTCATAGTCCTTACATACATGAAGAAGCATTAGATACTTAAGGCTATAAAAAACCTCAGGGAAGTAAGTAATTGATACAAATAAGTTCAACAAGGATCAAAAATGAGGAGAGAATTTTTAGCTAGAATGAGCGAAGTCTTCCAGGAGGATCTAGAATTTGAACTGGATCTTAAAGAGTTAGATTTTAACTGGAGAGATCATCGTACATTGCCTAAAATGTTCTGCTGTAGAATTCGAGACCGGTAATGATCCTAATTTTGAGGGCAAAGATCGTGGACTCTTGCTTTCCTGGAGTCTCCCCAGTGCACCCAGGCCAGCATCTTGAACATATCGGGGACTCAGGAACTAGGGGCTGAATGAATTAAATTAAATCTAAACAAAAAGGACAGTTTCCTCTAGGAAATGTGTGTCAAGAGGTAAGGAATGAGTTGGTGGAAGAATCTGTCCAGTGAATATTTAGGCTGAATTTTCAAATTGGATACACCCAAGGCAGGTACGACAGTTTATATTCTCCATGTCTATTGACTGTCTTGCCCCAAAGTCCAATGGGTGGACCACGCCGCATCCTCACCTATGGGCACCATGGTGGGGCTGACCAGTCTATGGACTTGCAGCTCCTTTCTGAACACTGGCTTGGTGAGGGGGGGTCTGGCCAGTAGGCACAGGGAGTAACACCTCTGCAGCACTGCCACACATGCCCTCTCATCAACCTTTTCCCCAAACCTGCAGAAGGCCTCCTGGCTCTTATCCACAGCCAGCAGCCTGGGGAAATCGAACAAGGTGCCAAGATTCAGGCAGGCTGAGGCACGGCCACTGCTTTTCCATCTACACCCCACCAAGCTTGTTCTTGGAGACCTCCAGAATCTCTCCCAAAAGGACAGTCACATAACTTCATAAGCAAAAACCTTGCTTGCTATCACTCAACATACTTAAAATGTTCGGATACCTTTCCAATGCCTGGATAGTTCAAGAAACTTTTAAAAAGGAAAACAAAGCCCTTGCCAGGCCCTGGAGTAGAAAAACTGGTTTCTGTTTAAAAAATAAAAAATAAACAACAGCCTTTGAAAAAGTCTCTATTTAAAAATTCTTAAATTTGCCTCTAAATGCAAGTTGTAATTAATAGAAGTTAGAGTTTACACTCTAGAGTGTAAGAACACCCTCAGGCACAAACTAATCAAGTGTGTGTGTCATGCTGTAAACTACAGCAAATTCTTTGTTTGACCCCCAAAAAAAAAGGCTTGCCAAACGGCAGTTTTTCTTTGTCAGGCTCCTTTATTGTCTCATTTTTGTTTTCTCCCTGCCTCCTCCCTACTTACTCCTTTGAACCTGGCTATAGTATTTAAGAATCTTTGCAGGTCCGATGTTTTATTGATAGTTTTCATCAAGCATGAATTTAAATTTGAGAATAGATTAGGTGTCTTAGCCCCTTTTCTTTTTGATAAATAACAAGAGGTTTCTACTTATGATTTTCTGTCCTCAGGGCTTTATCATTAAGATTAAATAACTGTACTCTCAAGCATGCCACTGCACAAACATCTTTTCAATTACGTGAATAACAGATGCCTTCACAAAGGAACTATTGAAAATTCAGAGAGCTCATTTCCAAAAAAGAAAGGAAAAAAGTATCAGATGATAGAAGAATGTGATTGTTTACCATTAAAATATAGCCTTAACTCTTCCACTGAAAACCTCTTGGAACATTTTGGTTTTATACAAGTTATTACAAAGTTTGATCAAAGTAATAAATGTTTGGGAGAATTAAACATTTCAGAAGCTCTGTAACCTGTGGGATCTCACATACATGGAACCTAAATGCAATAGTTATTTGCCTGTTTTTACATAATGGGCACTGCCAGCCTTCATTTGTGGGGTGCTCATTATGTTGAAAACACTGTAGTTACACTTGTCTATTATTCTTGAAATAATGTTCATCTGTCCTTGAAATGGATCAATGCAACTTCATTCTGAGTTAGTCATTGTTTTCTCATTGAGAAGAAGAGTTGCTGCTGGCATCGTGGGGGGCTGGGTGCTGTTGATGGTCTGCATCCTCTGTTGTGAGCATGTATTTTAATCCCTGGGGCACAAAGTCAGCCTTTCTTTAATCCATCCCAACTTTCTTCATTGTGGTCTTCAGTTGAAAGACAATGAGGCTAACATTGGTCTAGACCCTCTTAGAAGTGGCAAGAAGGCATCATAGAAGCAAACCCCTGAGGAGTTTTGTTCTAGCTGGGGAGGCCATGAGAACCTCAACTATGTGTGTAGATTAAGTGCTACAGGCTGGAATTCATGGAGGATATGATGCTTGTGTTTGTTCCTCTTACCATCCACCAGCAAGTTGGACCTGATCCAACCAGAGTTGCCACCTTCTAGAGAATCTTGGCCTAGTGATCCTGGCATTTTATAAGAGGAGCTCTGTGCCCAATGCCTGAGCCATAGGGCTGCTTCTGTTGTAATGGGTTGACTCTTTGTGGAATGGCCTCTGAGAAAAGGAGAAGGCTCACCCTGATTTTTTAGTGCTTTAAGAGTTTAGGGTTCCCTGAAGCCAGGGTAATCAGTTCAATATCTCTTTGTTGGTGCTGTTTAGACAAGGTATGAAAATGCACTGCTGCCCTGCTGATATGAAGGAAGGCAGCTCTGAGAGGCCAGCAGATCTGTGTTTGAACTCAAATACTGGCACCTAATCGCTGCATGCCTTTGACTAGTTATTTAATTATTTCACTCTGAACTTTAATTTCCTCATCCATGAAATGAGGACAAAATAATGTATTTGTATATACTTTTTTTTGTAATGGTTGAATGTAAGATATACCAAATGTCTGGTATTAACAGGCATTCCATACATGGCAGCTACTATTAACATCACAATGCCTGATCAATATAGAAGAACAACCACAATTTGCCCTCCCCACTCTCCCTCCTTACATTTTCACCAAGATCCCCATAGACCAATGTAATCCCAGTTCAGGGGGCCTGCCATCCTCAAGCTACCTCTCTCACATTGACAATTCTTTATAGGAGTCAAGCTCCAGGTACCCTTTATTTTATTTTATTTTTTTTTTTTTCATTTCTTTGCTTAGGGTTACAGGCACTCCAGGACCATTGAGGAAGGTGTCAGAGTCATTGACGGGCCTAAGAAACAACACTCCCACCACTTCCAGGGGCAAAGATTCAGAATTAGTGCCTTCAAAAAAGTTTGTCATTCATCTTCTATTGCCTCTTGAGTAGGCAGTGGTAGGCAGGTAATTTTCCCAAGAAAGAGCTCTTCTGAAGACAAGCAGCCATATATTGTTGATAATAAGGGACCACATACCTTTTGGGTATCTTATACAGAATACAAATGATGCAATTTATTCCCACTTCCTTATTAAAGAGCTCGGTACAATTTACCCTGGGTGAGCTCAGGGGCTAAGCTAAGTCTTATATAGAGAATCCATGCTGCATTCTTCTGTCACTTCTTGGCTCACATGAGTCCTGCCATAAGCTCATTCTCTGTGAGGTCAGAGCATGGTCAGCATGGACTCTCCCTCCATGGTTTGATGCTCAAAGCCTTCAGTTCAGCTCTTCTTCTGTTTAAGGGGGTACTGGACACCTCTTTCTCAGCTCTCTTGGTTACTGATATTTTGCTTCTCACACTCTGCACACTGTTTTTTTCTGCTTTACAGAAACTCACACCATCAAAGCAAGGAAAGCTTTACTTAGGACCCACATCTTTCTTAGATGGAGCTTGGAGTTTAAAAGAACAGGAACAAAGTTTCCTTTGTACTCAGTGAGTGTTGTGACCACCGAGGAAACATACCACTTCTGTGTACACTGCCATAGTATATTTGTATACTTGACTTTGGTTTTGGTACTTATCACCCAAAGACTCTTCCGCCATTTTGGTCTTGGTCTGGAACCCTGAGAGGAGAACCATATGTGGGAGTAGAAACTTTCTATTCTTCTTGGAACCTTAGCCAGTGTGCATACATCACCTTCAAAAAAGAAAAATATACCTTCTATTGGCTCCATATTTGGTGAAAGATTGCTTCCCACACTTCACAGTGAAGTTATATTTTCAGTTTCTGGCTGAGAAGGGAAATGTCTGGCCAAGCCTTAGAATTTATCAACCCTGGAATCAACTTGGAGGTATAATGACTTCATTTGGGATCAGATCAGGTCCGAAGCCCCAGTGGAACCAATATGTCATTTCTTTTCTACGACTGTGAAAAAAACCTAATACGTATAAGAATAGCAGTAACATTTTTGCCCTGACATGCATACCAACTTTTTTCCCTCTGCCCCTAAGATATTCTGGTCCAAGGGCACCAGTAGGTATTTGGGCCTAGACTTTTTCACAGGTCTGATGCCTTAATAGTGTCTACAGAGTAACTAGAGCGAGTTCGAGGATCAACTACAACCCTAAAAATTTCCTGCTTCTTTCCCCAACTCTCCAAATTGAATCAGTTTTAGACAGTATTATAATATCATTTTGCAGAGCTCCATAAATAGATGGATTCTCATTTCTCCTCCTAAGCACTGTTTGCTTAATGTTTTGGCCCCAAAGTTCAGTTGTTCTGTGCAAGCATTAATCAATACAGAAGATTATTAGTGGTTACTCGTTCAGATGAGACTTGACATTATTTTCCCTCTGCTTATGGGGAGGAAAGGAGGAAGGCTGCCTAATAAAGATGAAGAGTCTTTTCTTCTTTTGTATGAAATGCAAATGATGAGGACATGTGCCTTATACAGTTCTGGAGTGTGAGGCTGCTGGTTTTTGTTGAGAAAGAGAGGCAAGACCCTGGAGGATTTTAGAATTTGTAAATATAAAATTATCTGCCTTAGTGTTTAAAAAAAAATAATAAAAGGGAGAAAGAGTTGGCAGGTTGCCAGATTACTTACATTACAGTAATAGATTTGCTGACCCCTGACTTCTGCTGTAGAGAAATGTATTGAATTTTTCATAATATCAGATGAGGCAGATCTAAAAACCGAGTAGACGGCGCACCATTATTTAACTTGAGATTTAACAAAGCCGAAATCTTTTCAAACCAGCAATTTCTTGTATGATGATAATTTAGTGGCTCAGATGCTAATATATCAAGGTTATAATGCTATTGATTTGTTAATCTTAACTTGGGTTGATTTTTAGTCTTCTTTATTTTAAAAAGGGGAAAAAAAAGAAAAAGAGGGAGAAAGAGAAAAAAAAGTCTTCCTTTCACAGTGACTGAATTTAATAAGAATCTTGGTGATAGCAAAAGGCTCCCCTACTGTTTCTGCTTTGGGGTGGAAAATGTTATTCTTGTATTATTCCTAGGGAAAAATAAAATCTCATGCTGCTACAAATCTTATGCCTATGGAAAGATGTTATTTTTTAATACATGATGGCTTACCTATTTCAGAGCCATTAATGGCATCGTAAATAAGCATTTTGCTAATCTGAAATGTGAAATCTGGATAATAATAAAGGCCCATTTATCTGCCTAGCTTTCAATTCCCAGAGTAGATGTAGATCAGGGGTAAAAATCTCTCTAGATTTTCTAATGAATATATTGCTTCTCTTCCCCATTACTTCCGCCCACCTAAAACCCAACCCACATTCTTAGAGTTGCAGCCCATTGAAAATATTTCTCTTGTATAATGAGTTCTTGGGGGCTGGGGTGCATTTTTGCTTTTATCTGTATAGTTTGGAAACTGATTAAATCTTTGTTGTACTATAAATATTTGAGGAATAATCATCCGCAAGGCACAGGCATGTTGCATTATACTAGATTCTTGATACAGTACGAACCTCCTCAGCTTCCTGCATTGGGCAATGTTGACCTTAATATTGGCTAACCTGTTTGTAATGGTATCACATGTACGCTAAACGTTTAAATGTTCAGAAACGCATAATAGCTTTCGTCCTCTTGTGCTGTAAAAACTTCTAATAATCAAATGATAAGATCATATCCTGTGGGGTAATTGTGTTGTACCGTGACATGATAACTGAAAAAACATTCAGTGAAAATCGCACCAAACGGAAATCACTATATGAACGGCAATTGTTTGTGTGCTGGGTGAGACCATGCCCTGTTCTTCAGGGCTTAGCTGGTCATATTTCTACTTGTTTCCTTTTAGCTGCTGCCTTTCTTGTTTTATTTTGGGAACCTTTTTTCCCTGAGCCACTATAATTATCTTTCAGTGATTTAGAAGGGAGGGGAGAGCCACTCAATTGACCTTTACACACACACACACACACACTCACTCACTCACTTGCTTGCTCACATAGACTCTCCCTCTGGAAACCTTGAACAAGCAAGGCTTGTGTTTGGATTCAGTTTTACCTTAGTCATGCCTCTTTCCAGATACAAGAAACATTTAATTCCACATTTCCTGCTTCTGGCTTTAGGCCTTTGACCAGCAAAGTGAAATGTATTTTTTACTGCTGTCGGCCAGCCAGCTGCTGAGTTGAGTGAAGAAGAAAAAAAAAAGAAAGAAAGAAAAAGAAAGAAGGGGCGGGGTAGGGGGAGATGGGAATGAAATGGAAATATTGCCCAAATCCCCTTAGTGCCCACCCCTCTGGAGGGCCTGGTGGGCCGGAGCTGGAGGTGAGGGGTCCTCCGGGGCCCACGGTGGGTGTGTCTCCCACCCAGTTCTCTGCCTCCTCTCACCCTCTCCCCACACTCAGAGGTAACGCTTCTGTGCTTCTCTGCAAAGAGGTCTCCTCAAGGTGTCGCCGTCTCAATGAGAGAATGAAGTCGAGGGCAAGGGTGGTCCCAACAAACAGCCACCATAGGGATACCCAGACTTCAGTGCTGCTCAGGTTCCCATGGCAACCAAACACAAGTAAAACAAACCTATCTGTCCCAACAATAAAAAATGTTTTCATTAAAGTCTATTTAAAATTTTTTTTTTCCAATGTAAAATACTCGATGCCTTTCGCTCCCAGACACAAATCCCCAACCTGCCGATGTTGAAAGGGGATCAAGTCCCCGGCAGAACCTGCAGATAAAAGGGATTGGGGTAACGCTGGGGACTTTACAGACGAGACAGGATAAATTCAAGTATGAACAAGATTGCTTTTTTCTCTCTTCTGCTTAGTTATGCTTTTTATTATATAAACATTAACTGTAATATTACAGTGGGAAGCAGGTATTTGGCAGCCATATATTATTTTAGTAAGTCTACACAGAGAGAATAGTTTCCAGTTTTAGCAGCTGTAACATGTTTAAACTCAGTTTGTAATGGGATCTGAAGATAACTATTCCCCATGGGCTGTGTTGATCTTCATGGCTGGCCCACTGCCAGATGGAGGGCTCGAAACTATTATTCACGCCTCCTTGCACATACCTTGTCCGAGCATGCTCAGTAAATGAATTTTGTTTCTAATACGTTGTAAATTGGGATTTCATTTTCCCATAATTTACTTGGTATTTTGTTAAACGTTGAAATATTATCACAAAGGCCCCCATGTCTGTACTTAGAAACCTGAACCGTTGTGTATGTTTAAGGAGCTGAGGTCCAGATCGCATGGTTAGAAACCAATTTCAATGGATTGCTAACAGATAACCAAACCAAAGAAGTTTCTGCCTGGAAGTCTTAGTTTAAAAATAATTAGGGTTCCCAATATTTGAACAGATTTATGTTGTTTATAAGCCAAGTACATTTTCTTCATTGAGTCAACTTGTCTTATTTAAAACAAATTATGTTTGCTGTATTAAAGTTCATATTTTTAAGGCTGAGTCTTGTATTAATCCCACAGTGAGTCATTAATCATACCAAATGCATTATAAAAACTTTAATCACTGAAGTTGAAACTGAGATTGTAATGCAATCCATCCCTTTTAATTACATCAGCTATTTTTCCCTTTCAGATCAAGAGCTATGTCGCAAAGGGAAAACAGATTAAAACTAGAGCTGTTTGATGTTTCTCTTTTTAGAACAATTGTATGTACTTTGTTTTAAAAGTTATATAATTAAAGTGCTTCAATTTTTCAGCCCTCTGATTTTTGCGGCTTGAGTGGTCTGTCTGCCCTCCTCCTCCCCGGGGACCTCTTTTGTTTGGCACCCCAAAAAGGAGCCCATCCTGAAATCCCCTACCCGCCTCGGAGCTTGGGAGAAGATAGCTGTCTCTTAGCCCCACTGTGCTTGCCTCCCATAAGCCTCTTTAACTTATGTGTCTGGTCTATACTTTGACATGAATGAAAATATAAACTTCGGAGGCAGGCAGAACAAGGTCCAAATTCCATCTCTAACAAAAGGTGTGATGCTTAGGCAAATTATTCAGCCTTTCCTCTGTTTAAAAGGGAGTGATAATAGTAGTCTTGATCGTAGTAGTAGTAATAACAATTACAGTAATGCTCCACAGAGATGTGGAGGTTATACAGAATAATCTACATGGTGTATCGAGGCCATTAACCTGGGACACACCAGTACCTCCCAGGATATCATCCTCATGAGGTCTTGGGCTTTGAATGTTTGGTTCACTGCTGTACCTCAGTGGCATGAACGAAGAGCACACAGTAGGTGCTCCATAAATCACTGTTGGCAGAACGACAAATGAATGGCAGCCAGCATGAGTGTTGCTATTATTGCTGTGGTGTTGTTGTTGGCACTTAGCCAGGTTCCATGAGCTGTGATAATGATGATAACTTTGGATGCTTCTGTTGGTATCTTTGGTATATAGAGTCACAAAACCAGAAAGATGTCTTGCAAAGGAGTTTGTAAGTTATGAGGTACTGGTTTCTGACTGAGGAAGTAGAGCCCTGAACTGTGGAGTAAGTTTCTAGAAATACACTGGTGTCACTGGAGATGGAGTCATTCAATAAACCACTTGCATTGAGAAAAGAAACTAAAACCCAATAGCTTCGATGCTCCTGGAATTGCCTCCCATGACTGATCATCTCTTCTGCTATCCTTCCAGATTAATCCTACCTTATGAGAGGTTTATTAAAGGAGAGGAAGATAAGCCCCTGCCTCCAATCAAACCTCGGAAACAGGAGAACAGTTCACAGGAAAATGAGAATAAATCAAAAGTATCAGGAACCAAACGCATCAAACATGAAATCCCTAAGAGCAAGAAAGAAAAAGAGAATGCCCCGAAGCCCCAGGAATCGTCAGAGGTGAGTCGATGTCCTCCACAGAAGTACTTCTGTGAGGTTCGTCCTGTCCCAGGTCTTCTGGAGCCCTGCAGCCACAGCCAGGTCCCTGCACCTCTGCAGCCCCAGACTGAAAGAAGCCCCCATCAGCTTCAAGTTTCCCCAGAGAGTGGGTCTCGGGGTTCGCTCGGGCACTGGAAGGCAGTGCGTGGTATTACATAGGATAGGCCAAGAATGAGATCTAGAAAGATGGGAACATCCTGTAGAAAACTGAGAGCAAATGCTAGCTTGGAGATAGAAGGAACCAGAGCTTCAGCTCTGTGAAGCCAAGGGACTCCAGTGTGAATGATGTGGCTTCTTTGCCATTTCACAGCCAGTCTATCTGAGGAGCTGGTGTGACTCTGAAACACGCTTGGTGGGTTCTAGCAAGGAGGGATGTTGAAATGAGGGGCTGTGTCTCTGCAGGACTGTCCTCTAACCTTCGGAGATTCCTTTGTCTCTCATAACTGGCCTCTATGCAACAGCCTTGGGTTGAGACCAATTTAGCAATATCTTAAGTACATATTACTTATAGGAGAATTTTGAAATTGTTACTCTGAAACCACTATTATGTCTCATGTTAACAGGTAGTTTCTGAACCTTTTAAAACCAGCCCCAGCTACCCACAACCCCCAGCAGCTCTTCGGTAGAAGCCATTACCGGTCAGCGTACAGCCAGGCACGGAGGCTGATCTGGGCTCTGTTTCAACATGAATAATAAAAACCCTGCTGCCCATAAAAAAAAAAAAAAATGAAAAAAAAAAAGAACTTAGCAGCCACATTTGGAGACAGCATGTTCTAGGATCCAACCCCAGAGGGAATTTTGGTGCTGATATTAAACACCCCCTAAAAATCAGGTTTATAATGAACACATAAGAGACTCTCTAATTAAACACTGACTTGAAACAAACACACACACACACACACACACACACACAACCTCCTAACCAGAAATTAACCTATCTGACTGACTCCTGATTAAGAAGATATTATGAATACCAAGAAAAGACTTTTGTGTTGTCTTCATTTTTGTTCCATAATTATTCTAAGCTTTAGCAATTAAAAAAATGGGGGAAAAAGATGATGCAGAGAGATTTCTAAACATCTGCAAGCTTGCAACATAAATGGCCAAAAGCAAGGAAATTCCAAGTTAAGGCTCACATTCCATTCTTCCTTTATCCTGTTGGCCTGGTGATTTATTACAGGGTTTTGGATCAGTGAGTTCTATTAGACACCATATGTACAGCATTGCCAAAGCACCAGAGGACAAACTGAGGCCAGAGGCCAGCTGACCTTTGAGTGGCTCCACTGTGGGGATGAAGTTTGAAATGGTGGTTTTGTGAGGTGGGGGGGGTGGGGGGAGAATCTTCAGCCCATTGCCCTGAAGCCCATCAGTGTGGGAGATGCCTGTCCCCAAGAGGAGGGCCCGCTCCCTCCGGCTCTGAGAAAGCCGTCAGGCTCCTTCTTTCTTATAGGCCCCAATACCCCAGGGCATTGTAAGTGTCTGGAGTGTCAAAGAGTATCATGATCAGGTCATCTGAACAACCTGGAATCTCACACCCTCTCTAAGTTGACCTTATGGTAAGAACTGCTCCCCACTTCCAACCTAGACCCATGTGTTTGACCAGTTGTATTTCTTCTCATTGACTGTGCGTTGGGGGTTTGGATTTTTTTTATTGCCATTAGTGTTTTTATTGTCTTTAATTTTTGATGTTTTCAATACGAAGCACTGAACTCAATGGAGATAGGAGGGCTTATAAAGCCCTTCGAGGCAAACCCACTGTCCTCAGGTCATTGGATTGCAAGTTGCCTGGTGGGAAGGCACCATGTAACATGTCAAGGCAGATCCTAAAATGCCATCCTAAAAAAAGGGGTCCTTTGCTTTTTTTCTGCCTAGCTTTCAGAGATTCCCTAAAGCTGTTTTCCAACGACAGCCACAGAACTCTCTGTAACCAAAGGCTTAGGTCACAGAAACTTCAGTGAGACTGAGTATCCCCTGTAGCTTCACTTCAGACCACAGCCCCATCAGAAACTAACATTGAAATGCAATTTGCCTTTTTTTCCCCTTGCCGTACTCATTTTTCTGTATTTTCAAGTAATGCATAAGCTCAAGAGACCAATGATTGTTAAGGTAGAACAAGAAATGATAATTGTACTGGAAAAGGCAGCGATTAGTACAAAAGGGGGGGGGAAGGAGAGAAGGAAGGGAGGGAAGAAAAGAAAGACAATAAGCAAAAGCTCTTAGGTCTAACACATGCCTAAAAGACAGGGATATCTTCAAGTGGATTTAAAGAGAAACATCTCTGAAAGTGTGTGATTCCTTAAAATGTTTATTTCTACGCATCCCTCCATCAGAATTCTCAATCTTACCCAAAGATGTTAATGCTTTCAACACTTCTTTTCTTAACAAAGAAGAAGAACGTTCAAGGGATGAGATGCAGTGGAGCAGGCGGGGGGCTTGGGGGAGAAGACCAGCTCAATACAACTGTTTTGTGACTGTTCTCTAAGACATGTCAGGACAGAGTGACAGTTTTGAAAGGGCCTGTCAGCCAGCTGGGTCACAGATGGAAAGTTAAAATGACCTTCTAAGGTCAAACTTTGCACAGCTACATAATGCAATGAATGGGTCAAATTGTGCCCACAACCTCGGTCAATAGGAACACATAAAGAGCATCCATCTCATTGACTACAACGTATTCCAGTGAGCAGAAAAGCTGTATTTGGGGCGGTGCTCACTGCCTGAATTTTGATGACTTCATTTTTAGCTTTAATAGAAATGTAGTTTGCTGCAGCCTAGAAGGACTTCGAGTCCTTCTGTCCCTCAGGTAGACAGGCTGGTGTTGCATCTGCATAATTTTCCAGTATTTTAGCATTTTCTGCATGTCATATGGCACTGAGTAGAAATTAACACTTACGCATTGCTAATTTTATGCATTGTGCTGAATGCATTAAGTTGGGATTTGCTCTCTCAGAGAAAGGGAAGGGTTCTCGTAAGTTTGTTGCTTGTTGTTGACATGGGGTTGGTTGGTTTTTGAAAGAGAGATGCTTTAAAAAAAAAAAATCTTTCTCCAAAGTGTCATAAAGCACAACATGTAATTTAAAACCCATTTGGATAATTGACTGATTTGACAAGAAAACAACCTCAGAATTAAACTATATATTAGAATCAAGGAGTGATAAGATGCTATACCATCAGTACAGAACACTTTGCTATTTTGATAGGTGTCGCACAAGGGACTTGAGCGAATATGCATTTCTAGCCTAATGTTTCCGTAATTTAGATTTCTTTGTTTAGAGCCATGATTGGGGGGTAATAAAGCTTTACAGAAACTCCCTGAGCTGATTGACAAGCCTGTTTTCAAGAAAAACTGCTGCGTGTAATATTTTGTTTCATAGCAAAATGTGTCAATGCATTTGGCTTCATTCTGACTGTCTTTTGAAATATTTTATCAGGTTTCATCAGAGCCAGAGAAGGAACAAGAGACTTTAAATCAGAAGAGCATCACTGAGCCTCTCCCAGCAGCAGACGTGAAGAAAAAAATGGAAGGGTACCAGGATTTTGCAGCGAGGCCCCTGGGGTCTAGAGCAGACCCAGAAAAGGACAGCGACACAGAGCAAGGTGCCAACAGTGAGAAGGCGGCAGAGGAGGTGGAAGAGAAGGGGCCTGCTCCTCCACTCCTGAGTGCCCCTGCGGCTGCTGAGAGGGCTCCTGCCCTGGGCTCTGGGGCTGGCAAACAGTCCCTCACCTCCCCCAGTGCTCTTGTGGACTCAAAACAAGACCCCCAGCCCTGCTGTTTTACAGAGATCCCCGACAGTGAACTCCAAGAAGCCCCCTTCCCTGGCTTCCCCACCACGCAGCCCCCCCTGGCAAACCAGAGCGAGCTGGAGGATGACAAGCTGCCTGCGATGGCGGACTACATCGCCAACTGCACCGTGAAGGTAGACCAGCTGGGCAGCGAGGACATCCACAACGCCCTCAAGCAGACCCCGAAGGTCCTCGTGGTCCAGTCATTTGACATGTTCAAAGACAAAGACCTGACTGGGCCCATGAATGAGAACCACGGACTTAATTACACCCCTCTGCTCTACTCGAGGGGCAACCCTGGCATCATGTCCCCGCTGGCCAAGAAGAAACTTCTGTCCCAAGTGAGTGGGGCCAGCCTCTCTAGCAGCTACCCCTATGGCTCCCCACCCCCTTTAATCAGCAAAAAGAAACTGATGGCAAGGGATGACCTGTGTTCAGGTCTGTCCCAGGCCCACCACGGCCAGGGTACTGACCACATGGCGGTCAGCCGGCCCTCTGTGATTCAGCACGTCCAGAGTTTCAGAAGCAAGCCCTCGGAAGAGAGAAAGAGCATCAGTGACATTTTTAAGCACGACAAGCTGGGTCGATCGGATCCCCACCGCTGCAGTTTCTCCAAGCACCACCTTAGTCCCCTTGCTGACTCCTATGTCCTGAAGCAAGACATTCAGGAGGGCAAGGAGAAGCTCTTAGAGAAAAGGGCGCTCCCCCATTCCCACATGCCCAGCTTCCTGGCTGACTTCTACTCATCTCCTCATCTGCACAGCCTCTACCGACACACTGAACACCATCTTCACAACGAGCAGACATCCAAGTACCCCTGCAGGGACATGTACAGGGAATCAGACAACAGCTCTTTTCCTTCCCACAAACACCAAGAGAAGCTCCACGTGAATTATCTCGCATCACTGCACCTGCCAGACAAGAAGGTGGCAGCAGCAGCGGAAGCCCCCACGGATGATCAACCCACGGATCTGAGCCTTCCCAAGAACCTGCACAAACCTACGGGCAAGGTCCTGGGCCTGGCCCACACGGCCCCAGGGCCCCAGGAGAGCAAAGCCGTCTCCCACTTCCAGGTCATGAACAGCCAGAGTCGAGACTGTCACCCCAAAGCCTGCCGGGTTTCACCCATGACCACGTCGGCCCCGAAAAAGTACCCAGAGTCGCTTTCCCGGTCTGGAAAACCTCACCACGTGAGACTGGAGAACTTCAGGAAGATCGATGGCATGGTGCACCCCGTGCTGCAGCGGAAAGCCAGCCCTCAGAACATTGGGGCCGCGCGGCCCATCAAGCGCAGCCTGGAGGATTTGGACCTGGTGATCGCCGGGAAGAAGGCCCGGGCCGTGTCTCCTCTGGACCCGGCCAAGGAGGCCTGTGGGAAGGAGAAGGCCTCCTCGGAGCCGGAGAGCGAGGGCAGCAAGGCGGCGCACGGTGGCCACACAGGGGCCTTGTCTGAAGGCCACAAGCTCCCACTCTCCTCCCCCATCTTCCCAGGTCTGTATTCCGGGAGCCTGTGCAGCTCGGGCCTCAACTCCAGGCTCCCGGCCAGCTACTCCCATTCTCTGCAGTACTTGAAAAACCAGACCGTGCTTTCTCCACTCATGCAGCCCCTGGCTTTCCACTCGCTTGTGATGCAAAGGGGAATTTTTACATCGCCGACAAATTCTCAGCAGCTTTACAGACACTTGGCCGCGGCCACACCCGTAGGAAGTTCGTATGGGGACCTTTTGCACAACAGCATTTACCCTTTAGCTGCTATAAATCCTCAAGCTGCCTTCCCATCCTCTCAGCTGTCATCTGTACATCCCAGTACAAAACTGTAAGCCCAGCTCTGCCCCGCGTCCCGCGTGGCAGCGTGGCTCACCGAGCTTCCCTCCCAACCTCGGGGGTGACGGCTTGTAGAATTAGAAGTCAGCATTTCTTCTAATCTGGGGATGAGATCAGTCCCAGCCAAAGGGGCCGCCAAGGGGAGGTGAACATACCTGATTTTTCTGGGATGACTCCAGCCTTGGCTGGTCAGTCCTGAGCCCCTTCCAATACAGATGCCCTTGCACCTAGATGGTTCTACTTTGCACGAGGGTCTCATGAAGGGACATATGGGTACCGGGAAGAATTTAGAAGACCCCGTCTTGAGTTCTGACAGTCAGGAACAATCTGGGCAGAAAAGGGGGGGGGGCAGGCATTTCACAGGAAGGGGCAAGGAAGACTGGCAAGAGTTTGCCAAGGGATGCCCCCCTTTTCCTAAAACTCTCCAAGTTTCAATCAATGCAATGTATAGTGGAACTTCAATAGATCTTTCATTTTGACACTATTAAACAATCCAGAGAAGTAAACACTGTTAAAATGACTGTATATATTTGCTTCTTAAAACTGCCCGTATCACTGTTTGCTCACCTAATTTATATACAGGTAGTTCCATCTTCTCCCAGTTACTTCTTGTCCTTTTTTTTTTTTTTTTTTTTTTAATTAAACAGTATGGCTTTTGTTTGCAGGTCTTTTGTTTTTGTTTTGTTCTGTTTTATTTTGTTTTGTTTTGTTTTCAAGGCTGACTGACTGTCCTAGTTGTTGATGTGTGTTTGTAATTTTTCCACATCTTATCATTTTGAGCAGCTTTGGGTGGTAAAGTTATTGTTTACAAATTGAAGCAACTGATTCTAGTGGAACAAACGAAAAGAAACAGTGGAGCACACAATAGTGCAAAGAATGTTCCTTTGCAGATCTGCAACTTAAGGATTTTGTTCCTCATAAATGGCATAGTTGAAAGAGCTTATACACTGCTCACCCGGCCAAATGCTTTGCTTTGAAGTATTGGGTTATGTGAAAATATCGAGCATTGTACTTACCTTATCTAGGCTGTGAAACTGTCCTACATACCAGAGGAATCATAAAAACAAAAACCTCACTGGCAGCAAGTTGCTGAGTTACAAGAGTCTAGAGGACATATTTGTGGGCTGCACAGATATTTTAGGAATTTCAGAAATTAGAACAGAAGCCAAAATGATTTACATTGGTGTTGGCACTGATCCCTTTAAACAGTGTGGGAAAGGGGGTTGGGAAGAAGATGGAGCTCAACGATCCCGAAGCGAACAAGCGGCTGGAGGCCCAGGCCACAGATACCTTCCCCGGGCCATGGTCTTTTGAGTACTAGGTAGTCACGTTGCCTTCATCGAGTTGGTTTCTTGTTGTTCCCAAGAAGAACCTCCCAGGCTACATCTTTGGGGAGAATTGGCCTACTGGATTATCCATTTCAAGAGAAAATCATCTTCGTGGGGCTTATGGGGCATTAGGTTTGGGTGCACGCACACCCACTTGGTGGCGTGTGTCATGTCTTTAACCACCTGACAATACAGTCCACCTTAAGATTTCTTTTGTCGCTGGAAGAAATGGTCAAGTTGTTGGCGCAGTCAGATGTGCAGAGTGTGTACTGTCATTCTTGCCACATTATTCCATTCTCTGCTGAGCTGTGACATCAAGGTGGATGCGTTTTTCTAAGCGTGTTAAATTTAAGTCCATCGGTACAGAGTGGATTTTCTTTCCGAGTCCCATCCCTGCTGATAAGACTGCTTTGATGAACTCCCCAGCCAACCCTCCCCTCCCTCAACACTCCCAGTAGACAGTAGAACCATAGTTAACCAGTCTTTTACCTCTGAGATATTTAATTCTATGAAAATTGATAACAATTTTCAATTTCTAAGTAGGTAACTCGACTGCAAAATAATCACAACTGGTAAACAATGACACTGCGGCTCTTCAACAAAGCCATGCATGCCGTGCATTTGTATTGAAATGTCTCCATGATATGAAGCCAAATATTCAATGTAACATACTTAATATCCAAAGGTGGAAACAAAAGAATGTAGAGATCTAGTGTTAAGAGTTCCATTTGCTTCAATTAATTATTTACCTTCCTGTGGAATTTCGCATATATATATATATTTACATATATATATATATTTAATAGAACCATAGATAGACTAGTAGAATATAGATTATAAATGTGTGAGTGCAGATTATCCTGCTATTGCACAAGATAGAGGGGGAAAGAGATCTCAATTCCAGCTGGCAGAATGCTAGCCAGGACACCTAGAAGAAAGTTGCACTAGATTGAATGGTCGCAGAATCAGAGGACATGGAAGAACACGAAATCTCCAGTGTTTCCGCAGCAGACATGGGCTAGATCGTGCATGGTTTCTAGGAGTTAGTTTCTCCAAGAAATGGGGGCCTCCTGTCCCTGGTGGAGCTCACCTATCCATTTGGAATATGGGCATTTGTTTTCCCTGCTACAATGATTTCAGTCTGGTTTCATCATGTTGGAATTCGATCACACCATTTTTCAAACAATGTTAACATAGTCCAGCTTTTGTTATTCTCATCTCTTCCGAGAGGAGACTCACTGTTTCTGTCTGAGGAAGCTCATACCCTCGGCAAAACATCAGGACAAATAAAGAGAAATGGGGGTATACATTCCCAACAGAAGCAGTGTGTTATTTGTTTTAAAACTCCAAACAGAGATCTTGGAAATCTTTCAAAAAGACCATTGAATTCTTCATTGGCTGAGAACTACATTTTAAAAAGTCTTAAATAGGGCTTTGTTTGCATTGTTTGAGTTTAAGGGGCCTTATTATTGAATGGAATTGCACAAGCCTTTCTTTGTGCAATCAAACCATTGTTATTGGTAGTTTAGTAAAGGAAACTGTGGAATCTAATTGGCAATGGAGTCATAAATCTATTTACTGAGCGTGGCTTCCAAGAAATGTTGCAATTCAAAATAGCAGTAAGTCTGTGATTTACTGGAGATTTGGAGATTCTAAATAATATTTAAAAAAATAAAAAAATAAAACCTTTCCATGCAACTTCTGGTTTGACTTTTGACAACTCAAAAAAACAAAAACAAAACAAAACAAAAAAGAAACAAAACAGAGCAACAACAACAACAACAAAAACACCGCAGCCCAACTGAGTTTCAGAATTAAGTATTCTTCTAGTAAGTGATTGGAACTTGTAATATTTGCCACAGGACTGACTTATTTATTTACTAGCTAGAAGCTCTTAAGTTCACTTGTTTATCAGGGCATATACAGAAGGGTTTGTTACAACTCAATGTTGACTTTACAACTTTCTGACCTGGTGCATGAATTCTCAAGTACTGTATTTCAGTGTGTTGGTGTGTCTGATGGAAATTTCGAGGTGATCCCACGAAAATATTTTATGTAGTGTGCCTTCAAAGAGAACCATTTCTTTCTCTTCACTCGTTGTCCCACAAAGTCATATTTGGTGGTGGTCAGCCAAGTCCCATCTGGTCCAGTTTTACTCTTGTCCCAGTTTTAAAGAGAAATGGGAACAAGTTTGCCCTGGTGAGACCCACACCATTGCAAAGATTATCTTGAGCACTTAAATTCCAGTGTTGGCTGTTGATGTATTTGATATTCTGCTTGTCTCCCCATGGTTGAAATATGTCTGAAAAATAGCAGCATAATCTCTTGGCTGTTTATAATTTTTTAAACTTTCCTGTGTTGTAAATATTGTATACTTTTGGTGATTCCAGCTATGTAACCTCTATGCTCTGTAAGGTGATTATCTGTATATAGCAACATGGCCCAGTGATATTACATAGTTTCCCAATGGAGAGGTTATTGAGTAACCTTTGCATTAGTTTAAACACTACCAGAAGAATGCTGAGCCAAACTATAAACACTCAATTTTGTATGTTTTCCAAATTGTACTTATTACTGCTTTTGATACTGTATTACGTGCCAATAGTTTCCCAATCACATAGCAGGCCAGAGATATTTTGTACTTTTTGATCCACTGTAATATTTAATAAAAAATGTTACTATCTGTTTCCTTTTGGGTGTGAGCAATCTGTTACTTCTTTCTGAGGAGTCCTGGGGCCTCACAAGGGTTCCTTCCACCCCACTATCTTCAAATTGGATCACAGCAGTGATGACGATGATGGTGGTGATGTTGAAGATGGTGTCTGTAGTTTGTTGACAGCCTGCCGGGTGCCCGGCTGGCATCCATTATCTTTAGTCTTCACAACCCCATGTGAATACAGGTATGCCCATTTTACTGATGAGAAAACTACAGCTTAGAGAGATAAATCAACTCGCTCCAGATCACGTGATGAACAAACCGGCAGAGTCAGGAATTGAACCCAGAGCTCTTAAGTCTATGACTTCCTTCATACACCACAGTCCTCTCCTGGAGGATAACAAAAGTCACTATCTGTCTACTTGATCCACAAAGAATTGCTCATGTCTCTACTGCCAGGCATAATGTTAGGGAATACAATGGTGAGGAAAAGATAAATATTATCTCTGGAGCTTATATATTTTATGAGAAAGAGTTAATCAGTAGTCACCCATATAAATACAAAACCTCACCCTGACCTAGTTCCGGGGGAGAGGAGGGTGGTAACTAAAGTGATACATGAAGAGGGAGTGGTGACTAAACTGACATGTGAAAGATGAGTATGAGTTGACCAAGTGAGAGGGAATTGAGAGGAGTCCAAACATAAGGTACCACATGTGCAAAGGCCCTGTGGCAGAAACAAGTTTGGCTTATAGTAATGCAAAAAAAAAGAGAGAGAGAGAAGAAAGAAAGAAAGTAAAGGAGAGAGAGAGAGAGAAAAGAAAAGAATGAATGAAAAGAAAAGAAAGAATGAAAAAGAAAGGAAGAAAGACCTGTGTGACAGAAGCATGATTTACAAGGCCCAGGGAATGAGGTTGAAGTGAGGTGAGCGAGTATAACAGGGGCCACCCGGGTAGGGCTAACAGACCAGGCTGAGCATTTCGGTCTTTTTCCTAAGAAGAGGTTGAAGCAGGGAAGTAACTTGTTCAGATTTCTTTCAGTGTCACTTTCTGTGGGAAGGCAGACTGAGAGCAGTCTAATACCAAGATGGTGGTCATTTCCCCTCTGGTTTTGCTCACCTTACTATAAGTGGAAATGAGCCATTCACAAAGGAGTACCCTGTGTGCTCCCTTCTTAGTGGGTCCCAGAGATCAGGCCTGGGGAGAGGTTGGATACACTTTGGTGGGGGTCTTGTTTTACAACCCACACCATCTGGTCAGGATGAACTTGGACTAGATAGGAGAGAGTAAGCTGCTAGCAAGCATGTCACCACAACTCTGGCAGGGGGTGGAGGGGAAACAGACAGCTATTCCGATAGAAGACACTAGACACTTTTTTTTATCAGGGAAGGGACCAGCAGAAATTGCAGCAACATGTCCTGAGGTTCACCTTTTTTTTGCTGGCTATCACCCTTCTCTAAATCCAAACACTTCAGACCTAGGTAGGACCCTTTGCCCTGTGGTCTCCTCACCGTGGCTCTGATTCACGTGGATTTCACCATATCATGTGAACTGCTATGAGAACATCAAAAAAATGTTCTTCCATCTATGACACATTCAGCATTTATAGATCTGATACTTGAATCATACACAACAGGAAACATCATGATAAGTTATCTATTTTTACCAGGCCTGGCTGGCAAATACTGTTGGGAAGGAGGGTGCTTTTGCTAAAGATGTCACTCGTAGTGCAAAAGCAATGAAAAACTCTAATGATTTATTCTAGGAAAGTGGCCAAAGTTGACAAATGTTTTAGGGCTGATAGTGACCAGGAAGTGGGTGATCGTTTACATCAACAAGTATATAAGTGGCAGAAGGTAGGGAGTGGGGTGAGGGGTGACCTTTGGCCAGGATTAATGTGAAAGAAACCAGAGCCTTCAAGGTTGGCCTAGGGAGTAGAGTAAATCACATTAATTTGGGCTTTGCTAATTCAGAATTCCTAAATTTTGGAATCTCCCAGCTAAGTCCTGGGATAAAAAAATATTCTAAAGTATTTGTTTAACCTGCTTAAAAGAACAAACTATTTTTAATCATGCTAGCCATAACCCTAGGCATTAGGCCAACTGAGTAAGGACAAGGTGATCTGTTCTCTGCGGCATCCATACAACTACTACTATTTTAATTATTGTTGAAACTCTTTCCAGAACAGAGCTGTGCAGTGGAACTTTGTGGATGGTGGAAATGTTTTATAATTCAAAGTTTTCCAATGCTCTAGCTACTGGTCAGTGTGGCTACTGAGCCCTTGATTTGTGCCTCATGGGATGGAGGAACTGATTCTTTAATTCTATTTCATTTTTATTTATTTAAATTTACATAGCCTCCTGTGGCTAGTAGTTCCTACATTGAACAGCCCCAAAAGGTGCAATTGGTCAGTGTACACATGTGGTTGTAGACCCTACTACAGTCAGGTCAGTATCTGCATGCAAATTTTAATACAAACACTAAAGCAGGGGTACCTGGGTGGCTCAGTCAGTTAAGCATCTGCCATCAGCTCAGGTCATGATCCCAGGATCCTGGGATTGAGCCCCGTATTAGGCTCCCTGCTCAGCAGGGAGACTGCTTCTCCTACTCCTCCCCACTTGTGTTCCCTCTCATTCTCTCTGTCATTATTTCTGTCTCTCTCTCAAACAAATAAATAATCTAAAAAAAATCCCTAAAGCAGACAACATTGAGTCTCTTCTTGGCAAAACTCCGTTCATCAGTTGAGGTTGGCTATCGATTTAACACTATTTAACACTATTTTTCACTATTAACACATTGCAGGCATTTAAATACTCAACTAAATGAGCAAATAAATCATTGAGAACACATCCAGAAAGAAGTCTCCAGTTTTGACATTCTGTCATCAAGTTCTGCCTTTTCTCTTGGATATGATTGTGTCAGGCTGGAATGTGACTCCCAGAAAGTCTGCCATGGTTGGGGCAGCCACACTGCCTCACTCCACGGGCACTGGATCTTCACCTCTGGAGAGGGAGGGAGTATTCAGCAGCATGAGGGAGGGGCTCAGGTGGGGAGAGGCGGCCCCCGGGACCAAGTGTGGACGACTCCGTGACAAAACATGTTCAATGTCCCGGTCGTACTGCAAACCTGGGTGTGTCACTTTATTTCTCCTTGACACACAGGGACAACAACTAAAAACGCAGAGTGACAACTCCGTATGTGACAAAAACTGCTTTACATGTTCTGTTCTCTGTGTTTTGGTATTGATTCATTGGATCCTAAAGCATCTCATGATGTAGATACTATATTTGTTCCTACTTTATAGTTGGGTGAAACAAGGCCGTAACTGAGCATTTGATGACCAGTGGAAACAGTGCAGTGCTGGCCCTGCGTTACCAGAGGACTTTTCCGAGTTTTTCTTACTGTATCCATCTCTTCTCTTTTTTCCCACCACCCTGACTCAGAAATTCAAGTGGTCAGCCAAAAATGTTGCATAACACCCTAAAGCTGTTTGTCAATGAATGAGGCAAAAAAGAGACAAGGCACCAAAAAATAGTATTAGGAAAGAGAAAGAAGTAGGCTTTATAAATTATTGGAGAATAGCATTAACTTTAAGCCTCTACTTTGGAAAAGTTAGATGAAAGGAGCCTTTTTCTACAAAAATAGAAATTAACAAAAATTTCCTGTGGTGGGGGTGCTGCAGAAGAAACTCCAATGACAATGAAAAATTTCATCAGGAGTCAAATGGTTCTCCACAAAAAAGCACCAAGCCCAGATGGTTTTAAGAACTTCGTCAGAGACTTGAAGAAAAACTACTCAATCCTTTTTATGCGTTTATTTTGACCTCATTACCCAAACTCAAAAGGGACAGTGAAAGGAAAAAAAAAAAATGATCCGTCTTACTTATGAACCAGATGCAGCAATCCTAAGTAAAATTTCAGAAAATTGTTGAAGTTTATGTTTATATATATATATATATACACACACATAAATATGTATTCTACCTTTATGTACATGCATAATATACTAAAATGTCATGAATATTTGAAATGTATTAAAACAATATTATACCGAGTGGCTGGTTTATGGACATTGGGGAGGGTATGTGGTATGGTGAGTGCTGTGAAATGTGTAAGCCTGATGATTCACAGACCTGTACCTTGGGGCAAATAATACATTATATGTTAATAATAACAAAATATGTAATAGAAAAAAAAAACAGTATTATACCATTACCAAGAAGAGTTTATCCTGGAGATATTGGGTTGGTGAAATATTAATAATTCTATTAATGTAATAACAGGCAAAAGCTAACTGGAAGAAAGTTTATACCTGAAATAATACACAACAATACACAGATGAATTTCAAAGAAGAAAACATGAGAGCACCATTTTATAATCCAGGAGTAGGGAAAGCCATTCTAACCATGATTCAAAATTCAGAAACTATAAAAGATGATTCTCTATCTATGTAAAAATTTTAAATTGCTATATCCAAAAAATAAGCAAATTCAAAATGCAATTTTAAGTTGGTAATAAATACTGCAATTCATAAAAATCTTGAAGAAAATGGGCAAATGACAACAAAATGTCTAGGTCTGAAGCCTACAGTTTAGTAAACTTTGATAAATGTGTCCAGCCATGTGAGCATGACCAAGAACAAAATATAGTACACCCGTATTTTGGCAGAATATTTTCTCATGACACTTTCCAGTCAATTTACCTACTCTGACCCTGTAGGCAATCGCTATCCTGATTTCTATCATCAGATTTGCTTTACTTGTTTTCAGCACTCTTAAACATTGAGAACACAGGGCACCTGGGTGACTCAGTCGTTAAGCATCTGCCTTTGGCACAGGTCATGATCCCGGGGACCTGGGATTAAGCCCTACATCAAGCTCCCTGCTCAGCAAGAAGCCTACTTCTCCCTCTCCCACTCCCCCTGCTGTGTCCCTTCTCTCTCTGTGTGTCTCTCTCTGTCAAATAAATAAATAAAGTCTTTAACAAAAAATTGAGGACACAAAGGTATTTACCATCATGTCAATAGTTTTATTTAACTCAGTATTGTAGCTCCTTTGCACTGTGGTCTGACAGGGAAAGGAAATAACAGGTATAAACTTTAGAAAGGAAGAAATAAAATTGAAAAATTTCATAACAATATGATTGCAAATCCAGAAAATCCAAGAATATTTACAGATACATTGTTATAATGAATGAGAGAGCATAGATATAAGATTAAAATACCCAAGTTTGTAATATTTTGATCTACCAGAAACAATGGAAATGATATTTTTAAAAAAAAATTGCTTTCGGAATAGCAATAAAACCACAAGTTACCCGAGACTAAATCTCACAAAATAACTTGGAAAGCAGTGTGGCAAAATCTAGTCAAGTTGTAGATGTGTTTACTACAAGCTCAGCAAGCACACTGCTGGATGGATCTGGAGAACCCTCACTCTTGTACTAGAAGAAGTAAGTAGGAGGATGCTCATTGCAACAGGGGTTCCCATCACACACAGAGGAACCCGGAGACCCAAAACCACATAAAAATCCATTCATGGGAGCACCTGGGTGGCCCAGTCGTTAAGTGTCTGCCTTTGGCTCAGGTCATGATCCCAGGGTCCTGGGATCGAGTCCCACATCGGTGCACCCTGCTCAGCTGGGAGCCTGCTTCCCCCTCTCCCACTCCCTCCGCTTGTGTTCCCTTTCTCACTGTCTCTCTCTCTCTGTTCAAATAAATAAATAAAATCTTTTTTAAAAAATCCATTAATGAAGAATGGATAAAGAAGTATATGGATTGATATACGGTAGTTACCATGAATATTTTGAATATCTATGTAGCAATGTAAAAATCAAAAACTTGATGTTGAGTTAAAAAAATTGCAAAAAAGTCCACACAATATGATAAGAATTAAAAACATAAGCCAATAGGGTAATACTGCTTATGAATATATTTAATGACTATATAAAGACATAAACAGCAATGTATCGACGTCACATTGTTCACAGGAGGAAGGAAGGAGAATCTGTCAGAGGAGGAGGAGGCCTTTAGCAGCCTATAAAATTCACTTCTTTTTGAAATCTGGAGCGAAATGGCAAAAGATTAATATTTATTGAATTCGAGTGGAAAGGAAGTAGTGATGTATTATGACATATTTTGTATATTTTAAATTATTCCTACTTTATAAAATAAACTAATTGACACCTAACGCTGCATGTGAAGTAAAGACACTTAGATTTGTGGTCTTGGAGCCTCAGTTAGCTCATCTGTAAATGGGGGGTAAATAACTTGTGCCCGGCCTCCTGTCTGTGTTGCTGTCACCATGCGAGAACCCTCCATGAGCTGTGAAGTCCCAAGCAGCTGGCATGGTTACCACCGCCAACATGAGGCACCAACCACCTACCCACTCCGAGGGGAACCATTCACATGGAGAGCACCATCATGTCATCCCGAGCACCAGCCCCTGGATGACAGCCTCAGATGATTTTAGCCCACATGCCCTCATAACAACCCGGAGAGACAAGTAGATGAGGGCACAGAAAGGCTACATGCATATCCCAAGGCTCCTGGGGAAGTGAGTAGAAGACACAAGGTTTGATCCAGGCCCATCTTATTCCGTTGCCTCAGCTCCTGATCCCTGGGTGGCTACGTCTCAGTCTCAGCTCAGGCCTGTCCTCGTTCACACAGAGATACCACCCAACACGTGCCTGCGTGACCAAGACTCCTGCCTACTTCTCTTCCTACCCACCCTGCCTACCTTCAGGGCAAGGTGGGATTTCTTTCCTTGTCACCTAATAGAGAGAAGAATGAGGGTTTGCTTTTCTTTTGGGGCAAAACTTTGCAGATTTCAAGAACCTAATGGGCATGATATCCAGTTTAGGCTTCTCATCCCTGGAGGTGAGGGAGAAGGGAACAATGCTGGGCCATGGAAGAGCAAACAGGCCTGCCTAGAGTAGGAGGATCCAAATAGGGCAGGTGTGGGTGTTCCAAACTCTCTCCTGAGAAACTGAGGCTACAGAGCAATGGGCTAGTTTCCATGAGCCAGGAGAATTCATTTACAATTCCTCCTCTTCCTCCGTGGTGTGTGTGTGTGTGTGTGTGTGTGTGTGTGTGTGTAACCCAGGTACTATGCTTAAGTTTTCCCACATATATAATCTTATAACAATCCTCCAGGGGTATGTGATTACACCTTCTTTACAGAGGTGGAAACTAAAGCTCAAAGAGGTTACACAACTTGCCAAAGGTCGTCTAGAGCAATTATGACAAGGCTGTAATTGAAGCCCGGACCTTCTAAGAGCACATCTTAAACCATCATCTCTTCTATTTCATAGAGGCCCCAAAGAGGGAAGATGTTTTGCTGTATAGCAGAAAAATGTACTACTGACTTCTTCAATTCTTAAGGTCCTGGGCACACTCCCTCACTTTTTACATAATATCTGATTTCTGAAGCATGACTGCTCCACTCATGTGTTTAAACCAAGTCATATTCAGGAAGTAAGTCCAGCTTCCACTAATCTGGGGAGTTATTTTAGTTTAGAGGGGAACCAAGGGTCAATGGTCTAACATCTTCTTAATGGTTTAACATCTTCTTAAGTAAGCAGCTTAGATCTGGGAATAGCAGGATCAGTGGAGGAAAAATGGACTTCTTGCATGCTCTGACATAGTGACCTTGCGAGACTGATGTCTGTCAATCTTTTGTTGCAGTGCAAACAAGGCACTGAGTTCTTCATGCACATTATTACATTTTTCCATCAAAACTCCTTCTGGAGGAGGAAACTGGGGCTCAGAAAAAGTAAGTAATTGGCCCATAGTGGTCCAACTAGAGTGAGCACTGGTTGTGACCACAGGATGAATGGCTCCTGTCCGATGGCCCAGCCTCTGCTCTGAGCTGCCCCAGCAGCGATTCACCTCTCAGGATTTGGTGAAAGCCTTTATCACCAGGCTCTGATGGGGGTAAATGTGAGGCCCACATTTGGGTATTTGGGCTTTCTCTGCCTGGCCTATTGGTGACTGATGTTTTTCAGCTTCTCTGGGTCTATCACACAAACTTTGGGAAGTACACCTTTGGGAGGCTCTTTTGTTTATTTATTTATTTATTTATTTATTTATTTATTTATTGTATATTCTTGCTCTATTGCCACAACTGTGTTTGTACCCGGCATTTCCTCTGTGGGCCGTGGTCCAGCCACACATCACCAACCTTCCACCAGAACCTGGTCTTCTATGTCCAGCCTTACATGGACAACGAGGAGAGCTCGCAGAAAGCACAGGTGATAAAGTTCCTCCACCCAGCTAGAACCAACAACCCATAAAATCACTTCCCTGGGAAGCTAAGCCATTATGAATCTTTTAAGTTAAAGATGGAGAGTTTAAATCTCTCACAAGTCCACAAAGGCAAGGAAAAACCATGGCCGTCTCCTGGGTCCTCATTTATTCCATCATTAAAAAGCGAACGTGACTTTTATACTGAAAATAAGGCAGATATGTTATGTAATCAAAGGCAAAATTCTTCCGAGTTTTAAGAATAAAACCAAAGACATCAAAAATACTAAATTTGCAGCCGGCTGCTTTAGGCTGCAATCCGACAGAAACTCATTGGGTGGCTCCCCTGTGCCAGGCATAGTGATGAACTCCCAATTATAGCACTGAGTAAGGCAGTGCTTGTCTGTTTCTTCTGGAGCTGGAAATTTAGCAAGGAAAGCAGCTATGAAAGCAGTACTCTAAGTATGTTGACTATTACAAGAGACCACAGTCAAAGACCACAGTCATAGAGCAAGGGGAATGGTAAATTCAAGGAGGATTCAGGGAAGGCTTCTTGGAGGAAGTGACTTTTAAGGAGAGATCTGGGAAGTGAAGAATAAGGAAATAAGATACGTGAAATCTTACAAACAAGAGAGCATGGGGTGCTCTAGGAATTGAGAAAGAGCAGAGGGATCGGTGGTTGGGGTGAGGAAGCAAGACTTTTGGGGTGAGCACTTGAATCAGGAAGTACAAATGCACTGACTTAGTGCACCACAATCATAGTACGACCTCCCATACAAGGGGAACACCAAATAGTAGTCAAATAAGTGATCTGACAAATATTACCCCTTTGGGAATGATTTACATTTTAAAAGAGAATGCCAGGTCCAGAAAACCTGAGAAAACCACTGGAAAACAATATGAAACAATAAGAGAATTCATATATGAGTAGCAAAGTAGGTATATAAAACCAATGCTTGTTAGAAATTGTGGTAAAAGAAAAGATCTTATTTAAAATAGCAACCATCCAGAGTCCCAGGCATGAATTTAATATGTAATTTGCAGGGCTTTTATTTAAAAACACTTTGATAATCTATCGACAGACCCAAAGATGACTTAAGACATTGAAAAACAGTGTATTGTCTTTGTTGGGAAGATACCAATTCTTCCTACATTAATTTATAAATGTAATGAAATCTCAATTAATGTAATGAGACAAATGATATTTTTAATGTAACAAATGATATTTTAAAATTTAACAAATGATATTTTAAAATTTTTTGTGTGAAATAGATGTTTAAGATTAATAAGAAAACTTCTTAAAAATAAAAGACAACAAGAACCAACTCAGGCTGATGCCAGAATCATTTTAAAGCTACAATAATGAAAATTGTGCAATAGGAGGCAAAAATAGATGAATGAGTAAGAATGAAGCCTCCATAAATGAAACCCAAATTCATATGGAAACTTGATGTTTGAAATGGTAACACTTCAAAATATCAAGGAGAAGGTGATTAGTCAATAAATGGTATTGGAGAAATGGGCTAATTGGAAAGAAAAATAAAACTAGGTCTCTACCTCATTTATTACAGTAATATCAATTCCAGATGGATCAAAGATTCAAATGTAAAAAATAAACTATATGAATTCTGGAAGAATTAATGACTGAGTTCACACATCAGGAGTAAAGAAGGCCTTGCTAAGTAGGGTTCAAAACCCAGGAGCCATACAGAAAAAGACTGATACATTTGACTCCATACAAACTGAAATTTGGGGGGTAAAAATATACCATAAACCAAAGAAAAGGCAAATGACAAGCTGGGAAAATACTTAACTCAAGTGACAGGAAAAGGGCTCATTTCTCTCATTTTTAAAAAACTGATGCAAATAAAATAGAGAAATGACAAACAATGGCCATCAGAAGTCAATTACCAAAAAGTGAAATAAGTAGTCAGTCAATAGGAAAATACGGTCAGCATTACTCATAAGTAAAGGTATGCAAATGAAGTGGCAACAAGAGACCTTTTTGAACTCAGATTGTGAGAGAGTAAAGTGAGGAGGCAACTGGAGAGGTGAGTTCAGGTAGTCTCTGAGCCCTGGGGAGGGTGCGCCAATGGTTGGTTGCTGGAAGGAAACTTGGCAAAAACCTGTCTGATTTTTTACAGATACTACTATAGACCGAATGTTTGTGTCCTCCCAACATTCCCATTCAATCTAACCTTTAATGTGATGGTATTAAGAGGTGGGGCCTTTGGTGGTGATCAGGACATGAGCGGAGAGCCTCATGAATGGGATCAGCGCCCTTAGAAAAGAGACCCCAGAGAGTTCCCTCAGCCTTCCCAGGCACTTGAGGACACAGAACAAAGGCAGCCTTCTATGAGCCAGGAAGGGGTTTTCACCAGACGCACAATCTGCTGGCACCTTAACTTTGAACTTCCCAGCTTCCAGAACTGTCAGAAATAAATTTCTGTGATTTATAAGCATCCAGTCCATGGTATTCTCTTATAATAGCCTGAATGGACTAAGATAGGTATGTATCATTTAACTCAGCAACTACTCTGCTAGGAATTTACCTTTATAAATATACCTACAGAAGTTGGTCAAGCAATATGTATAAGAAATATATTCTTACATTACTTAAATACTTCTTGCAGGGAGAGGGACTCACTGAATGGTTATGGAAATAGAACAAAGTGAAAGAAATAAATAGATGTAGAGGGGCATTCATTGTGGCATTTTGCATAATAGCAAATCCCAAAGCTAAAGTACAGGGTCCTCATGTGACGGGTTCTCCCGCAGCTGTGAGGAAGAAGGAAATAGTTTTGTGCACAGAGACAGGGAAAAAAACACTTATAGAACCATGGGTCCAGCATCATCCCTTTTGTGTCACAATTTTACAGGAAAAGATTCATATAAACAGATGATGATGGGCATATCGACAGACTTGCACGCCAGTACAGACATAAACAAATTTTCTGAAAATAATCGAAAATAATTTATCTTTGGGCAGAGACTCGGGCTTGAGGGAGAAGGCTTCTACCTTTTGTTTTATACTTTGGTCTACTATTGGTAGGTTTTAAGTTTATAGATTACTTATATTTATTAAAATATGAACATGGATTACCTAGGTAGTAGGATAATGGATTTTTTTTCTTCTTTGTATGTCCGTAGTTTTAAGACGAAGTTTGAGTGGTGGGGGAAGCAATAAAGAAAAACATAGCAGGTTAAGTCTTGGCCTTCCAGTGGGAGCCCAAACAATGGCTGGAGCTGCAGGAGGCAGTGTTTCCAGAAGAGGGGAACGTCTAACATCCCACAGACTTCCCCATTTGCCTCTAATAATGATGGTCCACTCACATGTAACCTTCAGGGAACTTGGCTGCAGCATCAACAGAGTTAAAATAAATAGAAGGAAATCAGGCTTTAAAAGAATGTTGCTCCGATTTGTGTGAGCATTTCCTCTCTATAGATAAAATTGAACTAGATGACAAAAACGGATACGGGTTCAACTCATGCCTTCTCTTCCCCTCTGCTTAGTTAGGCAGACTAAGATGGTTCACATAAGATCATTCTACCTTCTTAAGGGCTCCTCATGCCTCAGTGGCCCAAACATGCAGAAGGGTTCAGTGAGCACACCATCTTGCCCCTTGAAATGGACCTAGAATCTAGTCTCCCATCGAAATCTTAGGGCAAATGGAATTGATGTGACCCAGGAGAATGCTTGCTTCCTCCCTCTCTCTCCTTCAAGGTCAAAACTACTTCAAAACCATGTACAGCAGACATGACTTGCTCCGGTGCACAATGAGAAGATGATGAGGCTGGTTTCTCAAACTTTCAACCTATTGAACCCACAAAGAAGATTTCTGCCGTCTTCCGTTTCCTCCCAATGAGGCAAAGCACCATGGTATCATCACTGTGTGTCAGAGTCAGGAAGCCTCCATCCTGACCTGCACGCATTCTTGGATCTTCTCCTAACCTCTCTGAGCTTCAATTTTTTCACTATAAAACGGGCATGGGACAGCGGTGAGAAAATAGGGGAGGAGTTGCTTAGAGAAGTTCTTGGGTTCTTTCTCCTATTTGTGGTTTCTTGTGATCCTTGGGGCATCAGAGGGTTCATTCCATCACTCATTTATTCCGTGAATATCTGTTGAGCACCTCCCCTGTACAGGGCACGTGTTAACCACTGGAAATACCATGGTAAATACAACACCCTATATCTTAATGAGGGGCACATGATAAATGAGAAAACGAATGAAGAAATCAGATAACCTCAGAAAGGAATAAGAGCTGTGAAAATATCACTAGGAATGGACTAGAGCATCCTGGGGGTGAGGAGGCTGGTTGAAGAGGTGGGTCCGGGAAAGCCCCTCTGAGGTATGAGCTTGTACTTAGCCCCCATGAGGAGTTGGCCACACCCTGGCTCTGTGACTGGGAATGAACCCTGGCCCTCACTGCAAGCATGTTTCCGAGATGGCTGCCCCCAGCCTATGACAGCATCCTAACAGGGCCAGACTGTGGGTCTTCATGGCCCATTGTCCATCAGGGTGGGTGTAGGCAAACCTAGTGCTGGGAGAGGAAGGGAAGGTCAATGGCTATGTCAGCCAATTCAGGAAGATAAGGAAATTTCGCACTTCCATTTTATCTATTTTTTCTCTCATCTTTTTCATTTTTGGGGGGGGGTGATATTCTTCCTAATGAATATGGTATATTATTGTAATAATAATAGCAAACACTTAATAGTGCTTGCTATGTATTTATACATTGCTCAAGGTGCTCACATATGTTAACTCATTTACTCTTCACAACTCCATAAGGTACATGCTGATATCATCTCCATTTTACAGATGAAGAAACAAAGGCGCCATGAGTTAAGTGACTTTCTCCACTTGGGCGTGGCAGAGCAAGACTTGGAGCCAAGCAGCCTGGTGCCATAGTCAGTTCTTTTAACCATTACATTGTGCATAAAAAGTCTACAAAATTTGTGTATTGGCTTCTAAGCATATTTATTTATGGTTTTACTGGAGGTTCAAGTTTGAGTTTTTTAGAAATATTGTGTCAAAAGTTTAGAGGCCATACATTAGCTATGAAGTCAAGGAGAACTGGGTTTAAATCTCTGTTAATGAAAAATATTATTCTTGACACTTGTTAAAGATGATCAGGCAGACTTTATTCAAGAGGGCTACTGTAATGGGGCTTCGTGGGAGGGGAGAGATCAGGCTCACTCTGAATACAACAAAGACAAGAGGAGATATAGCCAACAAGTAGAGTGGGGGTTACCAGATGGAGAATTACTAAGAGGGGACATGGGGTAAGAATTCTGGTTGAATCAACTTTGATAGAATTTTTGCTAAAGCAGGCCAGAGTAGGGGATGAAAATTTTGTGTTTTTTGATTTTTTTATTTTGCTTTTCCATTTTATTATGGTTTTATCATGATGAGTATACTCTTCAGTGCCCATCCTCTATTTCCCCCTTCTCCCACCTATCTCCCTTTAGTAATCCCCAGTTCTCTATAGTTAAGAGTCTGTTTCTTGTGTGTGTGTCTCTCCCTTTTTTTCTTTGCTGTTTTGTTTTGTTTCTTTTTTAAAGATTCATTGAGTTATTTGAGAGAGAGAGAGAGAGAGTACGTGCACAAGTGGAGGGGTAGAGCGGGCAAAAAGGAGAGGGAGAGAAAGAATCTCCAGACTGCCCACTTAGAACAGATCCCCATGCAGGGCTCGATCCCACAGCCTGAGATTGTGACATGAGCCAAAATCAAGAGTTGGATGCTTAACTGATCGAACCACCCAGATGCCCTGTTTCATTTCTTAAATTCCAGATATGAGTGAGATTATGTGCTATTTGTCTTTCTATGACTGACTTACTTTGCTTAGCATTATACTCTCTAGATCTATCCATATTGTTGCAAATGGCAAGATTCCATTCTTTTTCATGGCTGAGTAATATTCTTATGTGTGTGTGTGTGTGTGTGTGTGTGTGTGTGTGAGAGAGAGAGAGAGAGAGAAAGAGAGAGAGAGAGAGAGAGAGGGACCTCTTCTTTACCCGTTAATCTATTGCTGGATACTAGGGCTACTTCCATAGTTTGCCTATCGTAAATAATGCTGCAATAAATACAGAGGCACATGTATCTCTCTGAATTAACGTTTTTGTATTTTCAGATCAGATGGCAAGGGCAGGAGTTTTTACTAAACTGACCCATCAGGATTTTGTTAAAACTGAACTAAATGGGACAAGAACAGAGCCCAAGAATGAAACCTTATCAGAAAGAGGCATCAAAGGAGCTCAACTCACATTTGGTTAAATCAAGTATGGTAAAGGAAAAGCCTGGTAAAAGCTCCTCCAGCAACAAGAGAAAGCCCTCAAGCAAAGGAAGCAGATGCTGGTAATTGGACACTGGGCAGTCTTGCATAGAAAGACTCAAGGAGTTTCAGATAGGGCCCGGCAGTTTGTATCTATTATTCAGAACTCACTATTGATGCTGATGGATCATGGGTTCTGAAATAAAAGGAATTGAATTGGAGTTTCAGCTTTACCACTTGCGATGAGCCCCTCTACTCTCCAAGGGTCATTTCCTCATATGCAAAAAGTGGGAGAGAGACAATAAAAACACACATCTTACAGGATTGCTGTGAGGATGAAATAAAATTATATATATGAATGCTTCTTGCTATTTGCAACATAAATAGGCTCTTTATTTTTCTTTTTTTTAAAAAATATGTGGATGACAACAATACCCTGAATAAAGATAATACTTGTAAAGTTGGAATGGAGTCATGTGAATCTTTGTTCACGTAGTTCTTGAACAATGACTATCAATGTTCAGAATGAACCCAGACAGGGGCTCTGCTGGACTTTCCTTAAAGAGGACTCAGTTTTGTTCATCTGCATTTGAACATGGAGATTATTATGGCAGAGAATGCCAAATGTTCACCAAAATCTGTTGCCTCTTCTTCCTGGACTCACAGATGACTTTATCAAGTCTTGCACTTGGGAGAAGCCTTGTGACTGAGTACTAATCACTGGAATGAAATGGGTTCAATTGTTAGTCTTGGTCTATAAAACTTGCCACAAGCCCCTATTTTTGTGTTCTTTCTCCCCTCCGATTGGTAGAAATGGAGAAAATTGCCAAGGTGACTTTGGAAGTCATCCATTAATGATGGCGCAGCCTCAGTTCAAATGGGTCTCTGGATATCCCAACAATCTAATCATACTTCCATTACTGTTCCATGAGCAAGAATATTTGACACTTCTATTGAATTCAAACTACTATAGATTTTTGGATATATTTGTGGTAGCAGCTATCATTACCCTAACAATTAAACCCATAATGTATTAGAAAGATTTCCACCAAGAGAGTTTTGGCTTAACTCTGGATTAATAAGCTTTCATTAAGTGTAACTGACTTTTTCAAATATTCTGATTAATTGTGGGAGGAAGATATGACCATATAGGGCAGTTTATAATGTAATCAGTGTGTTGTGAAGTTTACTCCCAACAAATAAGCTTTCTAAAGCAACCCTCCAACTGAAAAATTCATCGTATCCTTGGCTAGCCTCAGGAAGAGAGAGCAGGGAATCACGTCCCCATCACAGCAAACACTGTCTACCTAAGAATCTTCATCTTCAGGTATCTCTTAGATAAAGGCAGGTGAGGGGTATTAGATATATTTTTTATGAAAGACCATTTGGGGTAAGACAAGCAATTTCTTCTTCCTTCCTGATCTAATGAAAGATATACTGAGGGAAGCTGCTGAGACTCTGTACTTATTTGTTTTGTTTTAGTTTTTTATTTTTGTTTATTAATTAGTTCAAAAAGACAATTACTATCATCTCTATTCCAGTTTTTTGTGGCCAAATAACAAACTACCCCCAAATTAATATCATCAACAGTCATTTTATTATGCTCACAAACTCTTTGGAATTCAGACAGGGCAGTGGGAATGGCTGTTTCCGTCCCAAGGTGTTTGGGACCTCAGGTAAGAAAGGGCAAATGTCCAGGAGTTGGAATTCTCTCCAGGTGGAGGCTTCTTCATTCACATGCATGGTGCTTAGGCTGAGATGAGTCAGTGGCTAGGCTGAGCTGGGGTTGTTGACTGAAGAGTCTGCATATGACCGCTTCATGTGGCTTTGTCTTTCTCAAACCATGGTAGTCTTGGGGTAGCTGGATTTCATAACTACAGCTTGGGGCTCCAAGAGTGAGTGTTCCAGAAACCAGGCAATGGTGGAAGTCATTTTATGAACCAGCATTAGAAATCACATAGGGTCATTGCCACTATACTCTCTGGCCAAAGTAGTCCTAAACCCACCCAAATTCAAGGAGAAGGGGGCACAGATATCACCTCTCGATATGAGGAATGTCAAAGAATTTGCAGCTGTATTTTAAACCTGCCCTTAGTTCTAATCCTACCATCCAAATATAACTGCCACTAATACTTCGGTTTATTTGTTACCAGTTTTTAAAAATTCCTAAACCTATTAAGTAAATTGGAAGAGAAGAATTAATACTGTTAAAATGTCCTTACTACCCAAAATAATCTAAAGATTCCATGCAATACTTACCAAATTCCAGTGGCATTTTCACAGAAATAGAATAAACAATACTAAAATATGCATGGAATCAAAAAAGACCCCAAATAGCCAAACCAATCTTGAGAAGGATTAGAGCTGGAGGCATCACACTCACTGATTTCAAACTGTATCACAAAGTTATAGTAATAAAAAGAGAGTATGGTATTTGGTATAAAAACAAACACATAGATCAGTAGAACAGAATAGAAAGCCCAGAAATAAGCTCACTTACATATGGAAAATTAATTTTTTATGGCAAAGGAGTTAAAAGGGAAAGACAGTGTCTTTAATAAATGGTTTTCAGAAAAACTGGAAAGCCATATACAAAGGAATGAAACTGGACCACTATTTTACACCATACAAGATTAACTCAAAATGGATTAAAGATTTAAATGTAAGACCTGAAACCAGAAGAAAACATAGTTAGGTGGTAAACTCTGTGACATCAATCTTGATGATGTTTTTTTGGATCTGAATCCAAAAGCAAACATAAACAAGAGGGACTACATCAAACTAAAAAGCTTCTACACAGCAAAGTAAATCATCAACAAAATAAAAAGACTAACTATAACCTACTGAAAGGGAGAAAATACTTGTGAATCATATATCCGATAAGAGGTTAATATCAAAAATGTATAAAGAAATCATACAACTCAATAGCTAAAAACAATCTAGGTAAAAAACAAACAAAAGATCTGAATAGACAATTTTCCAGAGAATACATACAGATGGCCAACAGATACATGAAAAGATGCTCAACATCACTAGTCATCAGGGAAATACAAATCAAAATCACAATGAGATATTCCCTTACACCTGTTAGAATGGCTGTTATAAAACAACAACAAATAACAAATGTTAGTGAAGATGTGGAGAAAAGGGAACACTTGCACACTATTGTTGGGAATGCAAATTGCTGCAGTCCCTGTGGAAAACAGTCTGACAGTTCCTCAAACAATTAAAAATAGAACTACCCTATGATCCAGAAATTCCACTTCTAGGTATTGATCTAAAGAAAATTTTAAAAACTAACTCAAAACGATACATGTACCCCCCTCTTCATTGCAGCATTATTTACAATAGCCAAGATATGGAAACAACCAAAGTATTCATGGATGGATGAATGGATAAAAAAGATGTAGCGTATGTATGCAATGAAATATTACTCAGCCATAAAGAAGACTGAAATCTTGACATTTTCAACAACATGGATGGAACTTGAGGGCATTATGCTAAATGAAATAAGTCAGACAGAGAAAAACAAATACTGATTGATCTCACTTATATGTGGAGTCTAAAAAAATAAAACAAACCCTCCCAAAATCCAAGCTCATATATACAAAGAACAGATTGGTGGTTGCAAGAGGTAGGAAGTAGAGGGTGGGCAAAATGGATGTAGAGATCCAAAGATATAAAATAAGTAAGTTATGGGAATGTAATATACATAATGGGGAATATAGTTAATGATACTGTGTTGCATATGTGAAAGTTGCTAAGAGAGTAGATCTTAAAGTTCTAATCACAAGAAAAAATTTGTGTAATTACATATGGTGATAAATATTAACTAGACTTATTGTGGTGATCATTTTGCAATATATACAAACATCAAATTATTATGTTGTACATCTGAACATATATAATGTTATATGTCAATTATACCACAATAAAAATAGAATGAAGTAAAATAAAATCGGGAGAAAAATTTGGTATAATTTTGTGTCCTAATCTTTTTGACTTTTATTTTTTTAAAGATTTTATTTACTTACTTATTTATTTATTTATTTATTTATTTATTTATTTAAGAGCAAGAGATTGTGTGAACAGGAGGAAGAGGGAGAGAGAATTCCAAGCCGACTCCATGCTGAACATAGAGCCTGACCCAGGACTTACTCCCACAACCACAAGATCATCATATGAGCCAAAACCAAGAGTGGGACACTTAACTAACTGAGCCACCAGGCTCCCCTCTTTTTGACTTTCAATGTAATATCCTGAGTGCTTCTCCATGTCATTAAAAATTCTTTGAAGATTTTTGAAGATAAAAAGTATATAATGTTCTTTAGCCCAAGGGTGTCTCTTAGTTTACTAAATGCTTCATTCATTGTCTGCCTTTGACTTTATAACTGTCATGAATAGCTCTAGTTAGAGCTATAATACTCAGGTCTAATTTTCTTCTTTGTTAAAATTGAGGTATAATTGACAGCTAACTTAACAAATCATAAGTGTACAGACTGATGAATTCTTACACGTCTGTGCACTTTAAACATAACGCAAATCAAGATATTGAACATTTCTACCACCTGAAATCTCCCTCGAAGTCTTTTGCCAGTCATCTCCCCCCTGCCAGAGGTAATCACTGTTCTGACTTTTATCGTCCTTGATTAGTTTTGCCTGTTGTCGAGTTTCAGACAAGAAATCAAAGGGTATATGCTAATTTGTGTCTTACTTCTTTCATTCACCTATTTTGTTATGTTCATCCATGTTGTTGCATATATCCATAGTTGTTCGTTTCCTACTGCTGAGATATTTCATTGTGTGAATATACCACATGGGATATATTCATTCTCCTGTGAATGGACAGGAGGTTCTAGGTTTGGGCTACGATGAGTAAAAGAGCTACATTCTTGTATATAATTGTTTGTGGGTATAGTTACTCAGTTCTTTCAGGTGTATATCTAAGAGTGGAATTTCTGGGTCATAGAACAGTTGTATATTTAGTAATTACTACGAAACTGTTTTGTAAAGTGTTTAAATTAATTTATATTCTCATAAGCAATGTATACAAGTTACAGTTGCTCTATGTCCTCAACAATACTGGGCATTTCCAGTTTGTACAATTTTAGTCATACTAATGGGTACATTCTACTATTTTACTGTGGTTTCAGTTTTCATTTCCCTGATGAATAATACTGCTCAGTACTTTTTCATACGCTTATTAGTCATTTAGATATCCTCTTCTGCGAATCGTTTGTTGAAGTCTTTTGCTAAGTTTTAATTGTGAATATTTTTGTCTTTCAAATATTATTTGCAGGAGCTTTTAATATACTCTGGATTTAAATCCTTGCCTATGATGAAGTCCTTTTGTAAACAGCAGTTCTTAATTTTAATCAATTTCAACTTATTGACTTTTTTATAATTAGTGCTTTTTGGTCCAATTTTAAAAATCTTTATCCTAAGATCACTAACCTGGACACACATCACTCATATTTTTTCTTCTAGAAAATTTCAGTTTTAGATCTATACCCACCTTGCATTAATTTTTACACATGGTATGAATATTGATTAAGGGTCTTTTTTTTTTTAACAGAGAGACGTTTCAGAATCATTTATTGAAAAGGCTGACTATTCTCCATTGAATTGAAAAAGGATGTTTTGTGTAAATCAAATGTGAATCAAATGAAGTAGGTCTGTTTATGGCCTCTTTATTCTGTTCTAACAATTCATTTATCTATACTTGTACTAATATCACATTATCTTAATTACTGTAACTCCTGGTGATATTCCAGGAAGTGAGGGGAATTAGAGATTTGAGTTCAGTCATGTGACCAATGATTGGATCTTTCATGCCTACGTAATCAAACCCCAATAAAAACTTTACCTGGACTTTCCACACCAGGGCTCTGGTCCTCCAAGGCCATGGTTTTCCCCTTCTGAGCATCATAAGCATCAAATTCAGGGATTCTCACTAACACCAATTCATGTAAGAAGCTCTTTTTACTGGACTGAGTAGAGCAGCAGTTTTTATTCATTCGTTTATTGTTAAAACTGCTTCAATTTCTGTTGCAGGTTTTCATTATACTTAATCCAAATATGTATCATGGTTGAGATGCACACAATATTTTGAATATACTACTTTAAGAATTTGCATTAAGCACATCACAGTATTTCCAAACACCACATATATACGATATAGCCCTGAATTTTCAATAAAAAAAAAACTCATTTGGAAAAAAAAAGAAAGAAAGGAATCAAGGGAGACACTTGGGTGAGCTTCCCCAGTTGGTAATCATACATTGATATGTTGGGTGGGTGATGTGTCCAAAAGGCAAAGAAACTTCATGTCTGGGACCCTTCCTGACCTCACCTCACTCTATGCGCCTCTTCATTTGGCTGGTCCTGACCTGTATCCTTTATAATAAAACTGTCATAAAAAGTAAAGCACTCAGTTGACTGTTGTGTCATTCTAGCTAGTTACCAAACCTAGGGAGCGAGTGGGAGCCCTAAAATTTGCCAGTTGATTGGAAGAGTGCATAGTCTGGGAGTCTAAAGTGAGAGGAGCTTTGTGGAGAACTGAGGCCTTCATGAGGTCAGCACTAACTCTGGGTGGTCAACATCACAACTGCAGGCACATTAAGTTTTGCTGTATCTTTTCAGAGAATTGGCCTCTACCATTATGCGATTTCCCTGTTATCCTTGGTAAGTTTCCTTGTTTTGACGTTGGCTTTGTCTGAAATTAATATAGCTACCATAGGTTTCTTTTGATTCACGTTAGCATACTCTATCTTTCTCTATTGCTTAACTTTTAATCTACTTGTGTCTGTGGGTTACCTGCTGACAATTTTACTTGGATATTGTTTTCCTTGGGTGTCATTAAATCCTCTCTGGGAATCTCTGTCTTTTAATTGCTCTATTTAGACCACTAACATTTAAACTGATTATTGATATAGTCAGATTAATAACTACTGTATTTGTAACTCTTTTTTATTTACTGCACTTCTTCT
The DNA here is from genome assembly GCA_028533885.1 of Nasua narica. NCBI lineage: Eukaryota > Metazoa > Chordata > Mammalia > Carnivora > Procyonidae > Nasua > Nasua narica. The sequence goes on from CM052812.1 coordinate 18,834,013, forward strand.
CTTTATTTATTTCTCTTCCACTCTTTTTTTTTTGGCTTTTCTGGTTTTAATTGAGCATTTTATGTGATTCCATTTTTCTCTCCTGCCTTGACATATTGATTATACTTCTTTATACTGATTTTTTTTTTTTTTTAGTGGTTGCACTACAGTTAGCAATATACATTTTCAGGGAAAACAAGTCCACTTTCAAATAACATCATACTGCTTCACGGATAGTATAAGTACATTGAAACAGTATATTTCCAGTTCTGGTCTCCTGTCCCCCTTTAATATCATGGTCATTTATTTCAGCTATCTATAAGCTATAATTGCCTAATACACTGTTGCTATCATTTTGAAGAAACTGTTATCTGTTAGATCAATAAAGAATAAGAAAAAATAGGGGCACCTGGGTGCCAGAGTCAGTTGAGTATCCAACTCTTGGTTTTGGCTCAGGTCATGACCTCAGGATCCTGATTTCAGGGTCATGAGATTGAGACCCAAGTCGGACTCTGTGCTCAGTATGGTGTCTGCTTGAGATTCTCTCTTCCTCTCCCACTCCCGCTCATGCTCTCTCTCTCTCTCTAAAATAAATAAACAAAATCTTTAAAAAGAAGAAGAAGAAGAAATATTTAAATTAATTTATATTAATTTATATTAATATAATATATTAATTTATATTTCATTTTACAGTTATTTATTCCTTTTCTCATGCTCCTTTCTTCAGGTAGGTCTGATTTTTCTCATATATATTATTTTCCTTCCTTCTGAAGAATTTCAACATTTCTTGCAAGGCAACAAATTTCCTCAATTTTTGTCTGAGAAAGTCTTTAGTTGTCCTTCACCTTTGAAGAATAATTTCATTGATTGATAATTTCTAGGCTGGAGGTTCTTTTTTTTTTTTTTTCAACAGTTAAAACATTTCATTCCAATCATTTCTTACTTGTATGGTTTCTGAAGATAAGTCTGATGTAATTCTTATCCTTATTCTTCTGTTGGTAAGTTGCTTTTCCTTTTCTGGCTTCTTTCAAGATTTTCTCTTGATCTTTCTGCAGTTTAAATGTAATATATTTGGTGTAGCTTTCCCTGGTATTTATCCTGCTTGGTGTTCTCTGAGCTTTCTGGATCTGTGGTTTGGTGTCTGCGTTAATGTGGAAAGTTCTCAGCCATTATTACCATTCAAATAGCTCTCTTTCTCTCCCTTTTCTCCTGTCTCTCCCTTTTCTCCTAATATTCCCATTACATGCATGTTATACATTTTGCAAAAGCTCCATAGTTCTTACATTTGATTTCATAGCTCTTTTTTTTTTCTCCTTGCATTTCAGTTTTTGAAGTGTTTATTGATGTATCTCAAAACTCCTTGATTCTTTCCCTGGCTGTGTCCAATCTGCTGATAAGCCCACCAAAGGCCTTCTTCCTTTATTTTATAGAGTTTTTGATTCCCAGCATTTCCTTTTGCTTCTTAGAGCTTTGATATCTCTGTTTACATTACCCATCTGTTCCTTCATGTTGACTATTTTTCCACTAAAGCCTTTAACATATTAATCATAGTTATTTTAATTCTAAAATCTGGTTCTGGTTCTAAAATCTGGTGTCTGGTTCTGATGCTTATTTCTTCTGACTGTGAGGAATGTTTTTCTTTTGCCTTTTAGCTCACCTTGTCATTTTTTTGTTGAAAACCAGACATGATGTAGTGCATAAAAAGAGCTCAATTAGATAGGCCTTCAGTGTGAAGTTATATGTTTATCTGACTAGGAGCCAGGTGGTGTTTATTGTTTGCAACAGCTATAGTTTTAAAAACTAAAATGCCTTCTAGTATCGTTGTTTTTGTCTCCCTTGTTGTTTTGGGTTTTCCTAGACACTTTAAATAGGGTCTGAGGCCTGCAGTTCTTGTAGCTGTAATCCTCTGTTATGGCACAGGAGCTGGATTGATGTGGTAATAAGGTGGGGGGGAGGGGAATTTTTCTATCGTCCTATAATTAGATTTTAGGTTTTTAGCAAACCTGAGTTGAGTATTTTCTCTTTCCCCAGGGTGGTTAGGCTTCAGTAAAACCACAGTAGATTAGACGCTGTAAATTTGTTTCCCTTGAGGGCAGGTATTGTTAAGGGGAAGGGTGAGCTTTGGGTGTATTTCAGAATGCTTATTTTTCCCTCCCCCTACTGGAAGCATGACAAGATTTTTCTTCAATTTTCACTTTCAGAACTTGGGAGAACTCAGGGAGACAAAAGTCACAAAAGTGACTCCCTAAAACTGGATCTTTTCAGAGTTTCAGACTCTCCTGCTTATCCACACCGAATCTTCAGCAACTTGCCAGTTATAGTTTAGAATATTCCTACCAATACTGGCTGCAGTGAAGAGTTTCTGCTCCATGCAAGCTGTGCTTCTCTTCACTCACCCATCTGTCCAGTTTTCGGAGCAGGATTTTCCCCTGTGACCCCAATTCTCTGCTGGATCTAAGAAGAGATGGTGATTTTCAGTGGGTTCAGCTTTTTTTCTTGTCACCAAGGCATGAGTGAGGATTCCAAGCTCTTTACCTGTGGGACTAGAAACCAGAAGTTCACCAGGTCTGTTTTTAAAACCTAAATTAACATATTGAGGCACCGTATGTCCATAGCAGCAGGAAGTAGTATGTCTTTTTGTTGGAACCTCCTGGCTGTATTGCCCAAGATACCAGTGTTTGGTCTAGTTAGTTGAGCTTTGAGATATTACACAGAGAGGAACTGCAAAATCTGACCAGTCCATTGACAAATTTCCCTTTTTATCCCATGTCACTGCAATGATGATGTTCGACTGTCATCTTTGAAAAGATGTGGATCTCCCAACCCAATGCTGCCTCTTACTCCCATAATGTTACCTTGCAGCTGAGACTATAGAAGATATTTGAGGGTGATCTTAGGATCTCAATGTTATGTATGAATATGTGTATGCTACCTTTGGACCCCTGAGGTTATAACTGCCTCACTCATACATTCAGCCAATGTCCCAAAGTGAACCCACGATGCCAAGGTAGGTAATTTAATAGTGGTATCTACAAACCTATACTACCTTGTCTTCATGGTGAATTTCCTCTGACTTGAACTTCCTTTCCTGTAAGGATGGTTCACTCAGATCCAGTAAACTGAGACCCCATCTCAGTTTATCAGATCTTCAAAAGGGAAGGGTTCAGGTCTAGGTCCACTTGGTTCATGCACTCACAATCCAGAGACTATTCCAGAGAAAGAGGTATGGTTAAGGCACCTGAGGATCTTCAGAGGACTACCCTGAGAGTGGAACTCTGTGGCTTGCATTTGCTTAGAGCTAGAAGTGTCTGGGGATTTATATCTAGCATCCTCCCCTACCTGACCTTCACTAAGGTCCTGCCTTGCCCTTCACCAGGCCCCTTGCCTTGGGTTGGAGGTGAAATGAAATTAATACTCCAAGTTTCCTCCTAGGGATCAGGGTGAAGCTACTTCATATTCTTGCTTGACTTCCTTCCTTTCCTTGTCTTGCTTCCTCCCCATCCTTACCCATTTCCTTGGGAAGCACATCCCTAATCAACCACTTCCTCATGACTCTCATCTCAGAGTCTACCCCTGGGGAACTCAATTTAGGACACCATCCAAAGTGTTTAAGATGGTGAAGGTCTTCTGGTCTTACGTTTTCACAGCCAAAAATGTTCTTCCCTTGGTCTACTCCAAAATGATCTGCCTCGTCCAAGTGAAGTGGGTGACACCATTTAATTGGCAGCTGATCATACAAATAAAGGAAGTTTTCTATGCCTACCCAACCAAATTCTTTGCCATTGGTTGTTTCTAATCTTTTTACTTAATATTTTTCTTGTGACTAGCCCTTAGTGACCTGCAAAGATCAGGGCCCACAGTAGCCAAATAATTCCTCCAATTGATCACATTCAAGTTTGTTTGAATATTTGCTCCAAAATTAGTGTAGACTTTCTGACGCCTCCTTTTCCTGCCTCTCTTTTTCTCTCCCAGGGACTTCATTCAGGCAAAAAGGCCACCCACATATCTCCCCACTTGCCCAGTCAAAACTTATTCATGAGAAATGGCTGAAATGCCTAGGCTACTTCTTTTCTCTTAGTAAGAGGATAGGGAGGGAAGACCCAGAGTATTTAAAATATATTCTTTCTTTGCACAATAAAAAGCTTTGGGTGTTATTAAAGGTATTTCAGGGGTCAGACAATAAGTATGAGAATAAATTTGGAAAATGGGGCCCTTGAAGGCACTTCCTGGCATCTGTCCCTGGTGACTGTTGCTTGTAGGCAATTCCTTACTTGTGGAGTTTATTGGTTGATCACAGCCAGAAGAGGAGCTCTCTGTGGATGGAATTCCCTATGCCGCCATCTCTGTACCTCACCTGGTACTGGTAAGAGCTCAGAAATGGGTCACTTCGGCTCCAGCCCAGGTACACTGGCAACCAGGTACAGTCTACATGATGTGGTAGACAGGCAGCAAGTTCAGAAGAAACTTGGTTCAAATCCTGGCTTTGCACTTGCCAGCTGTGTGACCTTAAGAAAGTCACTTAACCTCCTTGTGGCTCCATTTCCCTGGATATAAAGTGAAGATAATAATATTGACCCCCACGAGCTGTTCTAAAGCAGAAATCCTCACGTGCAATGGCTGGCACCAAGGAAACATCAGAGGAGTATCAATCCCTCCACTCCCTCTGTAATGCAAGCTTTGGTAAATGACATTGGATTTATTTGAGTCATTATTCTGCTTCCCTGGTTCAGAAACTAACCCCCTAATTAATTCTCCAAATTAATGTTCCAGAGCATCAAAATTAGAAGGCACTTTTCTATCACCTTATTCAACCCATCCATTTTGCAGGGGATGAAACTGAGGCCTTCAGGGTTTGGGGGCCTTGTTTAGAAGCCTGCTGTTTCTTCTCTGTTGCTCTTTGCCCTGCACCTTGTTAATTATCACCCTTTTGAAGTCTGTGTTTACAAATCCCTGCTAATGTTTAGTTGTTTGCATCTCCAGTATTATTTTGTGAAGTGTTGCCACAGGGCGTTATTTTAGGTCTTAAGCAATGATCTCCCATAAGGGCAATGTGGTGGATTCCTCATAGCTCTCCAGAAGCACTAGGCTGGGGCATGACCACTAGCCCGGGAACCCAGATAGATACTTCATTCCTGAGAGAGGGCTCTTCTCTCTGGACACATTTGTCTGCTGGCAGAAAGGAATTTTTCCATGCCCGTGGTGGTAAAGCTGGAGGAGAGAGTCTCCCAGAGGATGGAACAGTTCAGTCGCCTTCCTGGCCTTTCATGGGTGGCTTTGCCAAGACAGCTGTGCTCTGGAGATGGGAGGGGGCAACCTCCCTCTGTCCCAACCCCAGGGTCTGTCAGAGATCCAGGGATTCAGAGGAGTATCTGTAGGGCCTCCAGAACGTCATCGGCAGCCAGTTTGCCCTTTCCCGAAGAGTCCCCCCAAAAGTGCCCTTGTGAGCAGGAAAGTATGAAAACAGCCCAGTCAATAGAGTCAGAGGGCCCGCCAGCTTCCAAAAGTGTCTTCACTGTGTGGAATGCAGTAAATCCTACCAGAGGGAACCCAACAGACATGACTGAAACACCCTCTGAGCTTTGTCAGACCACCGCGCCCCCCGCAATGCTCCTTTCTTCCGCCAGCCTCTGGGACAACCTCAGGAAAAGTCCTCAAATTCTGAATGTTGACAGGCAAGTGAGCAGACACATCAGAATCTGGCTGTGTGGGGGGTGGGGAGGCGGGGGCGTTGGATAAAGGGAGTGGGGGGGTGGGGGCAGCAGAGAACAAGTTTGTCCAAGCTCTGGAGATGATACTGAGGAACTGGCCCCACCCCCAGGCTTGCCAGATTTAACAAATAAAAACACAAGGCGCCCAGTGAAATGGGACTCTCAGAGGAGCACAATGAGCGCCTTTTAGCGCCCCTCTGTCCTGTGTCATATTAGGTTCGTCCTTCTACTAGAAAAATGCGCTTGTCTGAAATTCAGATCTAGCAGGGCACTGTGTGTTTGGCAACTCTCCCACCGTTTCCGCCCTCCAACAGCAAAGTGACATTTTCAAATACCATTTTTAAAAAGCATACATTCACTGTTAAAAATGCAGAGAAACATGACAAATAAAATCAAAACCAGTCATAATTTTACCATCCATATTTGTTAACCCATGCTCATACGTTAACATTTGGGTCTATCCCAAATGTCCAGCTGTATGTGTGATGTATTGTCAGCCGTAGACTTATAAAATCGGGATTATACCAAACATCCAAATATTCTGTTTTTATTATGCTTTTCCCCCATAACATTACATGTATGTGTGTCTGTGTGTGTGCATATAGAACATTTTATTTTAAATATCATTTTAGGTATATTTATGCTTACTACTCTGTATTTCCCTGTCTTTAAATATCATCCATTAACAGGTCTTTTACTGGCTGAAAAATGCTCACTCTAATTCCCAGCATACAGGGGAGTGAGAGGAACAGAGCTTCTCAGACCCCTCCATCTTGCAGACAGCAGTTAGCCATCCGATGCTTGCTGCACCAACACCCTGAACCATGCCAGCCCCATCGGAGGGATTCCAGAAATGCTTATTGATCAAGGGAATAAATAAAAGAATGAAGCCCTTTTGGCCCCGAGAGCACCCTTAGCCCAAACACAACCCCCACAGTGCCACGTACAGACTCCGGCTGAACAGAAAAGGAGGACTTAGACTTCGGCCAGCAATGGACAAGCCAGAACTCAGCACTGTGGCCTCTGGTGCTGACCCCTGGCAAAGTCCTGATTTTTCTTTAAATTTTACAGTTGGTGGCCATTTAGTGGTTCCATTGCAGGTTCTGCAGTGCAGAAATGAACAGGATAGAGACTTATATTCATGTGAAATTGTATTAGTGTGTGGGGTGGTTGTAGGGAGACAGACAACAAAAGAGTAAATAGATAAACATAATAATTTCATATAGTGATGAATGAGAATGAAAATTCTTATAGCCACACAGCTTACTGTTCATACTAACACAATTAAACTATTTGGCACTCAGCATTAACATGACTGCAATGTTCTGGAAAATTCCAGCCCCCAAAAGATGAAGCTGCAAACCGTGTTATTGTTTGTGTTAGGAACTTGATGAAACCCTATTTATCAGAATGGCAGATCAGGGTAGTCGCCACCTTCTCTGAACAACCCAACTGGGCTGCATATTCTTCAAGGTCCCCTCCAAAGCCCACAACTCACTGTGTTAGTCAGTCCTCAACTATTATATCACACACTTTACACAGCTCCAGTTGGGGCTCCCCATTGAAGGACTCATCTTACACTAGACTCTCCAAATCTTATCAATACTCCACCCTTGACCTCTTCCTTCTGAGAAGCTTCTATGATTCCATCAAAATGATAGTATCTTTTATGGCACTAAGCAATAAATTTGTTTTTTTGCAATCAGCAGGCTATGTCAGTAGTCTGTGTGGGAACCAGCAGTCAACATGAGTGGTAGGAAGGAAAAGAAAGCAGGGCCATTTGATTCAGTGATGGAGGACGGGCTGGCAGTGGTGGTACTCTTATGGGGAGGCAAGCCTCTCAAATGGTAACATTTGAGCTGAAACTTGAAGGAAGAGAAGGATCTGGCCTTGCCATATCCTGGAGGCAAACCTTCCAAACACTGGGAATCGTAAAAGGAGGAAGGTTGACAGCAGAGCCCAGGAGGTCCGCCGGGGGGGGCGGGGGGGTGGGTGGGAGGGATAGATGCCGAATGAGGAAGCTTATTAGAGGTCCAATGAGTGGGATCTTATGCTAAGAGTGACTTTAAAAACTGGTGGGTTCAAGCAGGTAAAGCTGTTTTCCTGCATCCATCCATCCAGTCAATGAACATGACTTCAGATCTTTCCCTTGCCTGACATTGTTGGATACCAACCTGCGCTAGAGATTTAGCATTCTAGAGAAAAGACAGATACAAATAGCCAGGACTCAGAAAACCAATTCCCACACATTAGAGGAAGTATGGGCAGGAAACAAGGACCCATAAGCACAGAACCAGAGGAGGTGGCCCTTCCTTGGCACGGTTCTGGGTCCCACATCCCTAGGGTTCTGCAGAAGTGTGGTTTGCCTGGTGGCAACTTCCAGGCCCCAGGGTGCATGGGGACCTGCACCAAACCCAGGCCTGGGACTCCCTGGGGACTTTTTTTTTAAGATTTTATTTATTTATTTGACAGAGAGAGAGATCACAAGTAGGCAGAAAGGCAGGCGGGCGGGGGGCGGGGGGAAGCAGGCTCCCTGCTGAGCAGAGAGCCTGATGCGGGGCTCGAGCCCAGGACCCTGAGATCATGACCTGAGCTGAAGACAGAGGCTTTAACCCACTGAGCTACCCAGGCGCCCCTCCCTGGGGACTTTTATCTACACACCTCAGGACCCAGCACAGTACCTGGCATCCAGTAGTAGGTGCTCCACAAATGTCAGAATTGATGATCTGCTTTTTAGGTATTTCTATTCCATCCAACTCAAAAACTGTTTTGAAATTCGCACAGAACTACATGTTATTAAAACATAAAAAAGGGGCGCCTGGATGGCTCAGTTGGTTAAGCATCTGCCTTCGACTCAGGTCATGATCCCAGAGTCCTGGAATCAAATCCCATATCGGGCTCCCTGCTCAGCAGGGAGTCTGCTTCTCCTCTGACCATTCCCCCCCACCTCATGCTCTCTCTCTCTCTCACTCTCTCTGAAATAAATAAATAAATATTTTTTTAAAAAAAACATGAAAAAAATGAGGAAATCAGAAGAAGAAAATGCAAAGGTAAGGGAAGCGAGATAAAATTAAGGTTAAACCACCCAAATGAGTGGTTTTGAATAGAACTACTTCTAGCAGCCAGTGAAAAAAGCACAAAGTTCAGCTGCCAGATTCACAGAAACAAACTTAAGGACAATAACAAGAAGCCAGGGGCTCAGGAAAGGCCCAGTTCTTTCTAGCACTGAGTCAAGGAAACTTTTTTATTAGTCTTCATAAAGAGATCTCTGTGAGACAGTACATAAAAACGCCCCTAGGACAGCACAGTTGTGAATTTCTAAGAGCTGTTTCTCAGCCCCAGGGAGCATTATGGAGGCTTACCTAAACACAATCCCATCAAAGAGACTGGGCCAGGGAGGAATTCTGATCTGCCGGTTGCTGGTGAGGACCCTGTAGGACTGGAGGGGGACTGGGGGAGGTTGGGGAGCAATGGAAGATGAAGCTGGCCGGGACTCCATAGTGTTGGAGTTTGGCGCAGGCAGGCGCCTGCCTACATCCTACACACCTCTGGAGACGAGTCACTCAGAACGCGGGGGACACCGTTCCCTTCACATCCTTTGTGCAGCAAGTTCTGCCCTCCTAGACCACAGGGGGGAGGGAAGTCTCCAGAGAGGACGGACTGGTAATGGGAGGAGAATCTTCATGAAGTGCGATAGTAAACACCTCATATTTCAACTCTGTGAAGAAAGCATCTCCTGGAAGACACGCTCCCAGAAATGTGTGCAGCTTGTGGTGGAGTCGTCAAGGGCCTGCTGGAGGCTCCACTGGGGCCCCCCCATTTCCTGGGCCATAAAAGCGTGCCTCTGATTGATGGCTGACATACGAGGTGCCGGGATAGGAAATGGTTTGCTCTGGCTGTGTGTGTGTGTGCCCCCATCTATAGCTCCCCTGGAATTAGCAAGGGCACATGCCTCCCAGGCTGCAGTCAAGTGCAGACTCCCAATCTCTCCTTCATGGGGGAGAACGCCTGGTTTGGGAAAGGAAAAATCACGGTGAAATCAAAACAGAAATTAACATCTCTTTTTTAAATGATGTCATTTTGGAATGATTGTAAACACAGTTTAAATCCATTGGCTTTCCTACCCAGATCTATATGTGTGCAGACAGAACCAGTGCTATGCTATGATGGCATCAAGTGTTTGAGGGGAGAGGGCTCTATCTTTTTGTGAGCATATATTGTCTTGCTGGATCCTGACATAGCTTGCTGATAGGAAAATGAAGGTTAAGTGACTTCTCCAAGGCCACACGAGGTTGCTCCTAATTCCTGTCTCCCATCTCCTAGCTGAGAGCTCTTTCCGTGAGATGACGTTCCTGGGAGACCCAGCTCTGTGTCTGACACTAATAGTAGGAGCCCAATAAGCATTCATTTCCCCACCTCTTCTTGCCCTCTTCTCCATTTTTTTATTAAAGAGATGCTCTTACATTGAGGGCTCTGAGGGCAGCTGCTTCCCATAGTCTTAACCTACAATTTCCACTTGGCCCGTTGTATCTACTTTTCCATGAGTCCCAAGTGGAAGCAGCTGAAACATGGAAGCTTCATGAAATGCCTCAGAAGCCAATGAGGGTTGCAGAAGGTAGAAGGTTGTCGCGCCTCCAATCGACAAGGTTGGCATGAAAATCCCATCTCAGCCCTCTGCCCCAGCCCTGTCACTGACTGTGTGCTCCCAACCCTGTCACTGTGTCTCTTTTTCACACAAAATTACGAGGGGTTTGTGAAATCTGAACTATCGACATCATGGGCTGCACATTCTGGTGACGAATAGAAGGCAAGAAAGATACCCATAAATTCTCAGACAATAAGGTCAAGAAAATAAATTCTTTGGGTGACAATAAGGGGGTGGTGGAATCAGCACAATTCTTGTGCTAGATTTGTACTGTGTTCAGCTTAGATGGGAAAGTCAACAACCACACACTGTTTGGGATACTGTGTATGTGATCAGCCTCCTTCCATTAGGCATATAATTTAATAATTGTTTTGGGCTTAGGAATACATTCTAACTTCCTATTATGTACATATTTGCTTTAAAAGCTATTGTAGTGCAGGGGAAGGAGGGGCTGGAGACTGCGGGTAGGGCAAAGACACTGTGCCAACAGATGCAGACCCTAAAGAGATTATTCTCAAGGCTAAGCCTCTTAAAGGTCCACCTGTTGAATAAACAGACCTAGCTCAGGGAGGGTTGCCTGGTGCTAAAAAGGACTATGGAAGACATATTTTTATAGTCATTTTTCAGTAGCAGAAGGACACAGATAACCTGCCATGGACTCAAGGTGAACAGGAAATTGATCAGTGCTCCAAGTATCGGAAATGAGACTCAGATCCTTTCACAAGATTTCAGCATCGAGGGTTGGAACAAAGATGTTTTCACCTTCTAGGAACCAGAACACTTTACTAACCAGATTGGGCCATTCCTTGACATTTGTCTATTTGCAGACTCTGATCCCCAAGTCAAGCTCTAGCCAGCAAATTCTCCAAATATGATTACCTCCAGTATATGAGCTCATTTCTTTGCACTTACTCCCAAATGGTCGACATCGATTTGCGACATTAATGAAGTAAGTACCCAACTATCCTTGTTCATGAGCTATTACCTCTGTATTGATTGTAGCTTTAATTGACAATTACTTGAATGGGCTGGGCTATACTGAGCTTTTATTAATTTTCCATGGTGATGCTCATTACTAAACTTCAGTGCAATTGTATAACAGTGTACACTCCCCACTGTGGCTAACTGAACTGGAAAATTCCACTGGCCATTTCCCAAACCTCTTTATCCTGGAAAATAGAGAATTTGGTATTGTTAAATTTGATATCAGGATTCTAGACCTCGATTCTGTGGGAAGAGAGTTGGCTGTGAAAATAAATAGAATTTGGTACATTATTTTTCCTTCGCTGTTGTTTCAGAGAACATGTGGTACCCATAGACTTCATTCTACCCCTTGCTGCCTAGAGAAACAGTGAACTCCATATAAAATTACATTCATTCTTCTTTCTCCCTTTTTCTTTTTATTTTTTTTTAAATTAGGAGTGGGGAAGAAGCAGCTAGGCAGAAGAGATTTTGTGGTTTTAAGAAAGAGGGGTTTGGGTTTCTAGGGGAGGTAAATGGTGGGAAGGTAAATTGATGAGGGACACTAATGGCAGACAAGGGTTATTTCTGCAGACCCATCTCTGTGTCATCACGAAGGAAAATTTATGCTCTGTTCTTAGGCAGAGCTGTGGAATGCAGAGACCTCCCCTTGTGTCTGTCAACTCTCAATTGCCTTCAGCTCAAAATAATCCTTATTCCAAAGTAGCATACTGGGGGGACTTGCTGGGGAGATATCCCGATTCCCTCCAAAGGTGATTCAGAAGTGTGACTTATGATATCTGATTGAGCCAAAGCAATGGTTACAATGTGACATGAATTGATCAGAGTTGAAATTCACTTTGTTATGAGCTAATTAATGGAGACATTCCTATAGTTTTCTGGGAGAGTGAGTAATGCAGCAGAAAGGTTTGTCCGTAAATGAGCTGCTCAATTCTTGGTGTGGCTGTTCTAGAATTATAACTAGTGAATATCCACAAAAATTTCAGGAAAAAATATTGATTGGCATTCAGCAAATTCAATTTTGTTTTTGTTTGTTTTGTTTTGTTGACCATTGCACACTCATGAGAAGTCACTGGTAGAAAACTAGCTCCTGTTAGAAAGGATGTTCTGAAACAGGAAAATTAACGAGATGAGCTTACTTTGAGTGCCATCATCTTTGCCTTGTATGAAAAGCTATGTAGTATCGGGGAAAATGCCCTTTACTAGAAATCAAAATTCTTACGGCTTCATATCTCTGGACCTCATTATAAAATGAAAGGTTTGGACAATCTAAGCCCTAAGGGGCTTTCTATGCTCTTAAATGCCACAGTTTTGGTCTTGAGATGTTGAGTTGTGTAGGGTAAGATAATGGAAAAGGTAAGGCCAGAACATTGCTTTGATTTTTTGTTTCCCCAGCCCAGTGTGCTCTTGGAGAAGTCACTTCACCTTCCTGGGTCGCACCTTCCTTGTCCACACTGTGAGGAGCTATGGGGCCTGAATGATCCCTTCCCCTTTTCAGTTTCTTCAGTTCAACATGGTAATCAATGGCTCCTGCTATGGGAGCCTCAATAACTGGGAGTACCCAGTTATTTAACTAAACATGAATCCGGGTATCACTGCGAAGAGTGTTTTGTAGATGTGGTTGACATCCACACTCAGGTGACTTGAAGTGAAGGAGATTATGCTCAGTCCTGTAGACCTGCCTTGTCCAACCCGCTGGAAGTTCTTAAGAGTCAAAACAGAGGTTTCCTGGAGAAGCAAAAGTTCTGCCCCAAGACTGCAGCTTGAACTCCTGCCTGAGTTTCGATCTTTCCAAAATGCCCTATGGATTTCTGACTTGCCAGCCCCCGAAATTGTATAAGCTGACTTCTTAAAATAAATCTCTTAGTGTACACACACATAAGTACACATTTATCTCATTGGTTTTGTTTCTCTGGGGAACCCTGACTGATACAGCTCTCGGGGTAAGAAGATAAATTTGGGGCTATCCAAGGAAGATGCGTTGATATTTCTTCTACTTGCTGCAGTAGGAGGAGGGACAGAAAAACAGAGCACAGATTATCTCAGTGGCTATATTCAGCCCATAAACGTTTTTCTTGGGCCTGCACTGTTTATTTCTTTTGAATTAGTTGACAACATTTAAACAGAAGGAGATATCACTTAAAGTATGACTTTCTTTTTCTCTTAAATAATTGGAGATCGAGCAACCTGAGGCCTATATTCCTTTGAGGGAATAATCAGCTTAAACTAAATCTTCAAACTGGGTTACTTGTCACCCTGGGGATACACAAAGGTTTTCCAAGGAATACCAATTTCCAGACACTCAACTTCCTTATGTTCTCATTTCTAAAGCTGATCTACTTGGTAACCTGCTTGCCTTCTGAGTCCTCACATTTGTCCTCTCTCTCCCTCTCAGGTCCCCTTCACAACCACCCTTCTCCCACCTCACAAACTGACCAGACATGGAAATAATGCTGACCAGCTATACTTTCCACAAAGGACTTGCTGCCCATGGCGACTTGAAAGATGACCCCCAAAAGATATGTCCATCTGGAATCTCAGAATGTTACCTTGTATGGAATGAAAGTCTTTGTAGATTATTAATTCCTGGATTATAGTAGATCGTTAATCCAATGGCAAATGTCCTCATAAGAAGCTGAAAAGAGGAAAACAGCCAGAGATACAGAGGGATAAGCCATGTCAAGACAGAGGCAGAGAGCAGAGTGATTCGTCTACAAGCCAATGGGCACCAAGGGGTGCCAGGAGCCAGCAGGAGCTGCAAGACAGGCATGGAACAAATTCTCCTCAGAGCCTCCAGAAGGACCCACCCTTGCAGACAGCTTGATTTTGGACTTCTGGCCTGCAGAATTGTGAGAGGATATATTTCTTCGATTTGAAGCCACCAAGTTTGCAGTATTTGGTTATGGCGGACCTAGAAAAAGGTATCTATTCCTCTCTGTAGGGATCTCTTGCAGGGTTGGCCTCAGCTGCAGGGAGCTACCCTGACTGCAGTCACAGCTTCCCAGACTCACCCTACATCTGACGCCAGCACATGTGGGGTACCATCTGTCTCCTAGACAACTCTGACCGGCAGCATTATCTTCAGAGCTGCCTTCTGAGGACATTTCACCAATTTCCTCTCATCCAGGCTTGTTTCCTCTTCCTTCTTTGCACGTGTATGGATCCTGAGAAAACATCCCGCTCCCCACCTTCTGTCTCAGCACCTGCTTCCAGAGAACTCAACCTGCAATGCAGAAGAAATGCACCCCTTTGACCCGTCTCAGGTCTTTCCACCGTGCATTGCCTCAGGGAGTTACCACTCTCCCGATGACCATCAGACAGTTCAAAATATTAATGTTGATGTTGCTATAACAAAAAAGTTTCTAGTCCCATTTACTTATTTATGTAAACCCGTTTTCTCAGTATTTATATCTATCAACTTCAAATGCAGGAAAAGGATTGGTGCAAAACCCTACCTCATTCTAGGTAATATTCATCATGCATACATGAACAAATGGGAAGAAATAAAACCCCATCTATTTCGTATAGGTAGATATTTTAAATAAAGTTTTTAATTTTATGTTTAATAATGATACATAAAAATTTGCAAGTATATGTAGGTTATTTTTTTTTCCCCAAATTTATTTTAATTTTTCAGTGTTACAAGATTGATTGTTCATGCACCACACCCAGTGCTCCATGCAGTACGTGCCCCTCTCGATACCCACCACCAGGCTAACCCCCCCCACCCCCTCCCCTCCAAAACCCTCAGTTTGTTGCTCAGAGTCCACAGTCTCTCCTGGTTCAACACCCCCTCCGA
>CM052812.1:18849224-18948960 GCA_028533885.1 Nasua narica
TATGTAGGTTATTTTTAACCAATTTTCCCAGAAGAAAAATATTTTATGGTCACATGAAATTAACTTTTAATTTGTATTTTTATTTATGTCACAGAGAAGTATGATGAATATCATACTATGATGTGACATGTGAATATCATGCTCCACATGAAGCACAATGAATAAAACACTTCATTTTTTTTAAGATTTTATTTATTTATTTGACAGAGAGGAAAGGGATGACAAGTAGGCAGAGAAGCAGGCAGAGAGAGTCGGAAGCAGGCTCCCTGCTGAGCCGAGAGCCCTACGCGGGGCTTGATGCAGGGCTCGATCCCAGGACCCTGAGATCATGACCTGAGCCAAAGGCAGAGGCTTTAACCCACTGAGCCACCCAGGCGCCCCTGAATAAAATACTTTAAATCAAACATTATAGTTGAATAAAACTTTGTGGGGTAAGACTAATTAAAAAAAGAGTTCAGGGAGAAAAAGGAAGTAAAATTTCTGTTTGTCTTATAATTAAGAACTTGTTTGTGTATTCTTTTTATGGTTGTTGGTGGTTATCAAATTGATATGAGGTCTAAACTCTATAGGAGCGAAAATAAAAATAAATTTCCAATTCACACCTAAATCAAATTATATTCCAGGTGGATCAAATGTATACAAACGTAAATATATCAAAAAAATGTAAGTTCTAGGAGAAAATATTGAAATATCTTTATAACATTGGCATTTCCTTCTAGGCATATGAAGCACAGTATCTATTTTAAAAAATGATTTGTACTTTTAGCTAAATATACAGTTAAAAGTTCTATATAGAAAACAATACACTATAAGTTTAAAGAAAAACTATACTCTGGAAAAATATTGCAAATATATGATAAACAAAGAGACAGAAATCATAACATATAAAGAGCTTCTGTAAACCAACAAGGAAAAAAAAACCCAAACTACAATTAAGGATGGGAAAAGGAAAAAATTCAAACATGAACTCATAGAAAAATAAATGCAAATAGCTAGTAAACCTATAAATAGATGCACAATCATATCAAAAGCCAAAGATGTATAAAATTTTTTAAAAGGATATCATTTTTAAAGAAAAATATTAGTAAATATTAAAATGTTTGAAAATATGGCAGATGGAAAACTCTAAGATCCTGTTAGCATATTGGCAGTAGGGTAAATGGCAAGCTTTTCAAAGAGAATATTGGCAGCAGCTATTTCAACAGAAAATGCATATTCCCTTTGCTCTAGTAATTATAGGGAATAATTATCAGGTCTCCAATGTTCAAGAACATAGAACGAATCCCTGTTTCCCTCCTGGGTCAAGTTTCTGCATCTCAACCTGGTTTGCAAGGCCCTCCATGATCTGGGCCCACCTACACACTCAGTGCCACTCCCGCATACCAACCTGCCACCCCAAGCCTGATAGATACCAAATAACACCACCTCCCCTACGCCTTTGCTTATGCGGCTCCATCTCGAAGGCTTATCTTTTTTGGCTTCCACTTCTCCCGACCCACTTCAAGGCCAAGCCTGAGCTCCCTCTCCTTCATGAAGTCAGGTCCTTAACACAGCCTCTGACACCAATTAAGGGCTCAATAAATGCAAGCTTTTGTTACTTTAATATTATTAATTCTTAAACATCTCTTCTCTTAGGTGACAAAAACCAGAAATTCTTTGGACTTCCCATGTAAAGGCAGTATAGTTTACAGGGTTTTAATATAAGACAGACCTGGGTTTGACCTTGATCTGCCATTTTCTGCCCAGGTTTCAAGTTATTCCACCTGTATGCACCAGTCCATAATTCATGCTAAATAGATTGTTACTATAATGATTATGGTTGCTTACCTTCTCTCTGCATCATACTTACCCCATCCCATCAAGGCCACAATAGAATCAAACCCATGGAAAGCAGTCAGCAAACTCTTCTTGCAAGTTGCCTAGCTAGAGGTCCAAATTGTCATGTGTTCTATCAAATGCTTTCTAAGTGAAACTTTGTGTGTGTGCATATGTGCTTTCATTCATTCATTCATTCATTCAATTATCTAAGAAGAATTCCTCTGAGTTTGCTTGTAAGTGAGTGAGTAACTATTCTGGGTTTAGAGCTAGCCAAGAATCAATCTTGACCTGGTTGCTAGGAAACACTGTCTTTGGAGCAGAAGTTAAGAATCAATTTCCCCATGCTTTAAGGAACTTATATTTAAGTAAATGACTTTCTCAAAAATATTGATTCATTCCAAAAGCATTTAAATAATAGAGAAAACAAGAGGATTTTTATGTGAAAGCTGCATCCTGACAGCAAAGTAGACATGCGCTTAAGAAAACACATTTACACATATAATCCACATCTTGCTCAGAGAGAAAATAGACTTTAATGTAGTAATAGGACTATTTATGCAATGAACTCTCATGGGCTATTGCATAAATAATGATTCCTGAACAATATGAATGTTTTTATGTGAAAAGTGCCTTTGTGAACTTTTATAAAAATTTGATTTTGTGATTACATCAAAGGCTGAATTCATATTAACAAATGAAGCTTTGTGAAGACATGAAGACATTTTCTAATGAAAACATCATAATTAGAATCACATTTTTTCAATAGACGTGTTTGGAAGATTCTTGCGCCTCCTCATGGCCTCGATGTCTTGCAAAGGATTCTCTTGGTCAGCAACTGGCTTCGCAAGCAATTCTCGGACCTCAGCGAGCCCTGCTCCAGGGAGGGATGCCAGCCAGCCTGTGAAATATTTCTGCAAGAACTTTTGGCTGCCTTAACTGCCTAAAGCAAATGTTTGTTTGCTGCAGTACGTGAATCAAATGCTTTTGTGTGAAAACACTTGCTAGAGAAACAAATGTTTGTTTTGGTAATCGACATTTGGACTGTTGGAACATTACCACTTAAGATATTGGTTTGAGAAATATACATTTAATTTGGAAAGCACCAGTTAGGATCAGGCATGTGACACAAATCTAGGCTGTAAGGGAATGAAGTTGAAATTGGACCCCAGTATTTCACTTCCCCTTGTCAGATCTGACTAGGAAAATGGCGCCTTGTTTGACATGTTGCTGTATAATGTTACCGAGCAACAGCATAAAAGAAAAAAGTGATTTACTTCCTTCTAGAAGTGTATGACTTATAAATTATCAAAGCTAGCAGCAAGAGTGTATTTATCTAGTATTAATATTTAAATGCCATCTTCCTATTGAATGTACCACATGCTCTATATTAATCTTTTAGATTAGACTTAGTACAAATTGATGTTTCCTAAATGGAAGATTTCTCCTTACAGTTCACTTTTGATTATCCATGCTAACTGGCAGGAGGAAAGGTATAGATACTCCAAAACAGCAGGTGATACAGAAATAAGCTTTGGCTTCAGAGAGCATTAAAGTTTTTAGTAGCAAAAAGAAACTAATTACATTTTAAGGGAGAGAGATGTTCAGAAGGGAGTTTGATGGCAAGAGGGTAGTTTTGATTTTAAATATATTGGGTCACAGAAAATCCATAAATAGAAAGTCAAATGATAGGATACTGAGCTCTAGTCTAAATACTAGAGTAAAAAAAAAAAATCAATTAAATATTTTATTTATTTCCTATACATTTTAAAGCATATTTTTAGTTCTGACAAATGCCAGGATTATGTGTAAAAGTATTTGATTTTTTTCCCCACTATGTTTGAGTTTTTCTCTTTTGTGAAAGGAAACTACAGGACCCAGGTTCATCTGAAAATTTATGAGCTGAAACCTATAATCAAATCACTATGTACTTAAAAATAAAATTATAGCCCACATTCTTTGCTGCTGGCCTTAGTCCTATGTGATCTTTAGCTGAAAAAAATCATATTTTTAAGTAAAAAAGGAGGCTAGTATCAGTTCAGAATAGCCAGAAAGAAGGATTATTCACTAGAACATCGAGAAACATGACTTTGTATCCTGAATCCACCTATTGCTGTTTCCATTTGTAAATTTCATTCTACCATTGAGAAAGATTAAGTGATATAATTCATGTATATTTGAAGTACTTTGAGCTCCCCAGGACTTAATAATTCAAAGTATTACAGTAAATTCCCATTTATTCTGAATCTAAACTACCAGAAAGCTGAAATAATGAGAATTTTTTGTGTGCAATTTATAAAACGGTAATGTCCCTGGAGCATTAAAAGATTCTAAATTCTTCTGAACAGTCATAGAAAGATTAAATTTTGTTCAGCATAATTTTGTGGTAAGATGTTTGATAGAGTTCTAATTCTTTGAAGATAGTAATTAATCCATGTGTAGCCTATGGTAATTCTTCTTAACTTCAATATAGAAATAGTATCTTTACATTTCCAGGAAACCTTGGCTTTGTATTTCCAGTCTAATCATGTTCTAAAATGTAGAGCACATCATAAACTTTACAAAGTTTGATAACGGATCACATATGTCCTACTTTATTAGCTATAAATGATTCATGTATTTTCAAGTTAAGAGACACCCACCCACTCAAGCTAGCTAAAGGAAAAGATATTCTTTATTTACTCTGATGCTGGGCTCTTCCAAAGAACCCATGCCTGTGCTCAGGCACAAATGAACCAAGGGCCAGAGGTCTGTAGGAAAACTCTGGGAATTTATATTTTTTCTCTGCCTCTCCTCTCTATTCTCTTTATCTGTTTCATTCTCTTTTTAGGCTGCAAACCAATACCTGCTCTATTCCCTCCACTAGATGGAAAGTTGGGCCTGATATGGTAACAGACATCATGTATTACAGAATCAAGCATTGGAGAGACACCAGCATTTTTTAGGCTGCACTTGAAATGTAAGAGAATAAGATGGGTATCTACTCAGTACTCTGCTACCCAACCCTTTCTCCCCCAGTACACTGATGGGGAGGAGGGGAAAGATCACAGCCTTGGTAAATAATCAAACCCCATGGACAGAGGAAGGGGCAGTCATCAGCAAGGCAGGCTCAGTGTAAGCTGGGCGATATCACTAACAATCTCATATGAAGAATTTTAAGTATAGAGAAACTGTCACATTCATGGTAACAGATACAAGTTTTCTAAAATTCTAATTTTCACTTGAAAGCTTAAATTTTAGCATTGGCAAAAAGTACTGTCAATTGCATGACTGTGGTGACAAGCTGACTTCATTCATTTTTGAGAAAATGTCTGCCAAATAACCAAGTCTAAATAACCATAATTTGTCTGTCAGTTATTCTTTTAAGTAAAAATGTTCCATTTAAAAAAGAGAGAGCGAGAGGCTAGTTGGGCTCACAACTCAAGCAACCACACTCCTGAAGACAACCATCATACTTTGATACACATACTTTGATACATACTTTGATACATACTTTGATATGCTTTCCACATACTTCTTATTTCATCAGATAGAATATTAAAAAATACATGTAAACAAGGGTCAATATTTAATACAAGTAATAATTTTTAACTGATCCATCAAGGGCATTAAATGAAATTGTCTTCTTTTTCCCTCCACATGGCAGTTAAAAATATAATGATGACTAGTTGGTATTCCTGTTAAGATGCCAGTTTTAGCCATTATTTTTTTTTTTTTACCATCAATGCAAATGTCAATATAATGAAGAAAGCAAATTATCTTTTTAGTGTTATTGTGAAAATTGTTTTGCTTTCTCACATTACTGAAAGGACCTCAGAGACACCCCCATTACCTCCATAGCCAGGGATCTGTGGATTTCACTTAGACAATCAGTGTTAAACAACAACCTGCTAAACATAATTTCATATTAGCTGAAATCATGGAGCAAGGCAATCTTATCCTTCTGGTATAGTATTTTCTTGGCAATAAGAGAATGTACATCCATATTACATGGGACAACACCACATTTAAAAATTATAAATTATAACATTTTAGTAATCAGGTTTGGGGAGAATTTTAAAAGACTGACAAAATTGGTTGATAAAAACCACAGAAATGATGGGAATTCAACATAACAGCCAGTGAAAGAATATTTAAAACAATACGTATCATGACTTTGGTTTGATAGATTACCTCTAGGAACTGAGAAGTTCATGCATGGAGATATGTGATATGGAGACAATTTCCCAAATCATATAAAATTAAAAATTCAAGGAAGTGCTGTAAGTCCTAGCCACAGCAATCAGACAGGAAAAAGGAATAAAAGGCATCCAGATTGGTAAGGAAGAAGTCAAACTTTCACTATTTGCAGATGACATGATACTATATACACAAAACCCTAAAGACTTCACCAAAAAACTACTAGAACTACTAGAATAAATAAATTCGGTAAGGTTACATGGCACAAAATCAATGTAGAGAAATCCATTGCATTTCCATAAACTAATAATGAAGCAGAAGAAAGATAAATTTAAAAACCTTCCCATTTATAATTGTACCAAAAACAATAAAATGCCTAGAAATGAATTTAATCAAGGAAATGAAAGAACTGTACTCTGAAAACTATAAAGCATCGATGAAAGAAACTGAAGATGACACAAACAAAGGGAAAAATATTCTATGCTATGGATTAGAAGAAAAAATATTGTTAAAATATCCATACCACCCAAAACAATCTAAAGACTTTTTTAAAGATTTTTATTTATTTATTTTAGAGAGAGAGCACATATGCACAAGTGAGGGTGAGAGACAGAGAGAGGGGAGAGGCAGAGAATCTAGCAGACTCCATGTGCACACGGAGCCTGATGCAGGCCTTGATCCCATGACCCCGAGATCATTACCTGAGCCAAAACTAAGAGTCGGACACTTAATTGACTCAGCTACCCAGGTGCCCTTCAGTCTATATATTTAATGCAATCTCTATCAAAATCCCAACAGTATTTTTCACAGAACTAGAACAAACAATCCTAAAATTTGTGTGGAACCACAAAAGATCCCACATAGCCAAAGCAAACTTGAAATAGAAAAACAAAGCTAAAGGTATCACAATTCCTGATTTCAAGTTATACTACAAAGCTGTATCAACCAAAAGAGTATGGTACTGGCACAAAAATAGATACATAGGTCAAGGAAACAGAATAGAAAGCCCAGAAATAAACCCAAGATTATATGGTCAATTAATCTTTGACAAAGGAGGAAGGAATATCCAAAAAAGCCTCTTGAACAAATGGTGTTGGGAAAACTGGACAGCTACACGCAAAGAACCACCTTCTTATGCCATACACAAAAATAAACTCAAAATGGATTAAGGACCTAAATGTAACACATAGAACAGAGCACATCAATAATTTCTCTAATGTCAGCCATACATACATTTTTCTAGATCTGTCTCCTGAGGCAAGGGAAACAGAAGCAAAAATAAACTATTAGAATTTCATCAAAATAAAAAGCTTCTGCACAGAGAAGGAAACAATCAGCAAAATGGAGAAGATATTTGTAAATGACATATCAGATAAAGGTTAGTATCCAAAATACATAAAGAACTTCTGCAACTCACTACCCAAAAATCCCCAAATAATTCAGTTTAAAAAATGGCCAGAAGACACGAACACATATTTATTCAGAGAAGACATCCTGATGGCCAACAGACATAGGAAAAGATCCTCAACATCACTCATCATCCGAGAAATGCAAATCAAAACCACAATGAGCTATAACTTCACACCTGTCAAAATGGCTAAAATAAAAAACACAAGAAACATGTGTTGATGAGCATATAGAGAAAAAGGAACCCTTGTGTACTGTTTGAGGGAGTGCAAAGTGGTGCAACCACAGTATGGAAGTTCCTCAAAAAATTAAAAATAAGACTACTATATGATCCAGCAATCACACTACTGAGTATTTATCCAAAGAATACAAAAAAAAAAACTCATTCAAAAGGATTTTATTGCAGCATTACCTACAATAGCTAAATTATGGAAGCAGCCCAAGTGTCTACTGACAGAAGAATGGATAAAGAAGATGTGGCATATATAAAATGGAATATTACTCAGCCATTAAAAAAGAATGAAATCTTGCCATTTGCAACCACATTGGATGGATCTAGACAGTATAATGCTAGGCAAAATAAGTTAGTCAGAGAAAGACAAATACCATATGATTTCACTCATTTGTGGAATTTAAGAAACAAAAGAAATGAACAAAGGGTAAAAAAAGAGACAAACCAAAAAAACCAGACTTTTAACTATAGAGAACAACAGATAGTTACCAAAGGGCAGCTTGGGAGGGATGATGAAATAGGTAAAGGGGATTAAGGGTACACTTAATTGAATAACATATAGAATTGTTGAGTCGATATATTATACACCTGAAACAAATATAATCCTATGCATTAACTATACTATAATTAAAATAAAATTAAAATAGAGATAATAGGGCGCCTGGGTGGCTCAGTTGGTTGAGCAACTGCCTTCGGCTCAGGTCATGATCCCGGAGTCCGGGAATCGAGTCCCATATCGGACTCCCGGCTCTGCGGGAAGTCTGCTTCTCCCTCTGACCTTCTCTCCTCTCATTCTCAGTCTCTCGCTCTCTAATAAATAAATAAATAAAAAAATAGAGATAATAAAAACAACTGTATAAATAATAAAGCACATTACAACAATATAATTATAACAAACATTAAAAAAATTCAGGGAAATCTTGATGCTTAAGCTACATCGAACAGGTTTGTGAGTTGAAATAATAACAATAAAAACAACACAAATTAAATTTTCAACTGAGGCAGTTACCATGTATAGTACTGATTTGAGATCACTACTTTGAATTACTAAGATTCAGAGATCCAGGGCTAAAGGAAAGAGTGGTTTAATTTACTAGCTGTGTAACCTTAAGCAAATGTCTGTGAAATTCTTGGGACTGTTTTCACAGTTTTGTTGTGTTATATGAATAAATGTATTTAAAGTGCTGAATACTATGTAGCACATGGAAGATATTCAAAAATGTTATTTCTGTGACAGTTTTAAGAGATAGGCATTATAGGGGCACCTGGGTGGCTCAGTTAAATGTCTGCCTTCAGCTCAAGTCATGATCCTAGGGTCCTGGGATTGAGCCTCGTGTCAGGCTCTCTGCTCAGCGGGGTGCCTGCTTCTCCCTTTCCTCCCAGTTTCTGTTCTCTCTCATTATCTCTCTCTCTCTCAAATAAGTAAATTTTAAAAAATCTACTAAAAAAAAGAGATAGGCATTATAAAGCAGAGAAATCCCATTGCTTACCTAAAAGGATGGTCTTTACTATTCAATCTAAAAGAATCACTGAAATAAGAGTTACAGCTTATAAATCAAAAAGCATAATAAAATGTAATAATAATCGTTATAGTACTCAATTAATCTAAAATAGGGCAAAAAAGAAGGAAGAGGGGAATAATGAACTGATGGAACAAATAGAAAACAGCAAGATGACAGACTTAAACTTTATTATATCAATAACCAGATTAAATATAAATAATCTAAATAAACAGCCCAATTAAAAAGCAGAGATTGTCCGACTGGATTAAAGGGCAAGACCTTAACTATAAAATGTCTATAAAAAGAGCATTTTAAATATAAAGAACAAATGGAGTTAAATGTATAAGGATATAAAAGGCTAAAAAGAGATGTGTCAGGCTAACATTAATAAAAAAAAGATTTCAGAGCAAAAACAGCGACAGGGAGAAAGAAGGTCATTTCATAAAGCTAAAGGGATCAGTTCATCAGAAGAATATGAAAATACTAAACTTTTATGAATCTATTAACAGAATTTCAAAATATATGAGTAAAATTGATAAAACTATGAAGAGAAACAAATAAATCCACAACTATAGTTAGGAATTTCAAGATCCATCTCTCTCTAATTGACTAAAAAGGTAAATAAAAGGTAGATGATGTATATAGAACTCTTGAACAACACAATCAACCACTGGACTTAATTGGCATGGATAGAACATTCCGCCAAATGCCAGAAGAATAGATGTTCTTTTCAAGTGCACACCCATGAAACACTAATCAAGAGTGACAACATTGTGGGCCACAAAGCAAATCTCAATACATGTAAAAGTATTCAAACCATGAATGTATGTTTCTTGACACAGTGGTATTAATTAGAAATCAATACCAAAAAGATTATAGAAAATCTCCAAATGTTTAGGAAATTAGATGACACTTTTCTAAATCACTTATGATCAATAAAGAAATAAAACAGGAAATTTAAAAGTATTTTGAACTGAATGAAATGAAAACACAATATGTCAAAATTTGTAAGATGCTGCTAAAGCTAGGCTTAGAGGGGAATTCATGCACTAACTGCCTATAATAGAAAAGAAAAGCAGTCTCAAATTAGTGAACTCAGCTCCCACCTTAGGAAACTAGAAAATCAAGGGCAAATAAAACTCAAAGTAAGCAGCAGGGAAATAATAGAAAATTAAGTGGAAATCAATTGTCTTAAAAACAAAATCAATAAAGAAAATCCGTCAGGGCTCCTGGGTGGCTCAGTGGGTTAAAGCCTCTGCCTTCAGCTCAGGTCATGATCTCAGGGTCCTGGGGTCTGGCAGCTTGGGCTCTCTGCTCAGCAGGGAGCCTGCTCCTCCCTCTCCCTCTGCCTGTCTCTCTGCCTACTTGTGATCTCTCTCTGTGTGTCAAATAAATAAATAAAATCTTAAAAAAAAAAGAAAAGAAAATCTGTAATGTAAAAGCTGGTTTTTCATGATCAATAAAATTAACAAATCTCTAGCCAGACTGATCAAGAAAAACTAAGAGGAGAAACCAATAATCAATACAGGAATGAGAGAAGTGACATCAATAGAGTCTGCAGATTTTAAAAGATAATTAAAGAATATTACAAACAACATTATGTCAATAGATTTAACAACATAGATTGCATGCATTAAATTTTTAGAAGGACGCAAACTATGAAAGCTCTCTCAGGAAGAAATAGATAACCTGAGTAGCCCTGTATCTTTTTTTTTTTTTTTTAGCCCTGTATCTATTAAAGGAATTAAATTTTTCAAAGAAATTTCCAAAGGAAAAAAATCCAGGCCCAAATGGTTTTATTAGTGAGTTTTACAAAACATGTAAATAAATAATGTAAATTTTGTACAAGTTCTTCCAAGAAAAGAAAAGAGGATGTAATACTTCCCAACCCATTGTCTGAGGTCTCAAATTAATCTAAAGATTAAATGAAATCTCAATCAAAATGCCAGCAGGAATTTTGTAGAAACTAGCAAGCTGATTCTAAGATTCATTTGGAAATGCAAAAGATCTCAAATAGTCAAAACGACTTGGAAAAAGAATAAAGCTGTAGGATTAACAATCTGATTTCAAGACTTATTACAAAGCTAGAGTGTGGCAGCAGTATAAAGAAAGAATAATAGATGAATGAAATAAAATAGACAGCATCCAAGTTAAAGTGACTTACAAATGCGTGGGCTGATTCTCTACAAGTGTGTAAAGGCAGTTCAGTGGAGAGAGAGTAGTCATTTCAATAAATGGTGCTGGAATAATGGGATATGCATATAGAAATAATGAACTTTGATATGTCACACCATATACAAAACAAGCTATAATGGATCAGAAACCAAATGTAAACCCTAAAAACTATTAAGCATTTAGAAGAAAAATAGAAAAGCTCAGTGTTCCTGGGTTAGGCAGACTTTGTGAATATGACACCAAAAATCTGATTCATAAAATTTTAAAAAACGGATAAGTCAACTGCATCAACATTAAAATCACTGTTCAGAGAATGAAGAGACAAAACACAGACTGGGAGAAGATGCTTGCAAACCAAAAAGGTGGAAAAGGGCTGTGTCCAGAGAATATGAAGAACTTTCAAAACATAAGAAGAAAATAAACAATTCAGTTTTTTAAAGGAGCAAAAGACTTAAACAGATACATCACCATCACTGATGGCAAATGCGCACATGAAAAGATGTTCAACATCTTTAATCATTAGGAAGATGGAAACTGAAACCTCAGTAAGATACTACTACTTACTCATTATAATGATTAAAATTGAAAAGATCAGCTGCCACGATACACATACAGTGGAATTGAGCAATTAGGTAAATTGATGGTGGAGGTGGGAACCAGGTTTCTCACTATTTGAGTGGGAGGTTACAAATAATCAAGGGGAAGTGGCTAGACTAATCTCTGAGGTAATGGTTTCAAGCTCCAAAAGGAAGTTTAAACTCATGTTGAGCTTACTATAAATACATGATTACAGATAGAAATATTTATAGATATGGATACATACATGTGTTCCCATTTTCTTGCCCTGTCAGCAGAGAGATCAAGAAGCAAGAATAGTCAGTAACAATGAGTAAAAGAAACCAGAGTTCTTTGAAGAAATGGCTGATTCTAGGACTAGTGCAGGAAATACACAGATAGTCTGGAGAATTCTGTGGTACCAGAAAAGTAAGAAAGCACTCATAGAAAGACACAATGAGACAAAGTGGGGTAGTCAAAGAAACACAGAGCCAAGGAAAAGAACTCACATGGCTGAGGTAGAGTTTCTCAAGTCTCACCACTGTGAGGTTACTCTCTCTTCTCCTCTCCATACTGTTCTCTCTGGAAGAAAGTCACTCTGTGTAGCCTCAACCTAAGGAATGGAGGGTTATGCTCTATCTCTTGGAGAAGGGAGTATCTACATAAATTGTGTGTGTGTGTGTGTGTATACATATATACGTTTGTATAGATATATATAAATATATATATCACGTAAATGAGGATATATTGGAATTCTCTTGTTCATTCAATCATTTATTTATAACAGTATAGCTTCATGAATATTTATTTTATACCTTGCATTATAATCTAATACTACTTGATTTTGTTGTTCACATGGTTCCAGCTTTGGCCATTGAAACACTTCCATATTTCTGGTGCCATAAGGTGTTCCATACTCATCCTGTGCTGTCCTTATCCTAGCAATAATATCAGCCATTTCTACAAGGAACTCTGGTTTCTTTTAGTGGAAAGGGTATTTAGAACCAAGATCTGGCCACCAGGTATACTTACTGATACTGATATGTCATGATATCCAGGCCTTCGTAGTGCATAGAGCTACGATATAGATCTACATATGTAAGATGTGTAAGAAAAAGGAGTTAATCATGATACTTCCAATTTCAATCCAATGATGCAGGGCATATTCTACTCTTTCCCTTCTCAGGCTTGTAACCCAACAGTAGGAGTGTGGCTCCCATTATCCTCAGTATATGTATCATTTGCTCAAGCCTAGAATACACAGAAGATAGTTTCAAAATTGCTGGCCTGGTATTGCAATGAAATACAAGAATGTAGTACTTGAAGATAATGAGTTCTGTATATGGGACAGAGGCAGTAGAGGAAGGAAGTTAAGAGTTCAAATTTATCATGTCCAAAATGTTGACTTTGGACAAGTTATGCTGCCTACTTGAGCCTCAATTTCCTCATGTATAAAATGGCAATAAGGATGATGCCTACCTCATTGGGTTGTTGTGAGGATTAAATGGGCCATAGCTATAATAATATTCAGGACATGGAAGCTAAATGTTGTTTTAGACACATTCTGGGAACTCACTTTAATATACTGTGTAGAGGGAAAGCAAGGAACAAAATAGGGGAAACCTTAAGGGGTGCCTATACATTATTTTCTAGGCCAACTACCAAGGGAACTGTTAGCAGAGGGATAAAACTGAGACTTGCTACCTTGTTCCAGGCATTACTGTAGGCAATGGGGATACAGCAGTCAACAAAAACCAGTAACAATCCTTGTCTTCACAGAACTTAACATTCTAGTATGGGAATGTTTTGTATATCTACTGCACTTTAATAAACTATCCCAAAACATGGTGTCTTCAAATACAACTTTTTATTTCCTGAGTCAGGAATGCTGAGTGAGGAATTCGGCCCAGCCTGGCAGCTCTGTTCCATATAGTGTTAGTCATATCATTCACTTGACTCCATTCAGCCAATGGCTAGGATAGGCTAGGAAGGTCGAAAAGGCTTTATATACATGTCTGGAGCCTTGGTACTTACCCATATGTGACCTCACATCACTTGGCTAGCTTAAATTTCCTTTGGTCTTGCTGGTCTGAGGGTAGCTGATCTTCTTACTTGTCTATCGGATTCCAAGAGGAAACACTCCAGACATCAAAGACAGAAGCCCAGACCGAGTGAGGGGGGAAAGAGACTCCATTTCTTGATGGGGGAGTGGCAGTATCACTTCGGAAAAGAGCATGTGGGATGACAGCTAATGTAGTCATCTTTGGAAACAATCTACCTCTGAGAGAGATAACAAAGATAAATCAGTGAAAATGAATTGTAGGAGAAAACTAAAGCAGGGAAGGGTGTAGTAGGAATTGCAATCAGGACTCTTTGAGAAATTTATGTTTTCATTAAGACTTGAAGGAAATACAGAAAACTGGAGCAAGAACATTCCAGGCAGAGGAAACAAGAACAAAGGCCACAAGGAGGAATACGCTTTTTGTATTCAAGACAGCAAAAAGGCTGATTTGTCTGAAGCAGAAGGAGTGAGGGGTCTCAAAGCAGGAGGTGATAAAATCAGAGAGGTAAGGGGTTAGCAGATCATGTAGAGTCCTGTAGGTCATTGTAAGAAGTTTGGCTTTTACTCTGAATTAAATGGAGAGCCTTGGTGATTTCTGAGTAAGAAAGAAATACACATTGTATGTTAAATTATCTTTTCACAGGATCCCTCTGTCTACTAGACTGAGCACACCATAGGAAGCTAAATAGAAGTAGGAAGACCAGTTAGAGGACAATTGTAATAATTCAGACAAGAGATGATGGTGGCTTGAATGGGGGTGGAAGCAATGGAGAGGTGATAAGGGCTTGGATTCTTGGACAACAAGATTTACTGATGAATCGGACATAGAGTAGAGAGGAACGAGAGAAGCCAGGATGATCTCAAGATTCCTGACCCTCGCAACTAGCGGGATGGAGTTGGTATTCTCCAGATGAACTGAGAAGATCAAGACCAGGAGTGAAGAGTAGAAGGTCATGTTAAGTTTGGAATGATTATTGAACTTCCAAGTGCAGCTATTTAATAAGAAGTGGAAGATGTAATTGATACATGCACACACTTTTAGATACATAGGAAATTTTTGGAAACCTACATTAAAAACGGTTAATAGCAGCATTAACTCTGGGTAATGGGAATCTTCAAAAATGGCACTGGGGTATAAAAGGAGAGACTTCTTCTTTGTATGGTTGATGAAATGAATCAAGTCATCACAAATAAATCTTATCAGAAAAGCCCACATTGAGCCAGGGTCTTGGCAATGTCCTTCAAGCTCTGATACTGATTTCTATGACTGTGAATTAACTGCTAATTTTTACCTTCACTTCCTCCTCAGAGCTCTGTGAAATTTGGAGTGTGTAAACAGCCTCTCATTCACTTGCCTCATCTTGAAAACAGCACCAAGAGCTCTCAGCACTTACCTACCTCACAGGAAATTTGAGGTTGGATGAGATAAGGTGTTCAAATACTTTGAGTTACCACAGAGACAGGTGCTCGTGTAGGCAGGTTATCATGAGTCCTGGAATATTAAGACATCGTAAAAAGGAGCTGTTTCTGCCTTTTGATCACACAGGCATTTTGATACTCTTGAACTATTACTCTTCATTTTGTCTGCCGTAGAATGAGTGTTTCTCCCCAAACAGTATTCATTTTAGCATTTTTGTTCATGCCTTCTGTCAAACAAGATTTCCACAGCCTTTGATTTTTATCAAGATTTACTTGACTTTATTCTTCAAAGCATTTAATTCAAAGTTCGCTCTATCAGTGGGTGGATTAGTTGAGTAACTGAAATATCAGTGATGAATGCCATTAGAGTTTGTTAAATTATTTCTCTTCACAGGAGATGTACTTACCAAAGTCATGTACTAATGAACAATGAAGTGACTGTCTAAATAGCAGACATTGTTAAAAGAAGTTACCGGTACACAGTGAATGAAAAATAATAAACAGTCACGGCTCTAATGAATGTTCATTCAATGCCTCTTAAGCATTCTTCTAAGGCCATTATCATGTGTCAGGTACTGTATTAGGTGTTATGAATACGAGAAGAAAACACATGTCTTTTCCCTCATGAAGCTTATATTCTGTCAGAGAAATGCCACATTGTGTTTTAAGTTTGGCGTCACCATTTTAATGAAGTATTTGAGATGCTAGGCAGAAAGGAATTTGGGTGCTGGCTGTATCGTTTCTGGGAATTATGTAGTTGATGACTATTATTTTGAAAAAAAAATCACCTTTAGTCCCACAAAGGTGAGGAGAAACCCAGAAAATCACCACCAAGCAGAATCACAAAGTACAGTCAGTGGAAAAAATTGCAAGTCTCAGGAAAGATGAGCCATCTTTATATGTAAGACCTTTCTTAGAACTAGAACTTACAAGAAATTTAGGCTGAATGTTCTAAAAACAACATAAGATTAAAAAAAAAAAACACCCAAACAAAATTTATGTTAAATACAGGCTAAAGAGTCACAGATATTATGGACTCCTGGGAGTGGCTTCTGCACCTGGAAGGTGGTCGAAGTAGATTGCCTTTGAGAGTCCTTCCCAGCCTGAAGGAACCTAAATAAGTACAATTGTGAAGTGATATTTTCTCTAGAGAAAGATTTCTTAACAACCAAATATACTCAAGATGCTAAGATTCTATTTATATTTTATAATTATTTAACAGTGATCTCAAACCAGAGATGGAGTTAAAGAAAGCAAACAGACGTTAATTACCGAATAGAGTTAAGTAAAAGTATAGATTTTACCAGATATTGTTTTGCCTTCAGTTCATTAGAAATCTTACCATTCGCGGGCCAAACGTCTGTCAAATTTAATTGGTAAACCACTAACTGGTCAACGGTCAGTCCAGAGTCCCCCAACACCACAAGCATCCCCAATTCCCCAGAAATCTTGCTAACGTCTTTCCCCTTGCTTTTGCCTCCCTGTTCTTTTTTTTTAAAAAAACGATTTTATTTATTTATTTGACAGAGAGAGAGAGAGATCACAAGTAGGCAGAGAGGCAGGCAGAGAGAGAGGGGGAAGCAGGCTCCCCACTGACCAGAGAGCCCGATGCGGGGCTCGATCTCAGGACCCTGAGATCGTGACCTGGGCTGAAGGCAGAGGCTTTAACCCACTGAGCCACCCAGGCACCCCCTTGTCTCCCTGTTCTAATTAATTTTCCACCCACATTTCTGATTTCAGTGCCAACTCCAGATGACTCTTGCTTCATCTTATAATTGAGCTTGCCATTCCTCGCTTCTATAATTATTCTTAAAAAAAAGACCTCCAAAGTAAAAATAAAAACTCACATTTTTGATTGGCAGCTTCTCCTAGTTGACTGGCACCTAGGTGCTCATCTGAAGTTAATGAGCATTTGATTGCAACAGTTCCTCTGGCTCTGATTCAAAAAGTGGTCATGGCAAAGCCATTGTCTTGCTTTTAAATGGTGGTGAGACATCAATGGAGGGGGTCCACCAGATATCAGAATTCACGTTAATACTGTTACACATGACCACTGGCTCCTTACCTTGCAGCCACCTCATGCTGGGCTGTCTCCCAAGCAGCCTATCACCTGTTTTTTGTGCTTTGAACAACTTCAGGCATTGGGACGATAAGAATAGCCTTAGCAGCTAACATTTATTGGACAAGGACTGTTTCCTTGGAACTTTGCAGATAGCTTTATGTGTGGTTGCTTATTGAAACCTCACAATGACCCTCTGAAGAGGGTCCTATCATTACCTTTTTACAGGGTCTGAGCTTAGCGGACCTAATGCTGACTGACCCAAGGCAGGTGGGTAAATGCAGCGCCCCTCCCTCAGCCCTCCACTGGGTGACTTCAGCACTGCAGATGGCCTGGATGGAGACTGTGGGGTGGGACTCCCTGTGGGAGGGAGCTGGGCCATCACACCTTCGCTTTCTCTTCTCCGTGCCTGCCTCCCCTTCTAGGGGAGCTCATTCTTGCCTCTTCTTGACATGTACGTGTATATCTTTTTTTTTTTTAATATTTTATTTATTTGACAGATTGAGAGAGAGAGAGAGAGATCATAAGTAGGCAGAGAGGCAGGGAGAGGGAGAGAGGGAAGCAGGCTCCCTGCTGAGCAGAGAACCCGATGCGGGGCTCGAGCCCAGGACCCTGAGATCATGACCTGAGTCGAAGGCAGAGGCTTTAACCCACTGAGCCACCCAGGCGCCCCTGTACGTGTATATCTTGTCCTTGTTTTGTTTCACCTCAGGAAATTATCTGTAATTCAGCTAAAGCTTCTACCTAACGCATGCAGATATTGTGAAGTTCCAGAGTTTCTCTCTACGTATCTCAGTAAAGTTTTGCTAAAGAAGGATGAGTTAAGTGAGCAATTTACTAAAAACAGGATTGATGAAGGAACATTCTCTGATCTGAAGGGGAAAAATATGGAGACTTTTGTGGCCATGGAGGAACAGAGCGGTGAACCTGTTGGGATCCGTCTCTTCACTGGAATGCGAGTTAGCACAACAGGGAATGTGTCTATCATCCCATGAGGAAAGGACATGAGTTGTTTAATGAGATATGTTCTCTCTTCAATTCATGGTCCCAGGAATCCATTCAGGGGTCAAGCCCTTGGGAAACATGGAAGATTTGGGTGTCCCCTTCCCTCCGCCTTATAGAATTAAAAAACAGGAGTACAATACAACCTATTAAATTTAAATCTTAGACATGTGCTGGACTATAGTTTTTTTTTTTCCTTATTGAAAAATCTGGCCTCTCTCTCTCTCTCTCTCCTTCCCCCTGCCCACACGCTCATGTGTGTGTTGTTGGATTGAGATTTGTTTAGTTTTGTAAACTGAGTAATCCAGTACTGAGCATTCCAAATGTAAGTTTCCAGAAGACCCCAACGAATTGCAAAAAGGAGAAAGAGGAGTTAGTCTAAAGTTCATCAGCTTCTAAACTGAATGCCTAGCAGCACCTCACTAAGACTCAAGGAATGCATTAGACTCATAGTTTCCAAATTGCCCTGGAGAACCCCAAGGTCCTACAAAGCAGCTTCTGGGACTACAAGAGCGGGATAGGGAGGAAGCAGGATGGGGAGGCCATGCACTCCTTACTCCCTTTCCACTCCAGTGTAGTTGCACTGTGATCTGCTTTACTATTAAAACACCCACATAACATTTTGCTTGGCAATGGGGTCCTGCTGCTGAAACAAAAGCATAGTATTGTATACTTGTCATTTTAAAGCTGGTTACTGATCCGAAAAGTACTTGTTTGTTTGTTTGTTTGTTTGTTTGTTTGTTTTTGGCACTGGAACTGAACCCCATGAATCAACCCAACTAATCTATAATCTCCAAGAAGACAGAGACTAGCCTTCATCCTCATCCTCCCCTGCCCAGCAGCTGGCAGAGCCCTACATGTGATGGGGACTAGCAAAGTGTTGGCTGAATGCATGTCGTGTTTTCCCAACTACATTAATAATACAGGTCATCCACTACTTCCCAGGAAGTTCACAGCAGAAAATAAAACAACAGAGTATTTTCATTGGGGTTGATCAGGCTTGTGGTACATTTAGTCCAACACTTTCTGGGCTCTCCACTCGAAGCATTTTATTTTAGTAACTGATTTGGGTTGAAATCAATCTAGAGTAGAATCATATCTCTGCATTTTTACTGAGTTTCATTTCTTGGGATGCTTTGCAGCACGAAATAGCAAAGGTGTGGAAGTATCCTGGGCACACTATTCTAATTTTCTGAAGAAACTCTGAATGATTCATTTGGGAATGATGTCAGCGTTGCTCTCCTAACTGACTATTTAAAAAGCACTTTTGGTATCACAAATTACGAGAAAAAAAAAAAAAGTACAGTTGAATTTCCCACAGAGGAGAGCAGGAATCATGAACTCCATTCAAAGGGCTTTGTGTGGATGCATGAGGTTTGCCCTGGGCCTGTGACTGTTTCCTCCTTGCAATCTGTTCACGGCTCTGGGTCACTCTTCACAACCCTTCAGGCCTCTCCTTCCCTCTTGCCTACTGAAAAGAGAAGTTGATAAACTCAGTCATGCTCACATGTCGCCGGTGGAAGCAATTTAATGTGCCACCTTCTCCTTGCAAAGAGGTTGGTAGGTAAGAAGAATTAAGTCAACAGGGTCACGTCAGTGACCTGGATACATGTGAGAAGTTATTTCTCTTCTTAATATATTTTCTTTTTTAAATGAAGCCAGGGGAGGCTTGGTCCTCTCAGCACCTCTGTATTGACAAAGCATGACTCAGAACTAGCCCCTGCCGTCCATGGACTTCACAGGTAACCAGTGATGTGTACAGGCTACTGTTTTTCCTCTGCTAGAGACATGGCGAAGGTGCTCCCCCAATACCAACCATCGCCACTCCGGCCCTCCTGGCTCGAACAGAGTAGGTCACAGGTGATCTGGATACACTAAGCCCACATGGTGGAGTTCTTTAGAAACTGAACAGAAGGCAAACACTTCAGCCTGACATTCAAGGCAGTTTATCTGACTTCACTTTCTCATCCACTTTATTGCTCTAATCCCCAGTCATGTGCAATTACACCATTTCAGGCCCTCGGCATACCCTGTATTTTCAAGCTTTTTAAGGCCATCTATCGCTATGGAAACAAATTACCCCCCCCCCAAAAAGTTACTGGTTAAAAAAAATAAGCATTTATTATCTAAGTATAAGTTTTTGTGGGTCAAGAATTTCGGAAGCACTTAGCTGGATGGTTCTGGAGGCTGGAATTTCTCAGGAGGCTGCTCACACCGGGGATTTGCTCCCAAAGTGGCTCACTCAAAAGGTGGGGGTTGTTACTGGAGGAGGGCTCAATTCCTCTTCAGCTGGGTCTCTTCCAGGACTGTTTGAGGGTAGCTGCTGGCTTCCCTCAATATTCCCCGAATATTCCATGGTGAACACAAATCACCCCTGGCTTAGAACCACAGTTCTAGATGTTAAAAGTTCTGTCATTTATTTTTGTAACCCCGATACTGAACAGTTTTAATATGCTGGTGCAGTCACTATTCTAAAAGACTGTTCTAACAAATCTAGAACGTGACTTTTTTCTTTAAACTTTATGTTGCTGGGGACCCTGACTTGTCCTGTCCAACCTTTCCCAGGCTTCTTTCACTCCCGACTCCAGTAGCCTTTCAGTAAATTCCCCCACCCTTGCTCTTTTTTTCAAGGTCTGGCTCAAATACTTCTTCTAGTTCTCCCTGATTTCCTTAGATGGAATTTATCTTTTCTTCCCCTTCATATTTCTGTTATAATGCTTTCCATAGCTTAGTGGTAGACTCAAGTTTATATATACTCAATCAGGTGTCTCCTGAATGCTTCCTGGGGCCAAGCATTATGCCCAGAATAGTATATGCTGGATCTTATTGTGAATGAAATGGATTTTCCTTTGGGCTCTAATACAAAAGGATATACCAAGGGACCACATCACAAGGGGAAGTTTGGAAGCTAGTCTGGCAAAACTTGCACTTAATGCTCTTTTGCTATTTCATATTTATTAGTGTCTGGGAGTACAATGAGAAAGTTGAGCACTCACTTTGGATCATGAATGATGATGTTCGAATTCTGTCTCACTCACCATGAGACTTTATGCAAGTTACTTAATTGTTCTGTGCCTTAAATCACTTATTTGGAAAATGGTGATTGTTATGATATTACCCTGAGGGGATAAAACGAGGGAGATCAACTTGGAGATGCTCTAGCTGAATTAGAAGAGGGAGAACCAGAGGCTCACTCTCTTGGCATCATTCTCTCTGGTTGCTACCTCAAAAGGTATCAACTCAGGAGCCTAGGGCTCTCTAGATTAGTTCAGAGACAAATACCAACAGCCATTCCAGTGGCTTTACTGATAGGAAAGTTGAACAGATGAGTAAAGAGCTTGTCCAGGCAACATGGCTAGTTAATGGTAAACCAATGACTAGAATTCAATTCCCCCAACTCTTAAACTGAATACTCTTTCCACAAACTCAGCCAACTCTATTGCTGATGTCAACGAATCCTCCTTCAGTTTGCATTAGTTTCTTGAACTGGCATTTAAGGTCCTGCACGTGGTCCAATATATCCTACCTTTCTCCTATTGTCAATTATACTTAAGCCATGCCAATCTTTACCATGTTCTATGGGTTCTTACCCCCAAAATAGGCTCACTACTTAACCTAATTCATTCTTTTCCACAACTTTCACGACTGCATTCCCCCTTAAACTCCTCCGGGAACCTACTGGATAAACTGGCTTCTATTTTGTTTATTTCTCCTAGATTTGAAAAATCTTCCTACTACGCCTTGCTCTCACGTTGTCCCAATATACTCATAGTATATAATTTTGCATTGCTTAACTCATTTTAGTAGTGAAAAGATACAAGGCATTTTGTACTTGTGGAAAAATTGCCTTGTAAAAGTTCTCATACCCCTCTCTGATCTCTCAAAACACTTAATATTAGATGTTTGTGATATACTGAACACTTTTATATCGCCTATTGTTTTTATGTATTTTCTTTTCAACTAATTTCTCAGGTACACTGGTGGTAGATAGGGATTGCTTTAAATGTCTGTCTATAGATGTATTACTGTACGTAGAATGCAAATTCAAGCAGTAATTCACCTTGATATTCTCTAATACAGTTGATCCTACAAACACACGAACTTTTCAAGAATAAGTATTCTTTTTAATTTTACAAACCTCTGTGGTGCCTAACATAGGGTTCTTATACAAAAAGTATTTGGATACATTTTTAGATATCTCTTAAAGTCTAATACTTTCACATGAAGTAAAAAAAAATGGGGCTGGGTTAAAATTCTTTTAAGAATATATGTATGCATGTGTATATGTTAACTAGATCTTCTCATTCCTTTCTTTATACATTTGTTACAATGTTATATGTCACACTATAGAAACAAAGTAAGAATTCATATGGCAGGCCCTGGGTTTTAGGTTTGTTTCCCGCATTATCTTATTTAATAATCATGGTTATCCTATGAGGTAAATACTATTTTTACCTTAAAGATTAGAAAAACCCCCAAGCCCCAAACTTAGATGATGTTAAAAAAAAAAAAAAAAAAAAGAAAGAAAAGAAAAGTCCCAAATCACACAACTGGTCACGCAGAGCTAGAAGTTAATTCAGGTCTAATCCCAGAATCCACACTCCCAACTACCATGCAATGTGACCGCTGGCAAGTCTTCTGTTTGCTTAGTGGGCTACTGAGTTAATTCATATGCTTAGAGCAATGCCCTACACATATTTACCCAATACTATTCCTCCATCGGCATTTCACTGTGACAGGATTAAAAGACTAGTAAGACATGCCCCTTTCCTGAAAAACTTAATTTGTGATAGGCAGAATTCCAAAATGGCATCCCAAGATGTCTTGCCCTTTGAATATACCATGTCCATGATTACATGATATGCAAAAGAGACTTTTCCAGATGCAATTAAGGTTACTAATCAGTGGATCTTGAATTAATGAAAAGGAAAATTATACTGATGGGCTACATCTAGTCACATAACTCCTTAAAAAGTAGATCCTCCCTCCCAAAAAAAGTTTTCCCCAGCTGGTGGTGGATGGAAAAGTCAGACAGATTTGAATCAGATAGATTCAACTCCTCCATGAGGATTTAATCCACCAGACTTGATGAGTTGTTGCTATCTTTGAAGACGGGGCCATGTGTAAAAACCGGAGAACCACCTCCAGTTCCTGAGAGTGACCCCTGGTCAATCCACAAACACCAGGAACTGAATTCTGCCAACAACCCAATAACAGATAAGCCTAGAAGTGGATTTTCCCTAGAGGCTCCAGATTAGAGAGCCCGAGCTGGAGGACACCTTCATGTCAGTCTTGTGGGATCCAAAGCAGAGAACCCACTGGAACCCATGCAGAATTCTGACCTAAAGAAATGTCAGATAATGAATGGATGTTGCTTTAAGTTGATAAGTTTATAGTAATATGTTATGCAGGAGACAAATTCACAAAACTAATACGTGAGGGAACAGAAAACTATGAACAAAGGTTTGGGATTTAGAGGTATAAGTAAAGTACAAAGAAAGGAGTGTAATTACCCTGGTGGAGAGGTTGAAGAGGACATGAAGTCTTGAGGAATTTAGAGATGCTACCATTTTGAAGAATGAATAAAATTTGCTGGCTGTGGGCTGAGGGAAGTGGGGAAGAGAGGGAAAAGCGATATTCTAGGCAGAGAGGATAGTATGAGAAAATAATGAGCAAGCAGAAACTTGTTGAGGCAATGTCCAAATGCTGAGAGCAGCAAGAGGAATGCACCCAGTAGGGTGTGGCAGGTTGGAAGGGGGCTGTGATGCTTTCTGTCAGCTGTGGAGAGGTTTGGACTTCTGTTCTGCCAGCATTGGCAACACTTACTGAAGAGTCTTTTAAAACTAATTGAAAATATCTGAAGGCTTGATGGAGTATTTATTATGTATCTATAATTTTATATTTTATATATATTAATACATGTTTTAATACTTGAGGTAAGTGGATAGATAACTCTTAACACTTTTTCTCCTCTTTAATATAAAATGAAAATTGCCACAACTAAGTGAATTAAGATATGTTTATTAAATGGCTAAATTCAACAAAAATGTATGTACTCACAAAAACAGAAAGAAAATGTTTTTTGAGTAGACAAATATCAAAATACAACGCTCAGAAAACTACCCATTTTCAACAAAACCTATCTATTTAAAAAAACTTTTTTTTGACTATAGTTGACACACCATGTTAATTAGTTTAAGGTATACAACATAGTGATTCGACAAATCTATAGGTTATGCTGTGCTCACCACAAGTGCAGCCACCATTTGTCCCTATACAACACTATGACAATACCATTGACTATATTATATTCCCTGTGCTGTGCCTTTTAT
Source organism: Nasua narica (assembly GCA_028533885.1). Classification (NCBI taxonomy): domain Eukaryota; kingdom Metazoa; phylum Chordata; class Mammalia; order Carnivora; family Procyonidae; genus Nasua; species Nasua narica. The sequence goes on from CM052812.1 coordinate 18,873,964, forward strand.
TCCCATTCCTTACTCATTCCATGACTGGAAGACTATATTTCTCACCACTCTTCACCCATTTTGTCTATCCCCTTCCCACTGGGAAACATCAGTTTGTCTTCTGTATTTATAGGTCTGATTCTGCTTTTTGTTTGAACTATTCTATTTTAATATCCTGGAACATGCTTATGACATGCCGTAATTATGTATACACAAGATCTTTTCAATCTCTCTCTCCTTCAGTAATACATAAAGAGATTACCATATACCTGAAAACAAACTGCTGTGATTTAATACACAATTTTCAGTAAGATTTGGAATGATTTTGCCTAGTTTTCTAATTATCAAACATGCCACGATTGGCCTTTTTCCTATATTCAGATAATAAAAAATATTTATGTAATAAATTTCCTCAGAGAAAAGGAAGCTTTTTTTAAAAAAAGAAATGTTAAATATTTCTGGTCATGTTTCAGATTCAGAAGTAAAATGTTGAAATAGTATAAATGAGCCAGGATTGTTCATTTCTCTCCCCCTCCCCTGAGGAGCTCCGTGGGAATAAATTAAGCACTAAGGGAGGTACATTAGAATAAGGAGTCTCCTTGTGGCTAACAGTAACTGAGTATCCTAGGTCCCTAATTTATTATCAGAATGACTTTAGCTCTGGGCAAATTCTGCATCAATAACATAAAACTAAGATTATATCAGTAAATTTTTAGAAGAGTATACTGTAAGAAGGATTATATGTAAATATTTAACGATTATTAGTTATAGCAAGATTATACAATATTAGTCTTATAATAATCAGCACCAGCTTTGGGTATGTCTTTCTGGTTAAGCTGATTTCACAACAGTTTAATTCTATTAGTCTAGCACAGAAGGGGGTACCTAAAGAAAAAGGCAGCAAATGTCTTCATGAATCAGTTCCTTTAATGTATAGAAATTTTAATCACATGACATTGGCATCCTTACCAGTCTTTGGTACTTTAAAAAATACCCATAATAGAATACTTTTTTTTTTTTAGAAAGAGAGCTAGCAGAGTCGGTGGGAGGGGCAAAAGGAGGGAGAATCCCAAGCTGGTGCTCTGCCCAGCATGGAGCCCAACACGGAGCTCTATCTCAGGACCTTTGCAATCACGACCTGAGCCAAAATCAGGAGTTGTATACTTAACCGCATGAGCCACCCAGGAGCCCCATGAATATGTTTTAATCCAGATGCTTGACCTACATTTAATTAAAAAATAAAAATTAGAAACAATGTCAATTACACAAGCATGTTATAAAAAAATAGCACCCCCTAGAGTGTCTTTAATATTTTTAATATTTTTATTTATTTATTTGACAGAGAGAGAGAGATCACAAGTAGGCAGAGAGGTAGGCAGAGAGAGGGGGAAGCAGGCTCCCCGCTGAGCAGAGAGCCCGATGCGGGGCTCGATCCCAGGACCCTGAGATCATGACCTGAGCCAAAGGCAGAGGCTTTAACCCACTGAGCCACCCAGGCGCCCCTAGAGTGTCTTTAAATGAAATCTTGTCATTTAAAACTTCAAAGGTAATGACACCTTTTCTAGTGTTAACTAAAAATATGCACGATCCAAAATAAACTGTTTTTTCATAGAACTATTATTAGCAGTGAAGCAGTTATATTAAACATGTAAACATTTAAAAATAGTGATGCCTTTGAAATATAAGGGCACAAAGTCATCTCTGTCTACTTTATAGTTTAAGACTAACAGAACACTGTATAAATGGTCATCAGTTAAAGTTTAATTACTATTCAATAATTCACTCTTTAAGAAGACAAGGACTTTGATAAATTCTGACCACAGGGAGAGATATTTTCCCTGCCAAAGCACTGCTCTTCTTGTTCCTGGTACAGTGTTCTGACTGTATCTAGTATAGTTGTTCCTCATTCATGGTAACACAGGTGATCACATTCAAATGGCATTTAACATAAATTGCGCCACTCTGCCCTATAATTTCATTTTGGACTGAATTAATTAACTTCTCAGTAGGTGACTGAGGTGCTGAACACAAGCCTAAGGAAATACTTGACTGTTTAACCTACCTTACATGAATCATCTCTAACACAAGGATTTTTAATTTTTAATTATTCCATTTTTAATAAACATTTTAATAAAAATTTATTTAGTAGGATCTTAAAGGGTAAAGATAAGGCATTTATAATAAATGAAATTAGTTTTCCACATACATGCGTATCCATTTAAAAGAAGTCAGGGGGCACTGCAGACAGTTGAGGAGGATTTAACCAAACTCACCGAGAGTTGGCACGCCTGATATTCTGAAAGACTGTTTACCTTAGGAGGTGTGTGTTTATAATAACAAAATGCCTTCTTTGTCCTTGGCAAGATGTTTAAATAGAAAGCTCACCACTTTGTAGCAACTAAAAATAATACTATCTTAATGCTGTTTTAAGTAATTCATGTCCCAGAGCTTGAAATGTAAATGTAATTTTTTAAGACATTATCTTCAGATCATCAGAATTATCATATCATAAAATATCTATTCTTTCTAGTTCTCTTATTATAATATTACCATCAAGATCTGACAGCTAACTCTGTTTTCAACTTTATAGTCTTCATATATCAAGAAACAAATTAAAAGGACAAACAAGGAATGTGAAAAGGCAGCTCATAAAAAGCTGAAATGTCTTTTATTACATGACATTTTTATCTGTCATAAACTTCCGGTTTAGGAAATGAGAAAACAAATACTTCTTTTGACAAACTCCTTGACAAAGTGTTTAACTAAGTATTTTTAGATTTTTTTTTAACTGTGGAAGGAAGGAAGGAAGGGAGTAAGAAGGAAAAAAGGAAGGGAGGGAGCCCAGACTTTGTATTAAACCTTTTGGGGGAAGTGAACTAACATTTAACGAACACCACGTTAAAGGAAGTGAAGCTGAACCCTTCGGCCTGCTCCCAGAGGCTCTGTAGCATACAGGAAGATGAGCCCCCAGAAATAGCCTGAATAACTGTGGTCCTTGGTCAGGCTTCACATAAATATTTCTAGGAGGAAGGGCCTCTGCCTTGTTTCAAAGTGTCCCACTGAGGGCACAACTGCTAGGTAGTTTCTCTATGAATAAATTCTCTTTCCAGTACACCTTAAAACCTTCTTGATATAATATGCATGAGGAAATGACAAGAATATAATTTGGAAGTTTTAACACTGGTTGTTATAAGAAAGGTTCGACTAAAAAAAAAAAATGCTTAGATGCCAGTTTCAGAAACAATTTTGCCTGCAGCATCTTCTAGCTCAATAATTTAGTGGCAATGACAGTCACGAATGCTGTCAAAAACAGCAGTAAGGTTTAAAAAATAAACAAAAATTCAAACAATAATAGCCTGTAGATTTTTAATATGTCATTTACTGAATTGGCAACTACAACAGAATTTATGAGAGCCTTCCCATTAGAAAAAAACAAATTAATCCTACCTTTGCAGGTTTTCATGCATGTGATTGTCTCTACAATCCTCTAAAGGCAGGCACATAGGGCTTCCTTCTCATCAAATACTATGTCTATCCTGGTGTCGCCGGTCACCAGAGACCTTTTGTATCATTACTACTCCAAGTCACAATTCTTACTAGGAGTCCCCGGCAAACACAAAAGTAACCTGGCAGTTACATCATTCTGTATAAATGAAGAAAGACTGCTATCTAAAAATAATGAAAGGCTCCATTTAAATTAATGTTACTTTTTTGTCAAGTGTTCATTTTACTTTGTAATAATGTAGTTCTGATCCAAATAGAGTTGTTGTGAGCTTTAAAAAGATCTCTAGAGATTATACACAGGGCAGTAATTTAATTCTTATATTTTTATTTCTTGCAATGACATTTAGGGTTCAGTATGATTTCAGATTTTTTGTGCCGTTGCTGACACCTTATGGAAACTGTTTTATTTGGAAATTCTGATTCAATTTTTTAAACTGTTCAGCTCTTGTTTACAAGAAGCATTATTATTTATAAAATGGATTTTTGTTCCTTTAAGGTATTCATCCTCTCACTATTTATTCCTCACTTGATTTCATAATCCTGTTTGGGTCACAATGATTAGTTGCTATGGAAATTACCTCCTATGGAAATGATTCCGATGTCATTGTTGTAAGAATATGACTTTTAATGAATAATATCAATAGCAGACATCAACCATTACTAGAAAAAGGAAATTTAATTAAAATATTTTAAAAGGATTAATTCTGAAAATTATTATCATGGCCAAGTTTTCTGATATTTTTGAATCAGCCATCTGCTTTTTAAATAAGTATTAAATGAATTTTAAGGTGTTAATCAGCTACTCACTTCCCCAAATTCCAATGTCACAATGGAAATTAGCACCATGCATAGAAAAGTGGAAATAAAGAACATTTCATTTACCTTTTCTCTAAACTAATAAATGACCTTCACTAACAACCTTCACTTATGAGAGTTAATGTCAACAGGATTTCAGGGCTCATCAAGGAAACAACTTTGAATAACACATTATAAATTCCCTTTAAAGATGAAGAATTTAATATTCCAAAATTTATCCCAGGAATTTGAAAGGTCAGTGAGTTAACTAGTGAGTTAAACAATAGATGAGAGCCAGTGAACCATTAGATGAGAATTCCAGAATTCTAAGAAGAGATTTTCTTGGGTGGATTCTATAATTTGTGGTTTGAATAAAACTTTTGAAACATTCCATTAGTATTAAAACTCTCACAATGAGAATATGGCTCATATTTAACACATTTTAAAAAACTAGACAGTTTCTCCCCAAAGAAATTTTAATGTCTTCTGCCTAGTGCTTGCTCACTGCTGGCACTAATTTAGGAATAAATTAACCCTTCAAACAATTAGGATATTGTCTGAAACTGCCTCCTGCACTCTACCAGGGAAATCACTTATATTCCGAAGATCAGAAGTAAAAGAGAAATCCAATTCTTTATTATAAAGCATTTTTATATGTAATAGCTTATTAATTACTGATGTAAATCACTATCATATTTACCAACATAATTACATATTACTATATCTCTAGTGCTTCTGAATTAAGCCTAACAGTTATAGATTTTGTTAAATGCTTTATGCATTAAGAGTTTTCTATACTTGTGCCTGCAACCATGATCTAGGGTCCAAAATTTCTTTGATAGATTTCTGCCTTGGAGCTGGCACTGGCTTGACTTGAAAATTGGTTTTAGTGTCTATGTGTTCACCATCATTTAAATTATTTTTCCTGGCAGGAAGAACTTTTCGAGGAGCAGCCATCGGTTTCTGTAAGTGATGCATTAGGGTTGATAATTTGGTATCCAAAGGCGAGGTCCAAGATACACTTGTTTTTTCCCAGTTGTCCTTAACCAATTGATCTGGGTTACTCTGTGTTTTTAAGCTGAATGGAGATTTATCAGAAGGAGGAAGGGGAGCACGTCTTTTTTTCCCTTTCCCATCATGTAACTGCTTGCTTGAAGGAGATAATACCTTTTTCTGGATAACCACTTGATGATTTCCATCAAAGAGGCTGGCCCAAGGAGGTGGTGAGGAGTCTTCATGCTGACCAATAAGAAACTGTCCATTTGTCTCTTCAAGGTTTTTTTGTATTGTATTGGTTAAACTTTCAAGTTTTACAGGTGAATCAATGCCTGTAATAATTTTGAGAAAAAATACATGGGGGGAAAATTCAAAAGCTGTGTACGCTTTGAGTTATTGTTTTCTAAACCAGTATCTGTAACACTCATCAAAAACACACTGGGGACGCCTGGGTGGCTCAGTTGGTTAAGCTGCTGCCTTTGGCTGGGGTCATGATCCCGGGGTCCTGGGATCGAGTCCCGCATCGGGCTCCTTGCTCAGCGGGGGGCCTGCTTCTCCTCTGCCTCTGCCTGCTTGTGCTCTCTCTCCCTCTCTCTCTCTGACAAATAAATAGATAAAATCTTTAAAAAAAAAAAAAAACCACATTGGATTGGGGTGCCTGGATGGCTCTGGGTTAAAGCCTCTGCCTTCGGCTCAGGTCATGATCTCAGGGTCCTGGGATCGAGCCCTGCATCAGGCTCTCTGCTGGGCGAGGAGCCTGCTTCCCTCTCTCTCTCACCTCTCTGCCTGCCTCTCTGTCTACTTGCGATCTCTCTCACTCTGTCAAATAAATAAATAAAATCTTTAAAAACAACAACAACAACAAAAAAAACCCACATTGGATAAGCAAATGGTTTTGGTTTAAAAATAACACTACCAACAGAACCAAAAAATAACGAGATCATTCACTGTGCACTGCACACACACACACACACACGCGCGCGCACACACACAAATATATTCCTAATAAATGAGTATAAACCAGTTTTCAAAGGAGTGGAATTACATCAGGACTTTTTTCAATTCTATAAATTAAATATTTATTAAATAACTTTTCTTGGATTTAAAACATATTCTGACTTCTAGGTAAGAGTAGATCCCCTTTTTATAAAAGTCTGATATGTAAACTTGGACAAGTGTAACTGGACTAACATCCTTTCCTGTAGACTAGCAGAGTCTCTGTTAATAGGGAAAAAATTCCAAAACCAGAAACCCAAGGAAACAGAGTGAAGCCCTGACACCAGTTTGGTGATAAGGATGCTGGATGAATTTTTCCTTGGGAAAAAATAAGAACAGAGATAAATGTCTATTAAATTAAACACTGGTATTAAATGAATCACTGGTTGCATCATTTTTAATCTAACATTTTAAAGTATGTGTAAAGTATATATTGGTGAAAAAATAGAATAGAATTTAGTATTGACCTGTGTTTGTTCACAGCACTGTTCGTTCAGGCAATCACACAGAGAAATAAATACCCTTCAGAGTGTGGGAAAATGGAATATTAATGAGTCTAGAAATTTAAAATTTTCCAAAGTATAAACTTAACCAATTTTTTGACCTGAGATGAAAGCTTCCATTTATTAATATTCATTTATTAACATTACTTTAAAACAAATTTAATACAGAAAAATTATAGAACATGATTATATTTTAGAATCTGTAAGTTTACATTTCAGAATTTTCATCAGCTACTCAGCTAATATTTATTTTCAGTGCACCCTTATTCATTTTGAAGCCTTAAATTTTTGTTTGATCTTAAGCATTCAAACTATGAAAAATGTGTATTCATTAATTTTGTATTAATTCATCTATTAAACATGAGTTTCTTAGTCTATAATCATAGTCTTTTTCCATTCATTTTGACTGTGCCCTGAAAATTTTAGCATTTTAATGTCAATAGAATAAGCTGCTTGAGTATGGACAATGTTGTTTTTGTTACCCTGAAGCTTAGAAAAGACAAACCCCACTTACTCATATCGTGGTAGACTGAGGTCGCCTCTTTTGTCAAGAACAAAGGTGGTTTCCGTGGTGACATAATCTCAATTTTCATAAGTTCTTCACAACAATGCTTCCATTGGCCTAAGAAAGACAGAAAAAGGCAGCCTAGTCTAAAACATAAAAGTGAAGACATATACTTCATTTTCAATAGATATCAACATATTTTTTTGCTGTGAAAAGTAAGAGGGAATTATAAAGCATTGCCTTAAAGAAGCCACAAAAACCTAGTACGACCTGTAATTTTGAAGTCCAAGTCTAAGCGCAAGAGTAATCTATTTGAAAAATAAAGTTCTGGCACAGTTGTAAGAAGCTAAGATATCTAGGCTATTAAATACTATACTATTTCACTAAATGGTCTAGTAACTGAAATTTCTATTCATGGCAAAAATTTGTACAACTTCTCTTCCTTTAAATTTAAATAAAAATATCCAATTTAAATAAAAATATCCAACTTCAGACAGTTGAAAGGTAAAAATCAACTGAAATAGACTTATCTAGAGAGAAATAGTGCTTCTCAAAAATGTTGTTAACTTTGAAAATTCTAATTAAGAAATAAGAATTGTTTAACAATTATTTCTTCTAATGATAATGCTTTTCAAAATTCATATAACTAGAAAAATGCTGCATTTTCACTCAAGTAAAAGGTATGTAAGAGACTATTACAATAAAGACACGTCAGTCAAAATTTGAACTGGATCTAATTTATTTTAGGAAGGACACTTTAAATAAAACCGTTTGTCATTTGAAATAAAAAAAATATTCTTAAGCTGTTTTGATTTTTAAGTTAAAATTTAAGAGTGTGGACAACATAAATTTTTCTTTTAATTATGTTTTACTATTTTCATCTTAAAATGCTCAGGCTTATTTCTTCTGAGTGGATATAAAAACTTGAACCATTCCATGTTTATTATGCGCCTCCATGCTGGATAACAACTGTGCCAGAGACTACATGTCTCTATATTCGTGTTATAAAAGTAGGTTATTATGCTTCACTATTCTTACACTCTATCTTACATCTGTAGAAAAGTAAATGTAATACACATGTGCCTCTTTGGAATGATTTATGATGTATATTTTTCTTCCTTTTATTATATGCTCAGTCTCCATACTCAATATCCAATTTAGTTATTTTCCATAGCTTAAAAATAAAAGACATTTCATGTTTGGTCAAATTATCTATTCATTTTCGTTGTTTTAAATCTAATATACAGCCATAGTTATATGGTAATATGCATAAATTTTAAATCTATCACCTTAAATAGCTAAGATACATAAAAAACCGTTTAGTATGTTTTATTACAATGCTAAGTATAGAATATGGTAAAAATTTCAAAATAGCCCACATAGCATCTCATAAAGGGGATGAAGTCTTGAGTTAGAGGCTTCAAAGGTTGCTTTGCAGAATTTAAATCTGGTAGGATCTGAGATCTGATAACTTATTCCTCCCCTCCACTTCCTTTTTTAGATAAATATATAAAAGCCAGCTTTTCCTTCTTGGGGGCAGAAAAAAATAAGGTCTTATCTAATAGAAAAATAATGAAATACTTTGAACTAGCAAACATTTCTCCGTCAAATCTTAGACAAATTATAAAGCATAGTATTTTCTCTACATTGATAGATGAAAGCTTTTCATTGTTAAACTGGTAGCAGAATACTAATCATGTTGAAGACTGGAATATAAAGCCATATTATCCCATGTGTTACTGAAGTCAGAGGTACAAGTGTGGTACGTTCACTGGTCAATTTTACAATGGGAACATTCATTTTATCAGCGGCAAAATTAGTATGCACAGCTATACCTGATACCAATATGTTAACGAAAAATAAAGGCCCAATATGAAATATTAAACACCTGTGTCATGTTCACATAAAATCTGTATATTGGAGATGTTTACGACAATAATATTTACTATAACGTTCCCAAGTCAAAATGATCTGTTATCCTAAGCTGCTTATATAACTCAATTATACTTGAAAAAATTTGTCTTTGATCCATCATTCCTAGCTCTACTTCTTTCGATCATCCAAAACAAGTGTCATTCCTCTTTTACATGTTTGTTAGCTCTCAAATATTAAAAATTAGCTAGGACATCCCCCTTGTCTCCAACCTCCACTCTTCAGGTTGTTCTTCAGCAGCCTAAACAGACCTAGTGCTATTAATATATTCTCATGGTTTTTAATTTTCTCATTCTCCTAATTTTCTACAATCAGAGTCAAGTAATTGAAATTTGCTCTAAATATTAAATTACTCTTAGTTTATTCTGCCCTAAATATCTATGCTGTACTTTGTTCTACACATCAGATTTCATCTAAGATCACAAGAGGCTACATTTAACACTTACCACTCACAATCTTTAGGATAGTATAAACATTTCCATCTTTGCTTCATATCTTCATACACAATGAATTTTAAAGTATAAATCTAATAGAATTTGTACTTTAAAGATCACATAGATTGGCAGATTTTATTCACAAATCATTAAATATTAAAGAAGTAGCCAGATATAAGAACCTAGTTGTCATCACTTTCTTATTTTGACAGTAATATTACAAGATTTGTATCCCTCTAATTCCCCCATTTTAGCACAATAAACTATTTCACCTAATCTGGCGAATAAAAACATGAGACCATCTAGTAGTAGTTGATATTCAGACCATAAGAGTCTGCATTTTTGCCTCCTTTCACCCCTCGTTCCTGTTTTTATATACATAAAAAGTGTAAAACAGCAGAATCACTTCTAAAAATAATATAGTCTTTGTAAGACTCTCTAGAGCAGAGTATTTGAGAAAGCATTTAAAATTTCAGATGTGATCAGCAAAGGAAAGGAAGTTGTTGTCTTTTAAGTTACACGTCTAAGACCAGCTGAAATTTAAAAAAAAAAAATGTATTGCATGCTGATAAGCATGGAAAAAAATATTTAAACACCTATTCAGTGCCTAGGGATAGTACTTAAGGAAAACAAGTCCTAAAGTACTACAGAAGGCTATAGAAGGAGTCCTCTGGTCTCCTGCAGTAGACTAGCAATCTCTTCAGGCCTCAATTTTCTCCTTTAGAGCAGAAGGAAGTCATTTCTGCCTTGCTTCATTGTTTTGAGAAATAAAAGAAGCCATATGGTATGTGGAAGGTAATCAATAAATTTAGTTCCCTTCTTTGCCCCCACCTCAACCATCACTATAATAACTTGACCAAGCCATAGATCACAGTAGACTTATAAAAATTAATCTGAGGGCAGCAGGTATTAACTCTTTCATAAAGTTCCCAAAAATAGATCTTAAGAAGTTCTAAAATTTCTGTAGGATTACTTCTAGGAATTGCAGAAACAACATTCTATCGTTTGGAAATGTCTATCTTTCGTAATTCTATAAAAAAGCATTCTAAAGACATAAAATACTGGTTAGAATCTAACAGTAGGCTTAGTTTGACTAGAAATAGCTGTTATCAATGATCTACATTTTCAATATATGACTTCACTGTTTTCTTGTTGATAAAATTCCTCCTTAAATTGAGAATATTAGAACCTCACATATTTTACATAGTAGAACTCTATTACTATCACATTGTTTTTATAATCATGAGCTATATTATTGAAAAACCACATGTATGGTTTAAAAAAAATCTTTGGATGATGTCCAAGATGATATAATGAATCTGGAGTTAACAGAAGGTTGCGTGAGTCTCCTGAACATTTCAAATTTTAGGATCATCACTAACCTAGAGAAGTTTTCTACTACTCAAATGGCTTCTTATCCCCTTGATCAAATACACTGTCTTAACCAGTTAAAACCCAATATTTGGGGGCACCTGGGTGGCTCAGTGGTTTAAAGCCTCTGCCTTCGGCTCAGGTCATGATCTCAGGGTCCTGGGATCAAGCCCCGCATTGGGCTCTCTGCTCAGCAGGGAGCCTGCTTCCCCCTCTCTCTCTGCCTGCCTCTCTGCCTACTTGTGATCTCTCTCTCTCTATCTCTGTCAAATAAATAAATAAAATCTTAAAAAAAAAACCAACCCAATATTTTGAAAAAAGGTGGTATAGTTCTTTTAGGGACCAGAGAAACTTAAAAATAATAGGTAGGGATATGAGGACTTCAAAGGTGTAATAAAGTCTGTAAAGTAAAATAATAAAGTCTGTAATAAAGACAGTTAAGTCTGGCACTGGGAAAAGGTTGAGAGAAAAAGGGATCAATGCACTGATGATATACTGTCATTTTACTTAAGAGCATAAAAAAATCTTGATACAAACCATAAGATTATAATTTTAATATTTAGATTGCTTTGTGTATCCTTTCATGCTTCATGAATACATTACTAGCAAATCCAAACATCAACTTACTAAGATCAAAGAAATGTTGCCAGAAGGCTTCCATCCATTTCTGAAGATCTTCTCTATTGTCCACTGCAAAAATATGAGTTATAGCTTGTCCAGGAACAGGGTTGATGACAGAGAAATTATGAATTTTTTTCTTGGCATCCTTATCCATTGCCCGAATTCTGGTTTCCTAAAAATTAGGACAAAATTGGTATTTTACAAGAGAATATTTTTGTAATATTCAAATAAATGTTTTAGTGCTTAGCTACTATACTTATACCAGATGCAATTATAAATCTTATTGCTGATCACTTAAACTATGTAATTTTGAGAACTTTCAATATTCAGACTCAAATCGATAAAATGCTTTGTATGAAAAATACTGAGTAATGTTTCAAAGTATGCTACACAGAGAACTTACTTTAAATTACATGAGATTAAAACATAACCTGTTTTGATCTGTTTAAGTAGGAGTTTGTGGTCTTTTATATACATCTTAAAATTTGCAATAAAATAAGTACAGCGTGTCATAACTGTAATGTGAATTATGTTAAGTACATTTCCAACAGTAATAAAATAAAAGAATCAGTAAAGTATGTTTGTTATTCTAATATTCAGGCATTATACACAGTGTTATCACTTAAAGCAGTAAAACCATAACTTAGTGTTTACTGCAGCAAAGGAGTTAGGTTTTCGCCATTAACATTTATTTCATATGTAACATTCATTTACAGAGCTCATAGCTAAAGATCCATGAAGTACTATAACCTTCGTGATGGTAACAATTATTTTTTTAAACACTGAGTGCAACGATCTACAACAAAGGCAATGGTTTCCTTCATGTTGGTAATTTAAACTTTTTCTGCATGGTACTAGGTATGACGCTGTGGTGCTTATCCTGTCTACATGTAGTAAAGTCTTGTCCCCAAGTCATTCAAGCACCACCACACCATGTGACAAGCTAGCAACTACATGCGGTTTCCCAGGAGTTTGGGGGAAAGAAGTCTGGAACACAACTATCCATTTATGCAGCAATAAGGATTTGTCTGCTTAGATGACTGATATTATTCTAGAGCAGTGCTGTCCATTAGAAATACGTGAATCACATATGTAATTTTAGAGTTTCTAGTAACTACATTAAGAAGGTAAAATGAGGGCGCCTGGGTGGCTCAGTGGGTTAAAGCCTCTGCCTCAGCTCAGGTCATGATCTCAGGGTCCTGGGATAGAGTCCCGCATCAAGCTCTCTCAGCAGGGATCCTGCTTCCCCTCTCTCTCTACCTGCCTCTCCGCCTACTTATGATCTCTTTCTTTCTGTTAAATAAATAAATAAAACCTTTAAAAGAAAAAAAGGTAAAATGAAACTGGTAAAAAATTATGCATTTATTAATTATATTATTTTAAAATCATGTTTTTATGTCACCTAACACATCCAAAATATTATTCTAATATGTGAGCAAAAACCATTTTTTGAGCTATTTTACATTCTTTTTCATACTAAGTCTCCAAAATCCAGTCTCTCTTTGATACTTACAGCACATCCACATTTGGATCAGGCACCCTTTAGGTGCTTAACAGCCACTGGTGGCTAGTGGCTCCTGTACCAGGTAGAACAGTTCTAGGCTCATATGTTTAAACATACAGTAGTGTGTATAGAAGAATATTTAGCTGGCAGTTACAAAAGCTGATTAGGAGTGAGAAGAAATTCCTCAATTCTTTCAGTCTTGAGTGAAGAGAGATTGTATGTATAGTCACACTCCAAAACTGACATACGCATATAATGATGTCTATGTGGACATTACAGAAGTAGCAAAGAGTTAACCAAGAAACCCTGTACATGCCCTGAAGAATGGGAAAATACGGGCAGGTGAACCCCTTTTTTACATGAGCTCCCCCATCCTCAGTTTGTTGCTTTCTACAGTTTCAGCTGCCCCCAGTCAACTGCAGTCCAGAAGCAGATGATCCCCCTCCTGACATATGGTCTGAAGGTCAGTAGTAGCCTAAAGCCACATCACAGTGCCTGAGTCATTCACTCCACTTCGTCTCAACACACAGGCATTTTAACATCTCACATCATCACAGGAAGGGTGAGTACAGTACAATAAGGTACTCTGAGAGACAGAAAGACTACATTCACATAACCTTTATTATGTATATTGTTAGCATTATTCTATTCTACTCTTAGTTACTGTTGTTAATCTCTTACTGTGCCTAATGGATAAGTTAAACTTTATCAGAGCTATGTATGTATAGGAAAAAACAGTATAGACAGGGTTCAGTGCTATCGCTGGTATCAGGCATCCACTAAGGGTCTTGGAACATATCCCCTGCAGATAGGAAGGGACTACTGTATACTACAGAAGTTCTTTCCTGAAGGAAGGAATTCTTATTCAAGAATCACATGAGAAAAAAAATATATACTGCATAAAGTAGCAACATAATTTTGAAAGTTTGGAGCATCACAAAAGGTGAGGATTTGGTAACCATCTTAGAGACAGTCTGTCCTGTCAATTTTAAAATGTAGGAATGTGAGTGTCTTCAGAGGGTTATAATGGACTTATGGTCAACACCGTAATTTGAAAGAACAGGGTCTTTTTACATTCCTGTGCCATGGTAATAAACTTTGTGAATTAACTCTTTTAAGTAATTATTTTATATAATATAAAAACAAAATGGCGCCCTAAATGGCATGAAAATGCATATAATCCATCTCTTTAAATAGAAAGCTTATTATCACCAGCAGAGAATGACTTAAGCTCTAGGAAGAATCTTTAATACTCTCTCAATAAGAGTTATTGAAGGTTGACTCAGTGGGGGAGGAGGGCAAGAAAACCTCTCTACTGCTATTAGTATTTAAAAAAAAACAATGAAATATGAAGCATTCTTGTTGAAATTGTGCTTCCCTCCATCCTAATCTATCTTAATACATATTTCCGACTACCTTTTGTATATAGGATTAAAATGGATTCAACTTTTAAATAAGTGTGATTTTTACAGATGAATATATATATTTTTAATAACACCAAGATATCATTTCAAATGAAAATAGCTATGTAGAAAATCTGATGAACTAGATCATTTATATCCTTCTAAAAGAATATAATGCAATAATATAAAAATACTATACATTATACACTCCATTAACTCTGAGAACCATAAATACCACTAAATTTTTAAAACATGAGAAGCTTTTAAAAGGTGCAAATGAAACGCAAAACAGATCATTTGAATTAACTTACTATATTTTACCACCCAAAATAATGTAACTAATGGAAATTTTTTCAACCAAAAAACTGTATGTCAAAGAAAAAGTCATTAAACAAATAAAGTTTCTGATAATGTCAGAAAGTCTATGCAAGTTGTTTTTCATTGTGGACAAAGTATCAATAAGAGTGCTTAAAACTGCACTTCTCAAACGAGGAGTGGATTAGAAAATACAAGGTGCACTTTAGGGTATGAAAGCAAGAAGCCTGGGTATTTTTGTTCCCACTCTTTCTACCGCCTAAAATATTGTCTGTCACTCACTGTATTTGAAATACATGTGGAGAATAAATGAATGAGATAGAAGAAAAACAAATCAGATAATGACAGTTTTAGGTTGACAAAGTCAGATCCTAAAGATGATCCTAATCCTACTCTTTATAGATAAGGACACTGATTTTCTGAAATCAGTTTTCTATTCAAAGACAGAGTTTTCTGCCCAAACCATTTAGTTGATTTGGGAGGTTTTACAGTCAACTTTTATTGCTTTGTGGATAGATTTGAGACTGTTCACTGTGAAATTTTAATCCTTGGCTGGATCTACTTTATCGGTCAGCATATACTGAACTGCAACCTTCCACTGCATGAGATGGTGGGTACTCAGAGAAGGCCAAGTGAAGTCAATAAAAATATAATCTAAGTCAATTTTATAACAAAATATAGTTAACTCTGAAAACAAAGGAAAGTTTCTTTTAGGTTAATTGTTCATTATTTTGAATTAAAACTGTACTTCAAACTCTGATTTCTGTGATAATGGAAAATTACTAAGTTAGAACTACATTTACAAACTGTTTCTTACCTTGCTTTTTGACTATATGATCTTTAAAAAGTCTACTATGTACTCAGATTATGGTTTCTAAATACTCTTTCCTGTTAAAAGGAATCAGAGCTCTTTACAGAGATGGCTGACTTCAGCCTGGGTGAGGAAATGTACAAGATAATCCCAGAACATGTTCTCCTACCAGAAATCAAAGATTACCAGGGTTGTATCAAAAGGACTCAAGAGCCAAATCTGAACGTCACTAACAATGGTAATGGATTGATGCATGAAATCTATATGAATTTGAAGACTATGAAGTCTTTAAATGTATAAATTCATAATGATATTTAAAATGAAGTCATTTGTCCCTTTTGAAGGATGCTAAGGGACCCACCTCACTATTTTGGTAACTAGTTAAAGTCTTTATTCTGTTTTTCCTATAAGAATTGTACCTCAACCCAATAGTTGATAAAGTAGAAGTTTCCCAGCTAATAAATGAAGAATATTAAAATATCACCAGATTATAATCCCTAATGAAATAAAGGATCTAAGCAATGCTCATCTGTGGATGTTAATATGAATGGAAGACTCAGACATATTAAATGCTTCCCAATATGGGGTGCCTGGATGGTTCAGTTGGTTAAGTGTCAGACTCTTGGTGTCAGCTCAGGTCATGATCTTTTGGTAGTGAGATCAAGCCCCATGTCAGGCTCCATATTCAGTACAGAGTTTGCTTCAGACTCTCCCTCACTCTTTCTCTAAAAAAAAAAAAAAAGTCTTTAAATGCCTCCCAATAAAAGTACACAGTATTTCCTGAGACATACTGTTACTAAACAACCAACCAACCTAAATCTGAGCCAAAAATAGAAGAGAAAAGGAAAAAGACAACTCAAAGATGCTGGTAACAAAATCCAGACTATGGAAAAACTCTGTAGGATAAATGACCGAATTTCTTCAATAAATTGTGTGTGAGAAAGAGAGAGAAGGAGAGAGAGTATGTGAGAGAGAGAGAACATGAGAGTGCTAGAGCACTCCAACAGATTTAGAGATCAAATCAATTAACTGCAATATATAACCCTTATTTCAAAATCCTGCTTCAAAAACTAATGTAAAAGTTACAAGACTGGGAAATTTGAACACTGGATTTTTGATGATATATTGAAAAAAATATATACATATGACTACATATTTTTCTAAGTATAATTATTAATATTTACAAGTAAAATCATATAGTCTCCAGGATTTGCTTCAAAGTAATTCAATGGTGGGGCAATGTATGAGGGCAGAGATAGATTCTTCTTTATAGATTATAGATTATATATATAATCTTTATAGATTATCTTTAAATTTTTCCCCTCAAAAATTGAAAAAAAAATACAAGTATAAAAAACTAAGTACCTGCTTTCCTACCTCTAACGCAGAGATAACATTATTTCACTCACAGCTTCCCCATAAACATGTTGTAAGAATAAATGAGTTATTTGAAAGATAGTTTGGTCTAAAGTCTTGTTAATCAGGAATGAAAACAAAATGTTTCAGGCCAAAAACTAGCTTTAGACTTTATATATACTCTAATGACAAAGAAAGTATACCTTCACAATATACAGCAAGGAATGTTTGAAATACGTAAATCACAACCATAAATTAAACCAAGCATTAGGAAGGATTAGTATTAGTGCGATATAATTATTTTCAATTTATATCAATTAAATCAGATGTAAACTCCTAAAGGAAAAGTCTTATTTAAATAATTATTTTTGCTATATTTAATAAAGGACAATCTAAATCATTGGTAGAATTGGGACATTAAAAGATTAACATAATCAGAAAAAAAATCCCATGTGCTTCTTAATAATCTCGCTTGCTAGGGTCCATGACAAACATAATGGTTAAAAGCAATTTCAAGACAATTTAACAAAGGTCTATTATACCAAGTAGTGATATTGATTTGTTTAGTATAACTTTTACTATTTATTAAATTAAAGTGATACATAGTATTTAAAGCAAGAAAAGACTTTTGATTGCAAAAATCCACACTACTTTTCCATCCCACTCTCCACCCCACTGCTAATGGATAAAACTTTACCTAATATTTGTTTTCTACAATGTATAGAGGACTCTATTATGGCTCTGTAAAATACCCCTGATTAGGAATGTCTTGCTCAACAACATTAATAGGGAAGTTTTTTGAAGTTGAGGCAATCACTTTGAAGTAAACCATCCTTTCAAATTTGGATTGAAAAGAGGAGGGGAATAGCTTAGCCTTTTCTTTCCTTAATGTGACTCTTTCCACAGATGGCTCCCTATGAAAATTAATAAACTGACTTAGATTTATAGGAAATGCCATTTAGAAGAACAAAAATTATAGTTAGAGAATATATCCTGTGATCAAAATAATAGAACTATTAAAAAACAGAACTATTATTTATATATCTTAGCAACTACAAAACTTATGTTTTTACATAATTTTTAAAGTGGCATTAAACAAAATTATTATTTTCTAAGTCATGAGAGAAGAGAGACAACCAAAAGAAAAGAACTCTGATTTGTTATTTAATATTAGCATTATTAAGCATAAAAAGATCTTAGAGACCCAGCATTGAAAATATACTAAAAACTGAAATAAAAGCACTATTCTTTAAGTTTTATTTGGTGCTTACTTGCTCTACAGATCAGAAAATACCAAGTTGGCATTCATCAAAGATCTTGTTTACTTGAGAATATACTAATACATGTACCCCTTAGAAATTTCCAAAGTAAGCCAAAAAATGAAAACATCTACCTTATATTTAAAAATCAAGTAATTTAAAACATTGAGTAAGTGAAAATCTATGAGTTTATCATTAGTACGGGAAGAGGAGAACAGACACAACACTCATTTTCTTCTTCTGGAAGGAGTAATACTGCTCTAATACCTACTGCCAATATCAGTACAAGACCAGTAAGTTATACCAACTCCTTACTCTGAAAACTGGTAATTAAAACAGTAAACTTTCATCCTGCCTTTTCAGGAGGGACTGGGATTCATTCCTACTTGATGAAAAAAAGTCCTTCTTTACAAAAGAATGCCAGCTAATACATGAAGAATGAGAGATATTATGAGAATAACATATGCAATCTTCAGTGTAATAAGCAATTCAGACAAGGGCAATCGGGTCACAAAAACCATCATATTAAAGACTACTGGATGACAAAGATACTCACACAGTGCCAAACTATCACCTCACTGACTACCTGCTAATAGTAAAGAGGAAAACTTACCTTTATGCTAGTGGTCACCACCTTAACCAAGTCATTAAATGTGACATTGGCAATAATGAGACAACCTGACATCATGTGTCTCTGAACAGAACGCCCTATAAAGTATTTGTCATTATGCATGAAACAGGCTTGTAAATAGTGTTTACAATGAATCTAATCAAGCCTCTAGACCTAACTTACAGTTTAGAAGAATGCATAATCCTTGAACATTCCTAGATTGAAAGCAAAAGCAAAAAGGAATCTGTCTTGGGGAAAATGTGAAAATGTGAATATGGACTGGATTATTAGAGATGTAAGAGAATTATTGTTCATTTGGTTCGCTGTGATAATGGTATTGTAATTTCATTTACACACACACACATACACTTTCATTTTAGAGTTTCCTATTTTTAATAGTTGCATGTTAAAGTATTCAGGGATGAAGTGTCAATGTTAGAGACATGTTCAAATGGGTCAGTAAAAAATATAGGTAAGAGGCTTTATAGACTCACAGCTATAAGATAAATAAGGTCTGAACGTGACTATAGTTGATGACACTACTGTATAATTGAAATTTGTGAAGAGAGTAGAACTTAAATGTTCTCACAGAAATGCTTTAAAAACCTATAATCCAATAATGATTGTAGTAATTATTATACAACTGTATATTATTTGTCAAAGTTATCAAATTGTACACTTACAATTGGTAAATTTTATTTTATGTAAGATATACCATCATAAAACAAATTAAAAACAAATTACAAAGAGCTCCAACTCCCCTCAAGAAGAACATCTAGAGATAAAGCTAACTGGACAGTAGTAGTAACTGCTGAATCCAGGTGATGTGAGTGTCCCTCTAGTATTGCTTCAACCTCTCCATAAATCTGAAGCATTGTCTAAGTCGAGAAAAAAATAAGTAAAAATGACTTTAATAGAAGATACAACTACATAGCAGCCAGGCTTACAGAAGTAACAAATAGACTTCTTGACAAAAATAGTCATATTTAAATAAGGAAACCAGAGTATTTACTGCTAAAGAACAGTTTTCAGGTGAATGGAAGGGCTGAAGGGAAACCCAAAGTAGGAGTAGGAACTGCCAACAGGAGAGCTGCTACAGAGAGTGAGCAGGAATCAGCCCCGGAGAAAATGAAGATAGCAACATCACAAAGCTGTGGAATGAGAATGGAACACCCTGGTATCAGTTCAATCTTTGAGATCAGCAACTAAATTCTATTAACCTTCTCAACCTAACTCTTACCTCATGGTTTAATCTTAAAATCCTCTTTTGTCCTTGAGACAAAAGTCATGCACAATGACAATTTAAGTCACCAGTCCTCAGGGCCAAATATAGCCCACGTTGTCCCCAAGTCTAAGGTCGAGTCTATACAGATTACTAGATTAATCATTTTCTTGTGAATTTGTAATGGTCAATTGTGAAACCACCACTGGGATTTCTAAGTATGGTGATCTCAGTCATCTTAATAATGGAGCTGATTGACTACCAAATCACATCAGTCACCAGGCCATCAGCTTTTATTACCACAAGGAAAAATGAATCGATTGAAAAAAGGTCAGTTCAGCTGGGCCATGTAAACGCTGTTAACTGCTCTTCTGGAATTACACCCTTGTCATCAGACAAGAAAATACAGATACCCTGGTTATAGTAACAGTGGGGTTCTGCTATAACTGCCCTCCTACATTTAAATGCTAAAGATTCAGTACATGTCTACACCATTGCCTAGAGGTAGAAACTGTGGCTTCAGGCTCACAACCTCATTTCAGAGATACTTCTTACTTTCAAAACTTATTCAGAGTGGGTATGGAGATAGGAAAAAGTCTAATTTTGTCTTCCGAATCTAGTCTAGCAGTATGTCTGTGAGGAAATAGAAAAACAGTGAGCCATATAATTTTACTTACTAGCTAGACAAGTTCTATCTGATCCGTGAGTCTGTTTTTTCACTTATAAAACAGAAATAACATACCTATAAAACAGGGCTGACTTACCTGCTCTGTCTGCCATAAAGGACTGATACGGTAAATGAATACCTTAAAAACAGTTTTCAAATAAAACAAATGAATTTTAAAATATCCTTTATCTAGATTACATTTAATTTGTCTTAGGGTTATTTATATTCTATTGTGCAACATGTAAGAGAAAAATTGGTGGAATTCCATTTTTACTACCTAGGTACCTAGTGAAAAACAGTTTAGACAGAATCATCTATGCAGAATTCTTGTCAAAAACATCTACCTGAATCTAGTGAAACAATTAGTCAAAAATAGATGTGGGGACTGGCATAGACTTTTCAAAATGTCAATATAATTCAAGACAAAAAAAGAAAAAGAGGCAGTGAGTGATGGGTTCAATTTAGATAAAAAGGAAACAATCAAAAGACATGGCAACCAGTTGCCAATTTGTGATCCCTGATGGAGGTCTTGGATCAAACAATAAACGAACATTAGAAAGAACACTGTAGGGACAATTGGGATAATTTGCTCTATATATCAGATATTATTTTATCAAAAATAAATTTCTTGAGTGTGGTGATAATATTATAGTTATAAAGGAAATGTCCTTGTTTTTAGGAGAAACATGCTGAAATATTTAAGTGAAGAAACGTTATGCTGTTTGCTACTTACTTTCACATGGTTCTGAAAAAAATCTCAAACTATGTAAAGAGAAAGCAAATATGGGAAAGTATTAACAACAGCTGAAAAATCCAGGTGAGGAGTATACTGCTGTTCATTATTCTATTCTTTCAACTTTTCGGCACATCTGAAATTTTCAAAAGGTGGGGACAAGTAGACACAGTATAAACAAAAGAAAACACTGGCAAATAATGAAAAAATTATATCACTTTTCCAATAATAAAAATATACTTTCATAAATCTAATTCTCTAAACCAAAATAAATTCACCATGTTATAACATTGAGGTTTATTATTTAAGAGTAACAGTAATCTTTCTAATACAGAGAACAGATAAATTAAGTGGGCTTAATTTAAAAGGTCTCACTGGAGAATTTCCTTTAAGAAAAAGCAGTATAATTTCTAAAAGCAGGATGGAAACAGACCAAATGTTATTACTGGAAAAGATCAGATAAATTAACTCAAGTCCTTATAGATTAGCAAACTAGTATCCATATGTTTCTCAGAACATAAAAATTTATATTTTTTTCAAAAGATAATTTAAAGTCAAGCAGAACATGTACAGTTAAAAAAAAAACAGAACACATACAGTTAACAGATGTGATGGCTCACACTTTACCACAGCCTTCAATTCAACCACTCAAAAAGCAAGCAAAGTAAAACAACTAGAAACAATTAAGTACAGTCTATGGACAGAAAACATGATATTCTGCTCTAGAAATACCATTAAAGTACTCCAGAGTAGGAATGCCAAAAAGAGGGGGACACTAGGCTTGGATAAAAGATGAAGTTAAATTTAAGATGATGGGATAAGTATGTGTGTGTGCATGCATGTGAGTATGTGTGCCTGTGTGAGCACATGTGTGTGGCGGGGGAGAGGGGTCAAACTTTCCTGTTCTGACATAAGGGTGGACAACTGCCCGTCAATCCCATGAGAAATTAGGAAGTATTCTCAGGAATGTCTTTTTATGGGTTCATTTGAATATTAACTACAAAAAGCATCACTGTAACATGAAGTTAACAATTTATGTTTATAATCTCTTAATTAAATAAATTCATAAAAAATTTAAATATTCATGTGGAGTTATATTCTCTGTTTTAAAACCTATTTACTGGTATTGATTTCCAATTACTATGTTTTCTTAGGAAATATACAGTACTTCTTTTACCGGATAAGCTCTATAATGGAGGAAAAATAAGATTAATCTATCTTTATGAATTAACCTATATTTTTAACTTTTTATTTTGATTTTTTTAAGATTTTACTTACTTATTTGGAAGAGCAAGACAGAGACAGCAAGAGAGAGAGCACAAGCATGAAGGAGAGAGAGAAGCAGGCTTGCCGCTAAACAGGGAGCCCTACTCAGGACTCAATTCCAGGACCCTGGGATCACGACCTGAGCTAAAAGTAGATGCTTAACCAACTGAGCCACGCAGGCACTCTTGAACTAACCTATTTTTAGCAGTCCTTCTCATTTGTCCATAAGATAGTAACAATGTGAATTGTATAGAAAAGAACAAACTTTATAAAATGATATATCTTTATTTTGAAAATAGGATTTTATTTACCTTGTTAATGGACACTACCAAAGCTGGTTCCATTTTAGCTTCAATCTCTTCTGGAGTGTAAAAACAAGAGAGTTTACCCCCTCTTAAGACACAATACAACCTTCTCCAACTAATTAGGCTTTCTTCCATTTGCTGAAAAAAAATTCAAGAAGCCATCAACCTTAATCATTATTTATCATCATTAAATTCAACAAAATGCTTCAATTATCAAAGTTATGTTAATTTAAAAATTTTCAAATGTGATAGAGTTACTCATTAATTTAGTGTGCAATAAGTCAACAGTCCAAAATCAGAGTAAGTTAATATCACAGAAGGGTTTGAAATTCTCAAAAGCATTAAGGAAAATGGAGGTAACGATTACCACATAACTTTTACACACATAAAATCATAAATCAATGCAGTTTTAGAAAAGCTAGTCATTCAAAATTAGTGCTTAAAATTCCACAGCTATCCACCTAATGACTCAAAAAATTATAAAAATAACTCAATACTCAAAATATAATTTTCCCTTACTGTTCTCAAAACACTGGAAAATGTTGACGACCCTGTAAGAATGCACATTTTCTTTCCTCTTAATGGAATCTTAAAAAAAAAAAATTATTGATTCATTGAAGCCCACAATTAATTATTTACTGACTATAAATAAGTCTGTTTATAAATAAGTCAGGAGTAGGTGGCAGAGAGGCAGCTTTGGAAGCCCAGAGGCCTAAACCATGCCAAAAGCTGTCTGCCAGAAAGGCCTTTCTATGAAAGGTGTGGAGCAGTCCTCATCTGCTTCCACAAGGAGACCTCTGTGGCTGATTACCCCGTTCCTGCTATTATGAAGCAGAGGAACCTGGAGAGGTAGCCCCTGAGCCATCAAAACTGCACTGGACCCCTCCCCTTCCCACCTTCTCACCCCCAGCTCCCTCACCCCCCCATTCTATATCTACATGGAGAAAACTATCATTTAAAAGAAGACTTTAAAAAATAATTATCAGAAGGCGAAACAACTGCCAGTATATTAAGATCTAGATTGTAGCTATAATTGTAGGATATTTAAAGTCCTCCAACCTGCTGATTAAGAAATCCTGCAAATGCATCCTCAGCCATACAAGCTGGCTGGGCGACTAGGCGGCAGCACATGTTGCCATATAAGGGAAGCCAAAATGAAGACTCCTCTATTTAAACAAAATAGAAAAAAAATCAAGTTACAAATATGTTTATTTAAGGTCATTGTACATTTTTATGTTTTTTTTCTTTTTGGAATTTTTTTTCTTTTTATGTAAGAACATATGTAAAGGTTCGTCCTACTAAAATACCAGTGCCATAGTTAATGACAAAATCAAATATGAGAAACTAGACAGGGTAAGATGATATGAAATTGACAGTTTATAAAATACTTTCACCTAGAATAGACATAGAACTTTTAGTTTCTTGATTTCTCATTTGATCTTAAAATATTTAATCAATATGGAGGCATATAGGTAAACTTATCTAATATAAAAAACATCCAATAAAATGATTTTTTTACATCAAATTCTACTTTTTGTTCTAATTCTCATTATAATAGCTAGCAAAGTGATCCTCTAAATACAACATTTCAGAGCACAATTTCATGATAATACTTTAGTAAGCCTTATGGCTCTTCCTCTTCCCTTTCCCTTACTGAACATTAGGTGGAGCCCACCAAGAGGGCGTCTGCCCCTGGGGTTGTGGGAGGAACCGCAGTGTGCCAGAGCAAGGGGCTACAGCCAGGCAGGATGAGGAGGGTGAGGAGAGCTGCCAGGAACAAGGTGTCAGAGCCTGAATGGGCTGAGGAAGATGGATGACATGAAGGAGTCTCTCCTCAGGCATGGCCTGGTGTGGTGGGTCATGGCCCAGACAGAGTAAGGAGTGTCTGCATGGTGTGGTTGCCCAATGTGAGGTATCAGAACCCAAAGGGCAAAGAGAGTGTACACATTTGGCAGGTGACTCAGCCATGGGAGTCAGAGTTTGAGAGCAGTGAGGAAACAATCCAAAAGTTCAGTGACCCAAACAGTATGTCAGAGCCCAGTGAGAAGGCATCTGAGAAGAGACACAGGGCATAGGGTGTCAGAGCATAGGCAGGCCGAGGAGGGTGTCCACATCGGATAAGGGAAAGGGCAGCCAGGCATAGGAACTTAAAGCCTGAGGAAGAGTAGGCCTATGTGAGTAAGCCTCAGCAAGGTAAGGAATGTCCACATGGGGCAAGGGACAACCTAGAATTAGGAGTCAGAGCTCCAGCAAGGAGAAGAGATCATCCATACAGGGGAGATAGAAGAATGGTTGCTTTTAGAAAGAATGATCAAAGAAAATGAGTTAAAGGTAATAGACGACCATTTTCTCTCTGTCAGAAAAAGGAGTTACAAATGTATAGAATGAACTCTGTACTGCTGGGATTAGAACTGGAGGCACTGGTGTGGACTCATGGTTTCCAACATATAGAGATTAAGAAATATAAGACACAAGATGTACATAAGTGCAGCTGGGTCCACTGAGAGGGCCTGGGAAAAGCAACACTCTAATAGTAGTACTCGAATAGCAGTGAATGTACCTAGAGCACAGACCATGTCTTCTAAATATTATTTCCTTTAAAAAGAACTGGCATTCCTTGGAGAAATGACTGGTTCCAAGGCTGGGGCACAGAAAGTACGTGATAAGCCTGGAATAACCTTGTTACGCCATAAAGCAAGGAACTCCTCAATGAATGATGAGAACATTGTCAAAAAAAAAAATCAGAACCCATCTTGAATGTGCTCTCATTGGCCAAATTGGAGATAACCTGAACCTTAAAATAAGCAATATTAACAGATTTTGAAGCACTGAATAAAATAGAAAAACATGAGTCCATATTGATATAAATAAATCAATGAGTAAATTGAATGACCAATAAGAAATACACTTAGAGTTTCAAGAGTTTCCCATCCTCCACACAAAATATGTATTAATTGCAAAGGGGAAACAAGAGTAACTTTAGAGGTGAGCAGATATCAGACTAATCAAGTGATCAAAGTGAAAATCATCAGTAATGAGAAGAATCAAAATTATATGCCATTTGACAGAATGCAATGAGAACTTAGCATCAATTACTGCCAAAGATGCATATCCTAAATCTTATCTCAAGAAACATCAGACAAACCCAAATTTAGGGACCTTCTACAAAATAACTGACTATGATGCTTAAAAATGTCAAGGTTACAAATGCCAAAAAACAAACAAAAAACAACAAAAAAACACAAACAAACCAGAAAAACTGGTCCAGTTTGGAAGAAATTGAAAGAAGCATGATAATTAAGTGCAATGTATGATTCTACACTGGATCCTTTTGTCATGAAAGACATTATTGGGAGAATAAGCGATACTTTAATAGAGTCTAATGATTAAATGGTGGTAATATATTAATATTGATTTCCTGACTTGGATAGTGGCAGTGATGTAGCCAATATCCTGTTAGTAGGAAATACATATTAATATACTGGGGGGTAATGGAGAATCATGTAAAAAACTTGTTCTCATGTATTTTGGGGGAAAGATCTTGACTTTTGACTTGTAACTTTTCTATAAGTTTGCAATTGTTTTAAAAAGTTCTTTCAAAAAACAGTAAGATATTCCTTTAATATTCCTTTAATAATCCTTTAATTCCTTTAAAACAATGCAATTGTTTTAAAAAGTTCTTTCAAAAAACATTAAGATATTCCTTTAACAGGTAGGCATAGAGCCTTCACATTTGCATAATTTTGTGTGTTAGGGCATATATAAAAGCTAATATATGGCCTTTTGCCCACACTCAAACACACAAAAATGATTTTCAAAGTTTTTACTGCATCCCTGTAGGTAATGACTATAAAATGGCTAGCCAAAAGTCTTAGTAACTCTGGAAAATAAAATATTTTTAGGTAAAAATGCAATTTTATAATATAAGATCCCAAAGTTTGGTACATCAGTTATATGAAAAAGACCAGCTGAAATGAAGTATACAAAGTAAAACAAAAAAGTTTTTAACAACCTGCTTGCTCATCATTCTACTACAAAATAGAGCACAACAAATTGCCTGGCACTATTCAAATCTTTTTTATTAATACCTTGGTAAAGCTGCTATCTTTCAGAAATAAAGGGTTTAACCTGGGAGAAATAAATGCATAAACACAATAAAGGTAATGATTCTAAAACACAGGCATAAATAAATAAATACGTGAGAATCTCCTTTCTTAAAATAGGCAGGAAATGAAATAAAAATTGTATAAAAGCAGGCATCTGAGTAATACATCTGAAATCAACTTTGTGATTTGTGAATTGAAAGTTTGAAAGCAAATTGCTTTATATAGCAATCCCAGATTTATGAATGGCTTATGTTCCAAATATCTGTGAACTAGTTGTATTTAAGTTAGGATGCACTTTCTAAAAAAATAGACTCATAAATGATGATTAGTTTTTCAGATGAGTTCATAAAGTTTATCCAGTCAATACTGATTCTGGAACCTAAATACCACATGTAACAATGTGCTTCTCTGGTAAAATAAGTTTAGGTTTCATAGCATGCAGAGAAAAATAATTTCTTCCTGATTGCAGTCCTTAAAGAGGGATATTGGATATAGCATTCCTTTTTCTACAGACCCCTTGCCACATACTTTGCAATCACCTGTCCCTTCTAACCAAGGTTTCTTTACAACTCAGGACTCCTGTGGAATGAAGCATAGAGTCACAGCTGCTTCTCTTGACTTCTGACAAGAAATTTGGCATCAAGGCTAGTCATTTCACCTAGCTGAGTCTCAAGTTTTCATTTTTAAAAATACTACCTTCTTGGTAGGAGGGTTGTTGTGAAATCAAGTAAGATAATGTGTAAATGGCATCTATCATTGTGTCTGTCACACAGTAGCTACTTCTCATAATTTCAAATCCAGGGCAGTCTCACTCTCAAAACCGCACCCTTTCCATTTTCAGAGCTATCTCCGTCCTTGTGCAACATATCTAATCAAAATACTTAATTCTTCTTTTCTAACCATGGTGGCATTAGGACAAGATGAAACAGGAAGTGAAAAAGCAATTTGACTTTTCACTACTTGAAGATTTTATCTAATTCATTTGTAGTTTCAAATGGGGAACAAAATGGTGTTTAAAAATGACAGCAACAACAAAAACAAAACACAGGCAAGGGAAAGAATCCAGATAACATCTCAGTTCCGTGTGAGTCAATCTTCACAATAAGGTTTCATTGTTTTATAAAAAGCATAAAAATTTCTTGATTATAAAGATATCATTTTAGCTTTTCCTTTCAATTATCAAGAACAATAAAACTGAGTTATAAATTTTTAAAAATCTAGCATTTCCTTATGATTTTATAGACATTGACATACCTTTATTTAGGAAAACCCACTGTATTAACATAGACTTATAGTAATGAATAAACTTGAGGATGGCTTTTTTCTGTATAAAATTGTTTCCTTTAAGTTACAATATTTTTTTTCAAAATATGACCGATTTCCAAGATTTAACTTACACACACTACTAGGAATATACATACATATTACATAAAGAGGCATACAGGTTACTATTTCCTAAAATTTTTTCTACAAGTTCCAAAGTCAACAGTTTTTGGTTGTTATTATTTTAGGCATAGGTCTTCTCACAGTCTTTAATGTGTTAGTCTGGATTGTGTTTCTCTAAAACAGAGCCATGCCACACAGTTCCCACGCTGATCTGCCTATGAGCATTTTATTAAATAAGAATCTAGTAATATCTTACAGAACACTGAAGACAACTGAGGAATCACTGCTAAATGCTTCCTTTATGAATTGTATTCCTTTCCACAACTTTTCAGATGATTTAGTTGAAAGAATGGAGCCTTTCATCATCACTTCCATTATTCACACATCGATAGTGTTTTGAGTCTTTAGCTGCTTTAGCAGTCATCATCCCTGACCAGTAAGCATTGCAGAAAGAGCACAGCCTGTCCTGGATTATTTAAACTCTGGCTCACTCACTTGCTAGCTATATGATGTAGCATGCTATGTTCTCTAGGCTGCAATTCGCCCATCTGTAAAATGTAAATGACAATAAAATGAGGAACTTGTAAAGGTCACAGAGCTAGCCAGTGGTAGGACTAGAATAGGAGTCCAAGGCTGATGGCTCCACAGTCCAGACTGTTAATCATTTCTTTGTAATGTTTCTTGATTGATATATCTCAATATATTCATTCACTAGGAATGAAAACTGCTGCAAAGTGTTTATTTATTTACATTTTATTATGGTAAGAACACCTAACAGGAGATCTATCCTCTTACCAGATTTTAAAGTTCACAATACAGTACTGTTAACAATAGGCAGTACATTGTACAGCAGATCTCTAGAACTTACCCATCTTGCATACCTGAAATTTTATACCCGTTAATTAGTAACTCTTTCTTTCCCCTGGTAACTACCATTCTACTCCTGCTTCTTTGACTCTATTTTAGATACCTCATATAAGTGGAATCAGGCAGTATCTGTCCTTCTGTGACTGGCTGTTTCAGTCAGCTTGATGTCCTCAAGATTCATTCATGTTGCCACATATTGCAGAATTTTCTTCCTTTTTAAGGCTGAATAATATTTCACAGAACAGTGTCTGATGTATAATATGACAGGCAATATTCCCAATATAATATGAAAGCAATATTGATATTTCTAGAGAACTGACACAAATGAAATAACAATAAACTCCACCTGCCAGATTTTCTGATAAAATTGATAATGCTAATACTATTACAGACTTCAAGTTTTGGGTGATGAGAGGCTAGATTGTTCAGACCAATCTTCCCACTGAAAAGTACTGAAAATGCTGAATCAAATATATTTAAAATTTTTTCCCAGAGCAACAAAGAGGTAACAAGACCATAAGAAGTTACCAGTACAAATTTGATGAACCAATGAGTTAAGTGAGCACAGAAGCTGTGTTTGTCCTGAGAGCATTTGCCAATCCCAGCAAGTCTGAATTTTTTTTTTAAGATTTTGTTTATTTATTTGAGAGACAGAGAAAGTGAGAGAGAGCATGAGAGAACGTTAGAGGAAGAAGCAGACTCCCCGTGGAGCTGGGAGCCCGATGTGGGACTCAATCCTGGAACTCAAGGATCATGACCTGAGCCGGAGGCAGTTGCTCAACCAACTGAGCCACCCAGGCACCCACCAGCAAGTCTGAATTTATGATTTAATGATCCTGCAAGAAGAGGAAGCAGAACAGAAATCAAATTCTAGGGTCTGAACTATGTAACTAGTTTAATGGGAGATCCTCCTCATGCTAGGCTGATATCCCAAAGGAATCACCAACAGGGTAGCGGTGAACAAGAAATAATCCAAGCCCAGGATTCTCAATGTCTACAAATGGGGGATAGGAGGGGTGCAGAGAAACTCAGACATGATCTTTGGATAAAGTGGGCCTAGACTGATAGTTCCCCCAGGTGCCTGCCAGAAGCAAACAGAAACATTAAGCATGAATTTATTCCTGTATGTAAATTTTTTATTATAATGATAAGTATATGAAGACATTCAAGGAATTGAGACATCATGAGATCCACTAGAAAAAGACAACAGAAATAGACCCAGAAAGACATTATATGTCTGAATTATTAGTCATAGACTATAAAACAACCTTTTTACTAAAAACCTAAATAATAACATTGACAATGCATGCAAGAAATACAAATTCCCAGGCAAACCTGAAAAAGTCAAATAGAACTTCTACAGCTGAGAAATATAAGAACAGAAACGAAAAACTCTTGGTATATAGGCTTAACAGCAGATCAGATGGAGCTGCAGAGAGAATAAGGGAAATAGAAGATAGTCCATAAAACAATCCAGAGGGATGCCTGGGTGGCTCAGTTGATTAAGCGGCTGCCTTCAGCTCAGGTCATGATCCCAGGGTCCTGGGATCGAGTCCTACATTGGGCTCCTTGCTCGGCAGGGAGCCTGCTTCTCCCTCTGCCTCTGCCTGTCACTCTGCCTGCTTGTGCTCTCTCTCTCTCTGACAAATAAATAAATAAAATCTTAAAAAAAATATAACACAATCCAGAAAAGCATTAAAGACAAAAAGATAAAAAATACATCATAAAAAAAAAATACATCATAAAGAGTAAAAACACAGCAGATAAAGCCAGGAAGATGGACACAGGTTTAACAGGAATGTTAAGAGAAAAGCAAGAGAATGGAACAGAGGCTCTCTGAATAGAAAAGTGAGATTTTTGTCCAGAACTAATGAAAGACACCAATCAGTAATTTTAAGAAGTTAAAAGAGTTCCAAAACAGCATAAATGACACTAAATTCTATATCATAATGAAACTTCAGAAAACCAAAGAAAAAGAGAAAATAAAGTTTCTTCCCAGAAGTGACACACTGACAAATGATTTTCAACAGCTAGTAAAAGAAGCCAGAAAAGAGTACAATTATATCTTTAATATTCAAAGAAAAAAAATTGAAACTAGCCAAAATCTATATCCTGTGAAAGATATCCTTCAAGAATGAAGCAAAATAGAGTCCTCTTCAGACAAACACACGACCAAAAAAGTATGATATCAGTGGAACACACAAAGAAATTCTAAGGATTATATTTCGAGCATAAGGAAAGCAATCCCACATATAAGATATAAGGTACACGTGATACACGAAAACTTATAGATAAACCTAAATAAATATAAAATGTATAAAACATTTTGTGAAAATTAAAAATCAAATAGAATTATAATATATAACAATAGCACACAGGTCAGAGAAATGGAGTTTAACTGTTCACAAGTCCTTGCAATGTCTAAGAAAATGGTAAAACTACCTTTAAATTTTAGGCTTTAATAAGTATGATTAATGACATTTCTAGCAGTAATTTCTGAAAGATGAGAAAAAGAATTGTAACTTTACTTAGAACAAGGAAAAAGTGAAATGATAAAACTATCAATCCTTAAAAAGGCAAGAAAGAACAGAAAAACACATGTGTAAGATCAATAGCAAACATAGGATATGATGGTAGATTTAGGCCCAAATATTTAATATCATATAATAAAGCTTATAAACTATTTGGTATCAAATGCAAAATGACTAAGTGCTCCATTAAAAACACAAAGACTGTCAAATTGGATAAAAATTAAAATCCAGTATATAATAATCCTGTTTGAAGAGGCATATCTACAATATAAAAATAAACACAGTTTAAGGTAAAAGAGTGGAAGAAAAATTGTGCATCAGTGGCTCCTGGGTGGCTCAGTTTAAGTGTCCAATTCTTGATTTCAGCTCAGGTCTTGATCTCATAGTTGTGAGTTCAAGTCCCACACAGGGCTCCAGTGTGGCAGCCCCTTAAAAAAACATTATGTGCATCAAATAGCAAAGGCTCAAATAATATAAAGCAAAAATAGATGTAACTGTGAGAACTAGAAAAATCTACAATCACAGATTTTATCACATCGCTCATAGTAATATAGAGTATATAGACTATAATAATTATTTCTAACAAATAATTAGAATACATAGAACAGATCACTGAATAAAAACACTGACAAACCTACTGCAAGAATGATAAAAAGACAAGAGAATGTACAAAAAGTCAGTATCAAATAAAAAGGAGGGACATCACTATAGATGCTGAGGAAATTCAATAAAGCTATCATTAAGAAGTTAATGCTTATGAACCTCAAATTTTTATTTTACTTTATGGTTTTTTTTTTGAGAGAGAGAGAGAGAATGTATGTGTACAAGTGGTTGGGGGGAAGGGGAGAGGGAGAGAGAGACTCTTAAGTAGGCTCCACGCTCAGCAAGGAGCCCAACACGGGGCTCAATCCTACAACCCTGAGATCATGATCTGAGCCAAAATAAAGAGCTGGATGCATAACTGACTGAGACACCCATGTTCCCTAATGAACGGGGCTCAATCTCACAACCCTGAGATCATGAGCTGAGCCAAAATCAAGATTTGGATGCTTAACTGACTAAGACACCTATGTTCCCTAATCAACCTCAGATTTTACCTAAAGAACCTTGTAACTATTAAAAATAATTGAATGAAAGATAAATAATAGTAATATAACCATACAATGAAATACTATAAGCAATATAGTATATATACTGTGTATACTGAATGAACAAAAACCAAGTTGCTAAGAAGACATAATATGATTTTATCCATATAAAGTTCAAACCAGAAAAAACTATTTAGAGAAGCACACATAGGTTGTAAAACCAAAAATAAATGCAAGAAAGTGAATATCATAAAAACTGGGACACATTTACACCTAGAATAATTAAGAAGTAATATGGGCAATGTTCTTTCTTGACATGAAGGTAGTTATGCATATATTCATCTCATAATTATTTGTTACATTGTACATTTATATTTTAAGAACTTTTCTGTATTTTTAATGTCATTTTTGGTGTAAAAAAAAAAATATTGTTGTAAAATCATCTATTTCATCAGTATGGAGCCACCCATCTTTACAACAATAAGTACAAGTAAGGTTGTAGAAAATTTTATATACTCTGCTTCATAAAATGGACAAAAATAAATAACCCGAATTATATTTCTAAACTACTTTGCCATCACCACTCTGTAGTTTTCCTCATAGGTAAAATAATCTGGGTGAATGGAGAATGCTCATGTTAAATTTTACAAACCTTTCTAATCACTTAGCTCCCTTCTTCAACTTGTTATATTATTTTTTTAGATAAACTACAACTACCAGTATCATCCAGAAAGAAAAGGGTTCAGATTAATTCAGCCCTACCTTCTCTTACATCCTCTGTTTCTACCAAAAGGAGGTTTGGCTTCCTAATTTAAATTTTAAAAATAAGACAGGTCTTTGATTGCCAACTAGAAGGATGGTAATCAATTTCAAGTCAAAGACAAAGATTCAGAATACACAAAACCTTTCTGTCCTCACTAAGCTAGCCTCACAAACAAATCTCTGGCAAATGGCATGGAAAAAGGAAAACAATTTTTTTTTTCCCTTTTGGGGAAAAGGATAGAAAGAACCCACAGAACCACACATGCCTACATTATTTAAGCCAACATCCGCTTCAGAGGAGCATATTAAAATTAGAAATTACTGTCTTCATATCATCTATTAACATAACATGTAATAAGTAAAATATAGACTGTACTCACCATTTCCATTAATAGACAGATTATGGGTCTTGAAGTTATCCTCAGCACTTTCCAAGGTCAAAGTAGTATGAGCTAGCAAATTATACTTTGCACCACTAGTAATAGGGAAAAATAAGACATGCTTTGAGTATTTTAGTATATTTTCTACTACATAAAATATTTAGATGTTCAATAATAGAAAATAAATAACCTGATATAAAAACAGGCTAAGGTCTTGAATAGACATTTCTCCAAAGAAGATATAAAGATGGCCAATAAAAACATGAAAAATGCTCAAGATCACGAATCATTAGGAAAATGCGAATCAAAACCATGAGTGGGGCTCCTGGGTGACTTAGTTGAATATCTGACTCTCGGTTTCAGCTCAGGTCATTATCTCGGGGTTATTAGATAGAGCCCTGCATCCAGCTCTATGTTCAGCATGAAGTCTGCTTGAGATTCTCTCTCTAGCTCTCCTTCTGCCTCTCCCCACTTCACGTACACGAGCACATGTGCTCCTTCTCGCTCTCTCAAATAAATATTTTAACATTAAAATAAAAAAAATACGATGAGACACCACTTCACATCCATTAGGATGGCTTTTATTAATTAAAAAAACCCCAGAAAATAAGTGTTGGCTAGGCTGTGGACAAATTGGTAACATTGTGCATTGCTGATGAGAAAGTAAAGTGCTACAGCCACTATGGAAAATGTACAGTGGTTCCTCAAAAAATTAGAAATAGAATTACCATGTGATTCAGCAATTCCACTTCTGGATATATACCCAAAAGAATTTATAGTAGTGACTCAAACGGATATGTGTACACCTGTAAAAATAGCAGCATTACTCACAATAGCCAAACAGCAGAAGAAGGTCAACTGTCCATTCAAAGGATGAAAGGATAAATAAAATGTGGAACATACATACAATGGAGTATTTTTCAGCCTTAAAAGGGAAGGCAATTCTGACATAGGCTACAACATGAATTAACCTTCAAGACCTTACATTAAGTGAAATAAGCCAATGACAAAAGGACAAATACTGCTTCATTCCACGTGTAAAGTCGCTGGACTAGTCTAATTTGTAGAAACAAAAAGTTGAGTTTGAGGTTGCCAGTGGCTGCATGGCAGGGGAGCAGAGTGTTAATTGTTTATTGGGCATAGAATTTCAGTTTGGAAAGATAAAAAAGCTCTGGGGATGGGTGATGGGGAGGGTTGCACAACACTGCAAATATACTCAGTGTCACTGAACTATACACTTAAAAATGGTTAAAATGGTAAATTTTATATTATATATTTAACCATAATAAAAATGAATAAAAACCATATTTAGATGTTATAGATGACAGGTTATAAATATAAATGATCAACTTAGTATGTTTATCTCTTCATGTTATTTTATCTTAAGAAAATCTGCAAGTTATTTGGTTTAACTCACAAATGTTTCTCTGAAAGATCTCCATTCATTCAAAAATATTAACTGAACACCCTAAATGTGCCAAGTCCTATGCAAGGTGATGGGCATTTTTGGTAAACAAGACTCAGTATTATATTCTGGTGCAATGGGGAGGGGGGAAAAAGTAAGCAAAAGGATAAATAAAATAATGGCATTTGTAAGTTATAATTCAACCTTTTCTATGAAACAAAGGGGATAAGAAAACTGAGGACCTGTTGAGCAGGGGAAACAGGAAAGGACTCTCAGGGGTAATGGTGATGCTCTCATAAGAGGATGGAACCAAGCAGAGAGGGTTGAAATAAGAGCAATCTGGCTCGAGCATAGGCAGCAAGTGGGAAACACCACCTTAGAACACAAGGTCAGAGATAAAGGCAGGGATTACATCCCTAGGACTTTGCTGAGAACCTTGGAGGAAGAGTGGATTTGATTCCAAGCATAATGAAGTTACTGGAGGAAGTTAATAAGAAGGTAGTGATGGGATCTGATTCATATTTACTTCCTGGGAGTAAGAATGAATCTTCCTCTGGTTTACCAACTTCAAAAATTTGGGGTTTTCATTTATCATATGGGAAAATGGAGGACTTCATTACTAATTCCACTTTTTTCATGATAGTCCCCTTTATGCTACTTGTGTTAAAATAGCACTCTTGCCAAAATACCTAAAAATTCTGAGGCTAAATTTCATACACTGGTACTCTGTGGTGATAAAAAGTGAATTTTCATTCAGTAATAATTCTATTTTCTGTGTTAATAATCTTGATTTTATTTCAAAAATTTTTCTTGGTTTTATTATTTATTTTCCAAAATTAGTAAGACCTCAACATTCGAAACATCAGAAAGCATGTTAAAATGAGACAAACAGTAATATAGATAAGAGAAGATAGACAAGGAGAAGTCTGATGGGAATTTTTATTTAATTGTGCCAAGTGATACGTTTCATAAACCTTCTTTGTCTCATACTAAATCTTTACTAGAATTTAGAATCTCTACTATAAAGAAAAAATATGTATACATGTAGTAGGTGTGCAATGCATACTCCACAGAATGTTACTCCCTTGGAGAACACCTGTTGGTTTGTTTTCTTCTCCAGTTTTATTGAGACTGTGGACTCATAAACAAACTGAGGGTTTTGAAGGGAAGGGGGTTGGGGGGTTGGATAAGCCTGGTGGTGGGTATTGAGGAGGGCACATATTGCATGGAACACTGGCTGTGGTGCATGAACAATGAATCTTGGAATACTGAAAAAATAAAATAAAAGTTAAAAAAAAAAGAATGGAAATACTTTACTGTATAAGTACAGCATGATGGTCTGATTTATCTTATCTTTTAATATACAACTACCATAGACTAGAGATATCTCTCAATACCCAATGTCTTTTATCAGTGTTTATATAGGGAAATTTATGTTTCTGTCTCTAAAACTCAACAAAAATTTTTTAATAAAGTGACGTATGGCTAAGTTTCAAGATACATTCTGAATACAATTGGTATAACGTCAGATTCCTACGCAAACTTCTATGCAGACTTCTGGAAAGTTTACTAAGTACCAACAAATCTCCACTGTTGCAAGAGCTAAAAGGCACCAGCCTTGCACTCAGTGTGGGCCAGTCTCTGCTATTACTTACTTAGACTGGGTTTCTATAATACCTTCCATAGTTAGCTCTTAATTTTCCCTAGTATTACACAATGAGTCCTCCCCAAAAGTCGATAAAGTACTAATAAAAACTGTGGAGAAAAAAGTCACAGCAATTGAGAACAGCAGTTACAATGAAAGAGCAAATATGACTACATACAAAGCACCTACTAATAATCACTAATTGCCTGGTGATTAGGGCCCAATATGTTAAGTATTATCTCAACATAATAATTTGTCCCCGATATATAAGCTTTACAGAACTACATTATAACTTCTCCCACTTAGAATAAAGGAGATTAGACTCCCTACTGGCATTTTAGGGCAGTGTTTTATCTTCAAGGACAGGTGACTGTCAATAAGCAGGAAAGTGATGCGAGAGAGAGATGCTAGTAGGTGTGTGTGACAAACCACAAGCCTGGTGTGGCTAGAGTGCAATGAAGGAGAAGGAAACATGTCCCAAGGTGAGTAAGGGGCAGACAGTGTGCATGGCAGTGCTTTGTGGGGCATATTAAAGACACTGGATTTTCTTGTGAGTGAGATGGAAACAAATGGTAGGCTGGGAGCAGAGGCATATGCTATGATGTGACTTGTATTTTTAAACAATCCCTCTGGCTGCCATGTGCAGAATAGACCACAGGGGCCAAGAGTGAAAATGGACACTGATTAGAAAGCTGCTGCTAACCTGATTGCAGGTCAAAAGAGCTGATACAGACCTGGAATAGGGTGGTAGCTGGTGAGCTAGTGAGAAGTGGCAAGATTCGTGATAGATTCTTGAAGTTGACCCAATGTGGACATGGGAGGTGAAAAAAAAGGAGCTGAAAACAACTCCAAGGCTTTTGGCCTAAGCCACCAGAAAAATGGAATTGTTACTACACTTCAGTGAGGCTGACAGAAGAATAGATATGGGAAATATGAATTTAGTTGTGAATAAGTCAAGTTTAAAATTGTTCTAGATCCCCAAATAGGTTGTAGGTAGGCAGCTGGATATCTCAATCTGGAGTTAAGAGGAGAAAAAGTATGGAAAAATTAAATTTGGGAGTTAACAGTGTATAAATGAAATTTAATTAAAGCTAGGAAGTTAATTGAAGTCCAAGGACGGAAAAATGAGACACACTTGATCATTAGAGATCAAGCTGAAGCGCAATGAACAAAGGAGGCAGGTGAGGAATAGTCAGAGGTAGAGGAAAAACCAGGGAAGAGGATTCTCGAAGGGAAGTTAACAGAAATGGTCCAAGAGAGAGTAAGAGGAGAGGAAATGGAGGTAAGGAATATAGAAAACTTTTCTGTAAAGGGTAGCTGTCAAATGGGGTAGTAGGAATGGGAGCTATTTCAGCATGCTTTGTGTTGGTGGCAATGATGCAGTAAAAAATAACAACAAAAAAACCTGATGATGTGGGGGAACAGGGGATATGCGTAGGAGCTTGCTTCTGAGTAGTTCAGAAGATAGGATCCAGTGCACAGGAAGGTGGCCTTAGATGAGGCAGAGTTCCCAAGGAAGGAAAGCAGCAAATAAAGATACAGATGTGGACAGGCTGATAGATTTGGCAGATGGAAGATATTTAAGTTCTCTCCTGATTGCTTCAGTAGTATCAGTGATAGGTGAAACAGTCATCAGCTTTGAATAAGGAGTAGAGAGGAGAGGGAATCACAGTTTTCAGAAGAGACAGTAATATGATGTGAAATATCTTCCCTGAAGAGAGGTAAAGTGGAAGATATGGAAACTCAGTAGGATTGCTGTCATACTGAGAACTCACTTCAGGTTAGTGATCATGTGTCTAAAGGGAGACCAGTAACTATGACTCTTTTTCTCCTGCTTCCTCATCTATTTCTCATGAGTGCAGGTGCAGAGGAGCTCAAAGGAGGATTTAACCAAGGTTGGAGTTCTTCCAAAGTATA
Source organism: Nasua narica (assembly GCA_028533885.1). Classification (NCBI taxonomy): domain Eukaryota; kingdom Metazoa; phylum Chordata; class Mammalia; order Carnivora; family Procyonidae; genus Nasua; species Nasua narica. Next base: position 18,913,138 of record CM052812.1, read on the forward strand.
ACAAAGAGAAAAACACTAGGAAAGAATAAAGTGATAAATCATGGAGTCAAAGCTAAGTTCAAGTCAGACTACTAAAGGGAGCAAGCTGGAAATGTGGGAGGGGGTGGATAGAGTGGGATACCTGCTATCAAGATGGTAGAAGGTGTGCAATTATTCGTAACAACAAGATCTAGGGCACAATAATAGGGTGGAGGACTGGAATAGGCAGAAGGACAAGATCACTGGAGATAGGAGATCATGAAACTGAGAGGTCAAGGTATTAGATGAATAGACTACCTGTCTTTTTAAGTCCATCAAGAAAAATATCTGAAATAGTTGGAGGCCAAGAAAGGGAGAAAAAGAGAATGAAGATACTTTTTATTTTTCAGAGGGACACTGTAATTTATTCTTACTAACCATTAAAAATATTTGAGTACTCTTCACTTCAGGAATAGCATCAATTCAATAGATAGTATAATATAAAATACGGCTATTAGTGTGCACAGGAAGCAGCTGGGTATAGGCTGTGCCTTTGCACCAAGTGCACTGGGGAGGTAGCATGTTCAGAGAGCAACTTGTAGGACAGAACATGCCAAAATCATGTGATGAGCGAGGTATATGTTTGAATTTTTTCTCAGGCCTTGAGAAATAATTGTGACTAAGGCATCTTTTCCTCAGCTACTTTCAGGTAAATACAGAGCATATTTGCCTCTATTTTCAATAAATGACACATCTGATAATAACAATCTGAAGAAAGTTATTGATAACTTCTAAGGATGGTTAAATAAACTATGATAGAGCCAAATGATAATGTGGTCATTAATATAATTATGTAAAGACTCTGTGATAACTCCAGGAAAAAAGGTGAATGTGTAGATAATTAGGAATACCTAACTATCCCCCAAAGCTAGGTATTTAAAAATCTGAAAAAATATCACTCAATATATAAAAATATTTAACTTAGAATGAAGTATGAATAAATTTTTTTCTCTTCTAGATTCTATTTGATAATTTTTATAATCAAACAATGAATGTGAAGTGGTAATATGATGGAAATCTCCCATAAAAATCAGAGACAGGCAAAGCATTATAATACCATATGTGTACAGTTTAAGGCATTTTGATAAGCAATATCTTTTTTAAAGATTCACAATAACTTCTTGAGGTAGGCAGGGCAGATAGTTTGGTGCATGTTTTCAGATGAAGAAACTGAAGTTCAGAGAACGTAACTGACTTGCCTCTGCTAGGCAAGTAGTGTATGGAAAGAGAGCCACACTATACTTACTACCTTTAAACTTCGTTAAGAAATAGTTTAAAATTATGGTACTTTTTCTGTTAAAACAGATATAAAGAACTGTAATCTATCACTGCAAGAATTTTGAGTTCAGGGAGTATGACTTATGAACCTTGGAATCCAATGTGCCATATGATATAACTGCTGAATAATCCTTTCTAAGATGATTAAATGAATGGATAATGAAATTACACCCAATGGTTGAGGAGCTCCTTAGTTACATTTGAACTCTGCATCATCTTTCACACAATCAAAACAGTAACTTCATTGTTCTTCAAAATATAAATAATCCATTTATTCTGGACAAATGTTAAGATACTTGTTTTATAACTTCAATCTAATTTAAAATGCAGTGTAGTGGCTTATTTTTTTAAGAATTAGTATACATTTTGTCAAATAATCCTTCTCAATTTTACCAGTTTTCTTGAAATGACTGTTTAAAATGATGTGTATTTACACAGTGATTGAATAATGTACTAAATAAATAGTTCTCAAAACCCATAAAACAGTGAACTCAGCTATTAGAGACACTGGGAAAATCTGGATAAAGGAATTTCAGTAAGTGAAATTCCACAAATAAAATGAATAAATGAATCACATCAGTGAGCATGCTAAAAATTACCAAAAATGTTCACTGTCTTCTTTTGGATCAAACAATACTTTATGATGATATTTCAAGTTACTTCATTTTTAAACCATGACTAATTACAATGCCGATGCTTCCAAAACCAACAATGATCTCACTTTTAAAGCATTCTTGTCAGGATAACATTTTCTTACTAAAACATTACACTCATTCCTTTTAGCCAACCCTAATATTGAGTTCCCAACAGTTTAATCAGCTACATTTTTTTAATCGAATAGGTCAATTGTTATAACATTGGGGGGAGAAGATTGGTCCAAAAATGTTATGAAAAAATAAATGACTACTTTAAATGGTAGTCTAAAAAAACGTACTCTTTTGTCAGAAAGAACAGCTATATTTGGTCACATGCCATGTTACTAAAGAAGATATATACAGCCCAAATTTGATCTTTCATGCACCTTTGGTTAAAAATTAAAAGCTGTGTTGGGAATCTTATTGAACTAGATCACTATTAAAGAAACAAAACTGATCCACTTATGCATTCTGATCACCAGTACTATTCCCAAACTCCTATCGTGGTGCTGATGCAGTCCAATAAGGAATTACTAGTTAAGAGTCATCCCGGGCTATGAATTTAACCTAGTATATGCAGGATTCACACCTGAAGCTCAGCAGAACAGAGTTATTAGCAGAACATGATTCAGTGAAATGTAAAAGATTTAACTTTTCCTTTGACCATATTTAATTGCTATAAATAACCAAACGGCATTCAAGTTGCATGGGAAATGTTCATAAAGAAAATTCATGTTTGGATTCAGTTATAAACCAAGTAGAATAACAAATTTAAATAGAATGAATACTTCAGGGCAAATATGTCAGTTATTATTTAAAAGAATACTGGGGTGTGTGGGTGGCTCAGTCAGTTAAGCATCTAACTTTGGCTCAAGTCATGATGCCAGGGTCCTAGGATGGAGTCCCACATCAGGCTCCCTGCTCAGTGGGGACTACTCCCTTTGGCCTCTTCCCCACCCTCGCTCGTGCTCTCTCTCTCTCTCTCTTGTTCTCAAATAAATAAAATCTAAAAAAAAAAGAACTTAATATAACAAAAAATTAATATAACTCAAAAATTACTCCAGGCTTCAAAGAGGAATACAGGTTAAATACAACTTCTAACATCACTTAGATTATCTTCTATGAAATTATAAAAATGGTTTAAAATTTTAAAATGTCTATATTTTATAATCCTATGTTGTTTTTATCGTTCCAATTTTAGTATATGTGATGCCGAAGCAAGTACTCCTATGTTGTTTTTAAACTGCAATGCTTTAGAATGAGTTTGAAAAAGTTAAGGAAAACACTAGTCTCCGAAAGTAAAAATAGTAAAAAGTAAAAATAATGGAAAGAGCTACAATTATTAAATTTCCACTGTATTTTTATTTTTTCAATTAATTCTTGAGGAAACTCCATACTGTTTTCCATAGTGGTTGTACCAATTTACAGTCCCACAGTGCACAAGGGTTCCCCCTTTCTCCACATTCTCAACATTTTTTATTTTTTTGATAACAGTCATTGTAAAAGGTATGAGGTGATATCTTACTGTGGTTTTGATTTGCATTTCCCTGATGATTTTTGATGTTGACCATCTTTTCATGTTTCTGTTGGCCATCTGTATGTCTTCTTTGGAATAACGTCTATTCAGATCCCCTGCCTATATTCTAATTGGATTTTTTTTTCTATTAAGTTCTAAGAGTTCTTTATGTATATGGATATTAACCCCTTAACAGATGTATGATTTGAAAATATCTCATCTCATTCACTAGGCTGCCTGTTTATTTTGCTTATGGTTTCCTTCACTGTGCAAAAGCTTTTTAGCTTATTTATTTAAAGAAAATGAAAACACTAATTCAAAAAGGTGTATGCATCCCTATGTTCACTGTAGCATTATTTATAATAACCAAGATATGGAAACAACCTAAGTACCCATCAATGGATGAATAGATAAAGAAGATGTATTATATTTTTATACTCAGCCATAAAAAAGAATAAAATCTTATCTTTTGCATCACCATGGATGGACTTGAGGATATTATGCTAAGTGAAATAAGTCAGACAGAAAAAGACAAATACCATATGATTTCACTTATATGTGGAATTAAAAAACAAAAAAACAAATAAAACAAAACCAATAAATATAGAGAAAAGACTAGTGCGTGTTAGAGGGGTGGTGTGTTAGGGGGTTGGCAAAATAGGTGAACAGAGTCAAGAGGTACAAACTTCCAGTTATAAAATAAGTAAGTCATGAGGATGTAATTTATAGCATGATAACAACAGTCAATCATATTGTATTAAATATTTGAAAGCTGCTAAGGGTATAATTCTTAAAAGTTCTCATCAGAAGAAAAAAATCATTAATTTGGAAAGGTGAACTAGTTACTAAGCAGTAACTAGACTTATTATAGTGAACATTTCTCAGTGTATACCAAATTGAATCACTACATTGTACACTTGAAGCTAATATGTTACATGCAAATTAATCTGCTCTGGGTCACATGAACAATATACGACAGGATAAAAAGTTAAGTATTCACTGCCAAACAATGAGGTTTTAAAATGAGGCTTGAGGCCCACTCCTCCCTTTTTTTTTTTTTAATAAGCTTTAAAGTGTATGAAACCCTGGAAATGTCTCTAAAGAGGCTCCTAATAAATGATTGTGTCTAAGAATCCTTACCTTTCATATGAGAAAACTGAGACTCAGGGAATAATTTAACTTCTCCAGGACATTAAGGGTCCTATCATTGTTTTGAATAAAGCAAAATAAACTTTGCTACTAAAAATGTTTTAAAAACTACTGAACTCAAATGGAAAATCCTTGACATATCTTAATCTAGAAAAGTTTTAAGAAAGTAAAGAAAGAAAATTAAACGGTCCTTTACCTACTTTTCAATGATATTTATATGAAGAAAGACTTAACATCTTCTATGACTATTTTTCAGTGGAAAATGGGTAAAAAACCCCATCCAATGGATCATGACATCAACTTATGACCCAAACTGCATTTTTAAAAACTAAAAATAGAATAAAAAAGTCTGATAACTGTATTATAAATAGCTAGGGCTAAGTACTGCTTCATGAAATCTATCTGCTTATGCTGCTGTACACTCAGTCATGATGTAAAATGTATTTCTTAGCATAGGCCTTAATCGAAAGAGACTGAAAGCTATAATACTGAAATCCCAAGACATTTTCCATATGTAAGTATCTAACATGAAAAGAGTTATGTAATTATGTTGTGATGATTGACATTTCCAGGATCTATAGACCTGAAATATTTTGCTTTTTGTAATCATAGTAGTTACTGACATGTTGAAGAGCCAACTCTACCAGAACATGCAAAGAAATTCTAAGAATGTAGACTGATCAACAGTTTTCCCAAGAAACATAAACAAAACTATTTGTGAAGTAACAAACACAATATTTAAAGAAAGTATCTGAGAGAAACCAGGGCTCCTTGAAGAAATGGTGACTCCAAGTTTGGGCAGAAAAATTTAAGATGAATGTGGAACATCCTGTGTCAGAAAGCAAAGATGCTATCAGAGATTAGGTTACGTCAAAAGCTGCAGGAGTCAGCTGAAAAGTTTCCCCCTGATCAAAGATGGGACAACTTGGCTTCAAAAAGAATAATAACTGTAACATATTGAAACACAAACATATACAAAAATTCAAGAGTTCAAATAAAAGAGAACATTGATTACCTCCGTGGTTGCTAGGATATCAACTCATTATCCTAAAATTGGGTAAATAAAAGAATCTAGCATTTTTTTTCCTCCCTTTCCTCCATCAATTTTTTCCATTTACATCCACAGTTCATGAAGGAAAGTTGCTCTTTAAGAAAATTCAAAGTTTAAAAAAAAGTGCATGACAAATTTAGAAAGTCACCAAATTACAATCCCTAATGAAATAATTATCACTAATAGCTGCTAAAACCATTAGATAAAACATTGACAGGGAACTTTATAATGGATGAATTAGGCTGGCAACACCTGAACCCACCAATCAATTTTAATATAACTATAAGTGGGACAAGGCCTCCTAATGGTAGTCAGTAGGAAGTACCTATAATCCATGTGAAGTATTACTGCCTAAAAAAGAACCTGAATCAAATCAGTCCTCTAGATCTAACTACCAATTGTAGGAAACACAGGGGATAGAAAAAAGATGTTTAAAAAGACAAGATGCAATTAGCTAAATTCAAAACATGGGAAATTCTGTAAGATCTGATTTCTTCAATAAACAATAGCAAGAAAAAAGTAGACAGGAAATCATTAAAGATTAAAAGAAACTTAAGAGACTCACTTAAATGTAACATTGTAGACCTTATTTGGATCCTGATTTGCACAAACAAATTAGAAGAGGACACTTTCATAATTGGGTAATTTGAATATAGACTGGATATCAGCTGATATTAAAGACTTACTTTTTATTTTGTTAGACATGATAATGGTAGTGAGGCTTTGTTATACAGAGATAAAATATATATTTTTTAAATCTGTAAGAATAACACATGACATATATAGAAACCCAGTTAGTAGAATGACACGCAGCAAACACTTTGACAAATAGATAGTCCCTTTTCAAGAAAAACATTTCAGCTTTATCGTAGGTACTGGAATTCCAAATCACTAAAACACCCTGTCTCCCAACTTCCTACTTTCAAAGGAAGGCTATTAAGGATACTTCAACTGGGTAAATGTCAGTTTTGTTTCTGCTTCAGGATGTTTTTTCCATTTAAAATGTAAACTTATACTCCACACATGATACTTTAAAATGTCACAAATACATAGTAATACTATGTCAGTATAAATGCTGCATAAAAAACTTACAAATTAGCAGACCTGTAGGACGAGCATGTTTCATGATCTTCTTGAAGCACCAAATTTATTTTCTTCCCTGTAGCTTTACTTATAGATGTCTTCAGTTTCTTAGCTAGTTTTTTTGGTGTGTTGGTTATAGAAGATTCTTCTGTACAGCAGCTATATACCTCCACCTTTATCTGAAAGTCTGGCCCTGCTTCATTACTAAAATCAAGAGCATTCATAACGTTAGAAACTTAACTCACTAGAAAATAAAATGGAACATCCTTTGGTGTTTTCATAACATTTAAAAATCATAATTTGAAACAGGTTTATGTTAATATGTGTTAATGAGACAGAATATCCCTGTATTTATTTAGTATCTAAATAAATGACCTGAGAGAGTCGCTGCAACCTCCAGAGCTACCCCCTTCTAAAGTAAACACAATCTGATCAACGATATGTAGGCATAGTCCTAAAGAAAAACGATAATACGCCCTGGTCATATTTGTTGCCAGTGCTACTTTCCTGATGTCACGTCTTCAGTTATACCTTCTTGTAAGGTATTTACATAATATGTGTGATTTCCTGAAATAACTATTCCTCCGAAAGGAAAAGACTTAAAAACCAAAGAAGGAAAGAGAACAGAAAAGGTTTCTTCTGCTGAAACCTTTAGTGTTCATTTCTTTTTCATAAAGAGTCACAGTCCAATCACCAACCACCATGTCCTCCCCACCCCATCTTTGTACCCAATAACTCTAAAATAACACTGCACTGTTTGGTTATCTAGGGGAAAACAAACACACAAGTGAGAAACAATACAAAGAGCTATATACTACAAGGCAGGAACTCCTTGAGGGAGAGTGCTACCTCGGTAATCTCTATAATCTTGAGTACCTCGCATAAAAGGTACTCAATACACTATTACACCCATATGCAAATACTGCACTTTTAGCAAATGCTAAGTTTGCTTTGCCCTTTTTCAGACACAACGAACTACCTTTACTATAAAAGACTGTGGTGGTGTTACTAATAATAAAATTTACTTAAAACCGCAAGAGAGGTCCATCAGCAGATGTTGCCTTAGATGGAAGATCCATCAGTCTCAGAGATTTTAAATGGCCAATCTATACTTTGGATACATACAAGGAATACCTCTCAGATATTTTTATAGTCTACTTGGCAACCTTTAAACATACAGTATTCCTGGTAATAACTAACAAATGTCAATATTTAGAGAAAACCAGAGATTCATAAATATTGAATACTTATTAAAAACAATCTTAACAAAAGCACATTTTTAAACAATATTTAGAACATTTGTCAGCAGTTATTTTTGGAACAATTTAAAATATTTACAGAATTTTTTAAAAATTATAAATCATGTGGTGTCTTCCCAAGTAAGTTGCATTGTTTTCTCAATGAAAAAAAATTATGATTTTTGTCTTTGTGGTAAAAGCAAACAATAGCAAAGTGATGTGAAGAAAAGAGTCCATTAACAGGACAGTTTTGGTAGGAAAAAAAATGCACTAGAGAAAGTTGATTATAGAGATAAAGGTAGTTAGATAACCAAGGAATATTATTCTTTTAGTCTCAATTATGTAAGCATTTGGTGATATTTTGAGGATTCTAAATAAATTCCTTTGGTTCAACAGTTTGTAAGAAGGCCTGCACAACTGCTAATAACTCAGAACAATGCATTTTATTTTTCTGTGCTACACAATTATTTATGGGATACTGGACAGAAGCCACAAAACATGGTCTGCAATAGTTTTTCTAAAGTTATCTGAGTGGCAAAACTACTCTCCAATCTCAACTGTTTAGCTCCACAGCTGAAAATGGCAAAAACCATGTACATTCAGTTTTATTTTAATAGCTAAGTAGCTATTAACATTTAGGAACAAAGACAGTGTTTTTGAAACCCTTAAAGAAATACAAATCACACACTGATTTAGGCTAGTAGAACCTCTAAAAGAGGAGAGGAAAAACTTATGTTACTTGAAAATGATTTCTATGGCTACCTGAGGAGTTCCTTCTGGCTCTGTATTATGACCACAACAAAATGAGCCTATAAAAGAGCAAGGGCAATAAAAACAGCCCTAAGGATCACCCCATTTTTTACTGTTTTGGAGTACATGAAAGAAGTACAATGTAAGAAAAAGAACATGTCGAAATTTTACCAAAGTGTTTTCCCTATGGTACATATTTCAAGACTATCTTATAAATAAAGTTGTTACAACTATTTTAGCATTTTTGTAACTAAATATTCTATATGTGATGTAAGAACTGATTTATGCCCAAATTCACTCTATATAAGATAATGCTATAATGAGATTCCATTGTATTCATAATTTGGTTAATAATGAAACTTTACATATTCACAAAAACTAATAAAAATTTATCATATCCAATGAGTCAAATATTTACTACTAACATTACATGATTTCATTTTATTTTACATTGAAAAATTTCAAATGCAAAAATGGGCTTCTTCTGAATAATTTTCAAAATCAATTTAAACAATTAAAGATCTTAATGCTTCAAAAATAATCCAAACATCTAGTAATTTTGTCTTCCTTTAAAGGCAGAATTTTTTTTTAAGATTTATTTATTTGACAGAGAGAGAGAAAGAGAGAGAGATCACAAGTAAGCAGAGAGGCAGGCAGAGAGAGAGGGGGAAGCAGGCTCCCTGCTGAGCAGAGAGCCCAATGCAGGGCTCGATCCCAGGACCCTGAGATCATGACCTCAGCCAAAGGTAGAGTCTTAAACCCACTGAGTCACCCAGGTGCCCCTTAAGGTAGAATTTTAAATTGTTCTTATTCTCTGAAGATTTAAACATACTTACAATATAGTTACATTTTCAAAACATAGATCTGTGATAGTTTTATCCACAATCACCATGTCAGTATCAAAAACTTCGGCTCCCATTTTGAATAAACAGAAAATGGCATACTGCTGTGATCCTAAGGAAAAAAAGAGTGCTCCATGAGATGAATCATGCCTACATCATGTTAAAATCTACTTGGAAATGACAAGTTAGCTCAAATATTTGTTAATAGGTTCTTATTTTCATGTATGTTACACCGTAATCATTAACTTTTTATAGGGCCTGCTCTGGCAGTATATGTTAGCACCTTTCCCAACCAGAACAAAGCAATTAAACTAAGGAATATCAAAAAATAAAGCTGAAAATACAGGCCTCTCAGCAGCCTAAAGCAAGTACCACATTCATAAATTTTATTCCTAGAAACTCTTTACGTTTTCATTAATAGTCAATTTATTATTGTATATATACTATTACCTCTATTATTTTGGTTTCCAAGTCTATTCAAGAAGTTTTCTATTATAAGAGGTTAGGGGCAAGCATGCTAACAACAGCAAAACATTTCCCACCAAACTGACAGCAAGGGAGGAAACCACAAAAACAATAAAAAGTAGACATGCAAACATAAAAAACATGGCTACTGAGCCTTTTAATTTGGTGACGTTTTTTAAAAGTACTGGGTGATTAAAGTCTAAAACCTCATTATTGAGAAAATGTAGCTCTTCAGAAAAACTTATTCTCTATAGTAATCAAAAAGATACGCTTAATCCCCACATGTATTCCTTTGCAAAGTAAATTATATTTCCTAATTGAATAACAAATATACTAACCTGATTTTGGATTCTTCATATAAAACTAATTATGCTACATATGATTCAGTTTTTAAACTATGAGGAACAAAGCTATCACAATAGACAAGAAAGAGAAAGGATTATCATATCTTTTCTGCTTTGTTTCTAATAGCTAGAAATCATTTGAGGTTAATTTCTATGACCTAAGCAATACATGGATTTGTGAAAACTATATAAAGCCATAATGCTGAAGTGGGAAAAAATCAGATCAAGGTAAAAATCTTTCTCTCTTACACCCTGTTAAATAATCTGAACTAACAAAACAGGGCAGAAGAGATTGCCCAGATTCTGGTCAAAAAGAAATGCTGCCTTTTCCTTTACACCTTACATATTTTCTTTTGTTGCATATATCCCTTCCCCACAACCTGTTACAGTCCTTGCCTAGGTTCCAATCAACAACTAAAAGTACACTAGATAGGCATTAGCTTAATTAGTATCAAGCAATTATAACATATTTGTACTAAAAATAGGGGGGAAAAACACAGTTCAGCAAGATACTGCTTATTCTGCCAAATGACATCAATTTATCTCAGTGTGGAAGCAGCTTTTTTTCCCAATAATCACAAATTTACTATACCCTAAGGAAAACATTTCAAATATAAATTAAAATCATACATACGGTCCTTATTGCTGAAGTGATCAGAGTCTTTCCACATTAGTGGTATTCGAATACCTATGAAGGAGGAGAAAAAGAAATGACAAGTAATAATCTTGATAAATTTCATTTCTTAGAGTGAAATGAATCTCTGAATTCCATAATGGATTCTGACCATTAAAGCCAATATAAAATTTATTATTTAAATATTCTAACACAGGCAATATTTTCTAAAATAGCTTAGACTAGGAATATAAAATCTGTTAGTTATTTAAATAATTTACTGAAAAACTCTACCAACTATTACTCAGAAATTATTACGTAAGGTCTGTAATAAGCTTATGCCATAACATTTTCATTTTGTGATTTATATTTTTGAAATAGATGAAATAGTTGAATTTCTATTTTAGAGAACCAGTAGCAACAAATGTAGTTAAATACATTTCAAAATCATAAAATAGTAGGTAAAAATGATGTCAGGACTTCCATTATACAAACTTCAAAGATGAAGAAAATTAAGTGACTTGTCTAAGATCACTGTTAGTGAGAAACAGATCCAAACTTTTCCATTAAGAAGATTTAACTTGTCTACGAAAGAATTAGTAGACCTTTGTACATTCATGTTACAAACTACAGCATTTCCTTTAAGAGATAAAACTAAAAAGAATAATGCATTCCTTCTTTGAGACCGAGAAAAGGGAATATGTCCTAAAAGTGATGAAAATGTATTTTCTCTCATTCACATTCTTCAAACCTTAAAGTAATTGTGTTAATGATCCTTATTCCAGATGTTAATCTAGACCTTTGACATAATCAAAGTTTTTCTTTCCTAGTTTCCTCCATTCTTCCCTTTACTTTAATACTAGATTAACAATTTTCCTCTGACATTCTAATGGTATCTCTATATTTTCAGAGAATCAAAGTTCAACCAAGTAGATTAAGATGTATGAATTACAGCAAAACAGCACAGTAGAAAGCGCAATGATAAAGTGAAATTAGTTTTAATTACTTAGAGTATAAAATACCTCAAACCTTTGTGGAAAATTGCTCTGTTTAAGACACTTCCCTATTACACTTAGGACAATGATATGTGTATTTTCATACCTATTAATTACCCCACTTTCTAATAATTACAAATCTTTATGAACATAAGCTGCTTGGCTACATTTATGTTGTGCTTCACTTTAAGCCCTATGATCCTTTGTCTCCACTTCATTTGTTTAGAATCCTTTTTAAGGTTCTTAACACCTATTTCTAATTTCCTTTCTAGAAAAGCTTTATAATACTCCTTCATCCTTACCCATCCAACCAGATAGGTATGTATGACTGCCCTTACCACTGCTGCCTTAGCAGTTTTGATAAAAAAAATATTACTTACTGGGCTCTCTTCATGTGCTCAGCTAAACACTTTATATACATCTCATCTAACCACAATTTTTAAAATATGTTTACTAATAGCCAATTGACAAGATTTGTTTAGATTTGCATTTTCTTAATTAACAAGAAAAATGTTAATACATTTATCAGCCAGTTCAGTGAATGTTTGTATCCATGATCTAAAACAAAATATAAAATATAAATAAAAATACATAATTATTTAATCTATGTGAGAGTTTTGGGGTATATGCAGTAAAAATATAAACATTCTTCTTATTAAATTAATTGTTCCAGCTCCTTTTGGGTATATAATAGGCCTTCTTTTCCTCATTCATTTAATGATTCAGTGGATCTTTATCACATATGCCATTCTGAGTAAATATCTGTCCTTTGGCTATATGCTTTACAGATCTAATTGAATCATTTAACAGTTACTGTCTATCCTAATAGCAGTACCATACTATGATAACTACTTAATCTTTATAGTATACTTTACCATTTGCTAGAAATATATCCTTCCAAAACATCTTATTTTCAGTTGCTAATTTCTTTATGTGAATTTTACAAATATATTGTCCAAATTCCTTTAGAAGTTTTATTAGAATTCTATTATCCAAATTAGTTTGAGGAACCGGTAACTGTATAATACTCTGTCAATATATACAGTAGCATAATACAGTTACCCTTACATTATTATTAAGGTTATTCTTGGGCTATTTAATATTTTGTTTTTCATTGTTTTTATTGTAAAAGAGATCTTTTTGCCATATTTTCTAACTAGATATTGTTGGTTTTGAGAGCTTACCACTTCTTGTATATTTACCTTGAATCTAGCCACTTCTACTGAACTCCTTATTAGTTCAAATAGTGTTTCAGTAAATTTCCTTTGGTTTTTCTAGGTCTGCAATCTATTATTTTAAAATAGTATTCAGTTTCTCTATTTCTATTTCAGTAGTTTCATCTTTCAGTCTTGCTATTTTAGCTACAATTTCTTAAATTGTGTCAAAATTACATTGATATAGTAGACATTTTTACTTTGCCCTTGATTTTAATGGGATTGCCTTTATTTCATAATTATGACTTGGCTGATACTCCGTCAAAGCGTCTGCTCTTTCCTTGACCACAGCTGCTGACTCATTTCATTTCACAACTGTTCTTGTTCACAGCTGTTCTTGTCCTATTAGGGTGGTATTAACTATTTACACTATCTTGGGAGGAACATGAACCCTGACCTGACTTCCTCTGCCATATATATATACCAATATATATATATTGGTATATATTGGTATATTGGTATATATATATATATATATATATATATATATATAGCCAATAGCCAATGGGAAAGCCTTGCTTTTCCCATGCCTAGCTACATCAAATCCTGAAGAAAAGGCACACATTTCTTATCTATTTCCCAGGTGATCAGGTACTGTTCAGATCACAAAGGATATGTAACCCACCAACTATGATTTTTAATTCAGCTTCGAATAGTAGAAATTCCTTCCAGAGTCTTACAAACGGTTGACTAGGTTTTAGCTGACAGTGCTCTTACCTTTGTCTCTTTTTATGTCTTCATTGACACTTTTATGATAAACTGAAAGAGACACACATAATACAACGGCTAACTTGATGCTGTCAACTCCTAAAAGTCTTTCCATCATTTTCAAAAATAAAAACTGAGGCATGTTATGAACTGATTTGGCTTTAGATATTGAATTAGTAGTCAATGAATAAGCTGAGACAATTGCCACAATTATTTGACATTTAGTAAGAATGATCAGAATATACCTGAATTATCTTTTTATTTTTATAAGGATCTGGCCATGAATGGTGAAGCTGGAAATGGTTCCAAACCCAGGTATCACCCAGTAATCAATGTAATCTCAGAACATTCAGAACCTTTGTTGCAAATACTCATTTTGATCAAAACAAGTCATCCCAATGTCAAAAAAAAGGAATTTACAAAGATGAATTAGTTTTTAATTTTCTTTGTTTTTATTTTCTTTGTTTTCTTTGTTTTATTTCTTTGTTTTTATTTTTTATAAATACACAGACAAGACATAATTAAGTCAAAGCAAAGATAAAGAAATAAAATAAAATTAAATTAATTTTTAAAATAAATAAATAAAAATAAAATAAAATGAGGAACCCCCCCCCCAAAAAAGATGAAGAGAAATTACAAATGTATTCCATTTTCTGAGGCTTCCAGTTCCTTAATTTAAAATTATCTTTTGGAAAGAAGGAACACATGCAGAAATAAGTTTAATTTCTATACTTGAGTACATGTGGTCAGGAAAATCACCTTTTTCTTTCACTTTAAATGCTTTTACTTAAGTACTCTTCTAAATGTGCAGTAAATGTTAATATCATGAATTACTGTAGTGAATAAACTATTATGGCAATAGATGTTAACTCTATCATATCATTTTAGTCTTCAACAGTAATTTAACATCTCACTTGGGTACTTAGTGGCACTATGTCAGAAGATGAAATGGAGGATTATGTTTAAGTATTTTTAGAAAATCTCCCTTAAAGATCTCAAATATTTTATTTATTCACATTGAAATGTATTGAACATAGTGCACAACTGCTATGTAAAAGTACTGTGTTTGGCATCAAAAGCATACAAGGAGGAATAAAACATGTTTTATTCCAGTCTTATAATTGGAAAGATGAAAACATGAATATAAATAACTATAAAACAAGCAAGAGATTTTATATAGTTCAGTTACTTTACTGAAGAATTTTTTGCTGAGGGCAATTCCTATGATTTAGGACAATTACAACCTGTAAAATTCAGATCAGTCCTTCCTGCATGAGAATTTTGTTTATCCATAAAGACATTCCTAAAAACAGTTCCTTGGGCAAGAGAGCCTGAAATGCAGCAGCATGTTCCCTGGAGCTAGGAGAAAAAGGCTTTTGGCCAATTAAACAAGTTCGTTATGACTTAAGGGCTGATGGAGGTCTGTTTTCCCAAAATGTACTGATAAGATAATATTTGTAAAAGGTACATTATCTAACTAGTATACACGAGTCAGCCTGTGTTTACTTCAATCTGTGCCTTCTCCAAGCCACTGTCTAGCTTCCTTAAGACTTTGGAGAAACTGAGACAACACAGCATAAGTGCCATCTAGTGGTAAAGGTTTCCTAGTGCATTAGGAAATCAAAGAAAGAAAACATCATTTCCAGCTGGAATGATAACAGGGAAGGCTTTATAGATGAGCAAACAGATCCTGAAGATAATATAGTTATTTCAAGAGCTAATTGGGTGTCAGAAGCAGGCTGTGTATTGACAGAACAGGGAGAGAAATGTCTGGCTAAGCAGACAGTTTATGTATAAGAGTGGAAGATATGGCTGGAAAAATAGTTGGGTCAGAATGGAAAACTCTTATGGGGGAAAGTGTGGTTTTCACCCTATGGAAAACAAGAAGCAGTCATGCATTCAATCAATATCCAATCAGTAATTACTATGTGTAAGCACTATGTTAGCTTCAGGGTATACAGTGATGAACAAAACAAAACAAAACAAAACAAAACAAAAAACACCATAGTTCCAACCCTCATGGAATTTCTAGCCTGGACAAATATTAGAAATGTTATTGAAACTTCTGAGCAGAAAAGGAATGGAGAGTGAAAGATTTGAGTTTGTAGCCCAGCTCAACCACTTACAGGAAGTCGTTTAACCTCTGAGTCTAGAAAAAGAGTACTCTCCAACCTATTTCACAAAACTGCACTGGAGAATATATAGAATACATATCAAACAACTTTCTCAAACTGTAAAATCTTACATAAATGTACAGCATAATGATAAAAACAGTGTTTTAGAACAAATACAGATAGAGGTATGCAAAATAAAATGAAGGAAAAAAAATGGACGCAGGGAATCAAAACCCCACCAATTCTAAGAAGGTACTTAATAGAATTTATTCAGTGATATAGAGACAATGCATCTACAGCATACCTGATATGGCAATCTTTCCTTTACATGCTGTTCGTTCTTTAGTTGCAAAATTCACATCACTGTCAAAAGGAAAAAAAGCTAATGAAAAAAAGATCTTTTCTAATAAGCAACGTCTTAACAATCTTTCACAAAGGCCTAAATATTAAAAACACACAAATATCCATGCATAATAATGATTTCCAGTTAACATAAACTACTTCACTCAAACTTCACGATGTTTAGGCAACAACTAGCTGCCTTTAAGAGAAATATATAGAAGCACTCTCTTTCATTTTTCATATAATCTTTATATTCCATGATGATTATATATTGGCTTACCCTACAATGAAAGCTTTCTGTGAACACTTATTTATAAGTAAGATGTGCAGTATTTGTCCAGGTCCCAGGAAGTGTAATACCTTGAATCACCATTTCATAAATTACATTTCTAGCTTACCAGATTATAGTTGCCTGAAAAAGCTAAAGAGCTTCCCAACCATGAACTTGCTTCTCAGGAGTATTTTATCTTTATAAAAATCTAACAAGTATCAAAAAAACCATTCTGTGCTACATATTTATATGCAGTAATATCATATATCATTCTTTGAAACTCAAAAAACTATATATTAAAACAATAAATTAACTCAGGCACTAAAGGAAGGGAGTGGCTCCACAGAGAGAATAAAATATGGAGTAAAACACTGTCATGACAATAGGAAAAAACTCTAAAGTAAAATTCTTGGTATATAAGCTACTCCAACAAGATCTGACTTTAGAATATACTATTACCATAAAAAAATTCAAAATAGTTATCTCCTGGTAAATCAAATCAATCCCACACTTGAATATTTTTCCAATATCTTATTTCCTAATATCCCACATTTAGAAATTAGCATTGCATTTCTGGAGCAATATTTCTCAGAGTATTCTCCTTTGCGCTTTTTTGGGGGGAGGTCTCCATTTAATTTGGTTAGCTAATTAACTACTGGCAAATTTAATTAGGTACTTCAAATAATGTGGTAAGATAAAAACTTTTCATCTGAATACTGTTTGATTCTAAGAGAGCTTTTGGAGAAAGATTGGGTGGGATTCTGAAGTGTAACTAGTTTTCAGAAGAGTATGACACCATCTCATTGCGTTTCAGTAGGCAAGTTAAAAAGACTACGTTGATATTCTTTTTCTTACATCAAAATTTGAAGACAATATATCAGTCTACTTCTCTTACTCTCTTAGTGGATTAAGCACATAAGCATTTTAGATAAACTGTATTCCATACGAACTAATATACTGATGAACTTAAGTTGATAAACTTACATAAGACATATATACAGTATTTATAGAACTATATGTGACGTGTAACTAATGTAATGTAGTAGACTGAAAGCCATAAATTTCTCAAGATCCTATCTAATTACTTTGGTCATATTAGTATTTAAGTTAAAACAGGGAATTCACTAAGTAAAAAATAAAAGTACTCATTGATTATTTAAAAATAATGTTTCATTGAACCATAAATTTTAAGAGTCGAGTTCAATATTTTATACTCAAGTTTAGTTTGTCAAGTTGGAGAACATTAGTTTGCTTATTATTAGTTCATCACAGTGAAAAGTTCAGTTGAATAGCCTACTATAAGGCACACTAAAAATCAAACACAAATCTTAATTTCTTCAAATTGGTATAAGAAATACAATATATATACAGTTGGCTGGCACTTGTAAGTAATATTTCTAAAAACACCTTCTAGATGAGCAATGCATAATATAAATTCTTAAAATGCTTATTTCAGTGAAGAAATACAAGAAAGCTCTAATATGGTAAGTAACTTGAGTATTATGGAATAGGTCATAGATTATGCTAAAGTTGAGATCCATTAGATACTACTAAATTGGATTAAATGTGAGGCTTTGGCAAGTAAGTGAAATTCTGAAATATAAGAACCACCAAAGCAAACTCGTTGAAAATTTACTACAAAAAAAAAAAAATTCCCCCCAAATGATTCAACCACATGGCAGAATACAGCTTTCTTCCCTGTAATTATAATTTACTTGGATAGGCATTTCCAGGGCCAGCCAACAAAGTTATTATAGATAAATATTATCAAGCTATAATATAAACCTATTTAATCATATAATCTTACAGAATAATTAAGTCTTTTTCAAAAAAAATGAGAAACACATTGAACTAATTTAGCCTTATTTTGCTGAAGCCTGAATTATTTTCAATTCAAATAACTCTTCAAACTGTTATTTAGGGTGCTAAAATGTGATGTTTTTCTAATTAATCCAAATTGACAATAAAATTGTTAAATATTCTCTGTTTAATAATGTGCTACTGTAGCTAATAGTTTGCTACAGTTAAATAAATACTTGTTTGAAAATCTGCAATGTTAATTCCAATTCTACATGCTACAATTAGAGAGCCAGCCTGAAGAAAAAGCAAATAACCACAAAATTATCCAAATAGAGGCACAGCTAAAGAGTAGTATACCTTATTCTTATAAACCCAGTTTAGAGCATTATTATGGTAAGACTTGTAACTGCTAATTTAAGAGACAGAGATCAAAATATTAAAGACAAACTTTTAATTTTACTTTATTACTTAATTTCTGCCTGTAGGTAAACAAAATGACCAACAGAGGGTGCCAACCAACCACTTTGTTGCTCAAAAATCTGTATTAAAATTGACTAAGTATAGATTATTCTATTTCATATTATTCAAAATGGGAATTTAAAATAGAATTCATTTGTCAAAATTAACAGGATTTAATGAGAAATTTAATAATTATGAAAGAAAGTATTTTATATTTTCTTAATGAAGTAATAAGAGAATTCTAACTGGGATTCTATTATTTGGAAGCAGGTTATAAAATCCTTCACCTCTTACACAAATAAGTGAAAACTTAGACATTCAGAAGAGCTTAATGTGGAATATTAAACATCTTAAATTATGTGGTATAAAATGAATAACTCCATAAGTATCTTAAATTGGGAAGATGAGGTTTCTATTTCAAACCTTGACATAACAAACTCAACAGACATCAAATAATATAGTTTAAAAAAAAAATCAGGGTGCCTGGGTGGCTCAGTTGGTTAAGCGACTGCCTTCGGCTCGGGTCATGATCCCGGAGTCCCGGGATCAAGTCCCACATCGGACTCCCGGCTCTGCGGGAGTCTACTTCTCCCTCTGACCTTCTCCCCTCTCATTCTCAGTCTCTCTCTCTCTAGTAAATAAATAAAAAATCTTTAAAAAAAAATAAAATAAAATAAAATCAGTGCTGTCTTTGATAGCACTGTTTTAATGCCAGGACTACACAATTTTCACCTGCCATCTATACTTTTTCTTTTTTCAGTTTATTAGTACTTAAGCAATATATTAGGCAACTGGATTATAAGAAACTGGTTAGTGTGGCATTATTAAAAGCACAATTATGATGAATGATATATATAATTAGGTGCTACAAATGACTTTAATAGTATTTTTATAAATCCAAATAGAGTATTTCAGAAGTTAAAACAAGAAAAACATTGGCAGGTTGGGATAGGAGAGAATATTATTGCTAGAATGTAAGCTCTGTAACCATAAGGATTTTTTTCATCTATTTTGTTGACTGCTGAATCACCAGTACCTAGTATATAGTTCCTTATAAGACACTCAACAAAAATTTAGTGAATAATGAATGAAGTGAAATATATGTGGCCATTGAATGGAGGAGGGAGTATTTAGTAGATTCAGTCTAAATCTTAGGTCTGATTCCTACCATCAATAACTAGTTATGCTAAAGAGTTGCTGTTAACCTCCTAGCCTCAACATTGTCATCTGTAAAATAGGAGAAATATCTACTTGACTCATAGGTACTGAATGAAGTAATATTTTAAATATATTCTATGTCATTCTTAAAAATGTTACACAAATACAAGGATTACCTTGTATTTATATTCTTGGCCTCAATATTTAACTTGGAGCTTATGTGGAAGAGGCACTAAAATATTTGTTAAAGTGATCAGAGTATGACTTCCCAGCTCCTGTAAGATAATGGTAGCTAAATCTGAATTTCTTCAGGTATCTTACAAAAGCTTTTAGATCAATAGGAAAGCAAATAAAATCACCTACAGCCCATACTTCACAGCATAACTAGAAAACAGGGATTAGGACAAAGTTCAATTTTCATATAAATGGGGAAATTGACAACTGAAAGCATTAAAGCCAACTCCTGGAGTACCCATTGCAAAACACAATACCAATTTGTGATCTCTCCTAGAAGAAAAGACAATGGATATAAGACCTGATTGATACCACAGCCCTGGTTCCTAGAGAGTTGAAAGGAACTGCAAAAGAATTCTTGTTCAGTTATTAGACTTAAGGAGTTATTAGACTTATGGAGAAGAAAGACACAGTGAAAGAGGTATCCTTTAAAGGTATGCTCATGAAGAAAAAAGCAGCAGCAGCAGAATAAAGCAACTGAAGTTAAAAGCCTTAAAAAACAAAATAGTATCAAAAAATCAGGAAACCAACTAACATCTCAAAGGCATGATTTATTAAAGAAACTACTCTTCGCAGATCCAATAATTGAAAATACTGTTGGACAAACAAACAAACAAACAAAAAACAAGTAAGCTCCTCTACCCACCCATCATCAGTTGGCCCAGAAAACTCTACAGCCTGCATTTTAACTAGGGACCAAAAAAAGGGGACCTAAACATCCATGGAAAGCTACTATAAAACAAAATTAGGAGTCAAAATGCTTCAGCTGATAAAAATACTCCATCAACCACTCTCCAAAAAATATAAAGTAACAAAAACACAATATTCCCAAATGAATTAAGTGCAGTTAAATAAGCTATTACAAATATGAAAGAAGTGAGGAATCTGAAATCTTTAGTTCTCAGACTAGTAAGAGACAAACAATAGGTAAACATCAAAAAAAAAAAAAGAGAGAGGTAAGAAGAAGGAAGAAATTGGAAAAAGGAAAACAAAATCATTCCTGAAATGATGAGTAAAATACTCATGCCAAGTGCCCAAGGATGAAGACATAAAACTGAAAGTACATTAAGGGACATAGTGTGTGAGAATGAAAGAGCCAAAAGACAAAAAATGAGAAAAAGACTTCTAAAAACGTCAATGAAAAAGTGATAGATATAGAAGATAGGCAAAGAAGAGCCAACTTACGTGTAATTGGAGTCCTTAAAAAATAAAAACAAAGTAATGAGACACTTAATGCCTTATTCTAGGGGCAGGAAACTGCCTTTCTTCCAGGAAAACTGAAAATAAATGAACTGAATCTATATATTGAAAGAGTCCTAAGTGAACCAAAATGCTCTAAACCTACCCCAATATAATTATCAGACTTTAAGATAGTGAAAAGTATTTTCAGCCTTTTTCAGACAAAAAGACCAAGTCATTTACAAAGGAGAAAATTAGACGATAGATTTTTTTCATAAGCCAACAGGGGAGTGAGATTTTTAAGAAACTCCATGGAAGAAAGCATTGGCCAAGGATTTTGTATACAGCAAGCTGTGCTTTTTAAGTTCAAACACTAAAGGAAAGCATTTTAAACATAAAAGAATGTGAAGAAAGCTATACTCATATTGAGAAATCTACTAGATCATAACCTTTCTCCAAACAGGAGATGATTTTAGAAAGTACAACAAAAGGAGAGTTAGTGAATGTTATACATATTTAATAGATCAAAGACTAAAACAAAGGTGAGACACAAGTACAAGATTAGCATGTAAATATTAACTACTCAACCAAAGGAGAACACAGTCTAGAAAATAATAATAATAATAAACCAAAATAAAATAAAAGAGAAGGAAAAAAATGGGAAAATAAGTTCATTGATCTCCCCACCGATGATAAGTAAAAGGAAAATAATTTCATTTAAAGTAGAAAAACAAAATAGTAAAAACCTAAGTCAGAGAAAAAGAGTGCTAAAGTCATTATGTAGTTACCAGTACATAGTTTTTTTTAACATAAAGTTCCAGTAACTACTATAACCAATAAAACTCTTCTTAAATTAAAAAAAAAATTAAAGAGAACAGAGAAGATAGACCAAATACTAAAAGAAAAACCACAATTATAATACACATAAGTTAATATAACAGAATATGACAAAGCTAAAATGAAATATATAAGTAATATAAATGTAAATAGGCTTAAACACACACACACACACACACACACACGCACACACACACACGGTTAAAGGATTTTTCAGATAAGCTCATAATGTAAAACCCAACTCTGGGATGAACACAGGAAACACACCTCCTACAAAGTGATTCATAAAGGTTAAAATAAAGAGATGGGCAAAGATAAACAAAACAAATCCAAACACTAAGAATGCCTGGGATTATGATCTTGTTAACAGGGAACCCCAGAATTCAAGTCTAAAAAAGCCACTATGAAACAACAGCAACAAAAAGACATTTATAATACTAAAGGCCACAATTAACAACAAGTATGAAACAGGTGCAAAGATATCAAATGTTTCATAAAACAGAATGTACCAGATATACAGGGGTAAGGCAGAAAAATCTTAATAACAAGTATCTCAACCTACCTTTCAGTCCAAGACAGTTCAAGTAGTCAAAACATAAGCAAGGCTATAGAAGACTTTATTTTTTTTTTTAAGATCTTATTTATTTATTTGAGAGAGAGTGAGTGAGAGATAGAGGGCACACAGCTGGGGGAAGAGGCAGAGGGAGAGAGAGAAACAGGTTCCCTGAGAGCAGGGAGCCTGATGTGGGGCTTGATCCCAGAACACTGAGATCATGACTTGAGCCAAAGGCAGACGCTTAACCAACTGAGCCACCGTGGCACCCCTAGAGAACACTTCAAAAACAATCATAACATATGTATTAAACTTTGTATCAAGGTAAAAAGAAATATAACTTTAAAAGCCCATGAGTGTTACAAAAATTGACTATATTAAGTCAGAAGGAAATTACAAAATATTCCTTAAAGTAGAAAAAATAAAAATTGCTTTGATCAAGATACAAAATGAATTTTTCTATTGGTAATGTCCAAGTACCTCATATTAGAAAAACGCTACCTCTCCCACAGAAAACAATATAAAATCTGGGGAAACTACTTAAAAAACAACTACCTAAAGGGACTGGTAAGCAACCAAAGGAAAAAAGAAATTAGAGAAGACTCAACACTATAAGGGAGTGGCACCATGATACATTCATACAGGGAAATACTACTTATCAATAAAGAGGAGCAAATCACTAGCTATATAATGAATCTTAAAAGTATTATGCTGAAGGAAAAAACAAAGTACATACTAGACAAGTCCATTTATATTAAGTTCTAGAACACGCAAAACTTATGGTGGGAAAAAAAAAAGCAGTTAACAATGCTTGCCTCTGAGTGGGGGACAAAGGTAAGTACTACTAATTGAGAGCTGGAGAAAAAGAAACAGGATCTATTCAAGAAGTATTAAAAAAAAGACAAATTCAAAATGAAATAGATGACTCTTTATGAAACTGATAACATAACCATTCAGAAAGAAAAAGATGATTTTAAGTAACTTTTAATCATGGTCTCCCATTTATCCACAGGAATGTATACATGTTTGCATGTACAAAGACACACACACACAAAGAACTTTCTTTGAATTGCATCACAAAAAATAAGATGAATTCATGGATGAAGAGAAGGATGAATTTAGAATAAAGCAAATGTAGTTAAAATATTAATTGTAGAATGTAGGTGGTGGGTATATAAGTCTTCACTGTACAATTCTTTCAACCTTTTCATATGTTGGAAAATTTCATAATTTTTGTATGTTGGAAAAGAACTGCAAAGAAATGCTGAACTTGCCTAGCTGGGTTTACTGTCAGTAATCATATTGATACTAAAATTATGAAACTACTTTACATAATCATAATATTAAACAAATAAGGAAATAGATTCCTATTATTAGGAATTAAGATTTTCAGAATGAGAAAAAAGATAAATACAAAATAATTCAAGAAAACAAAAACCTACAAATATCAGTATAAACACATAATTTTTTAAAAAGTCTCTCCCATAGCTATGTCTATTAAAAAGGTCTAATAGCAATGGTCCCCAGTAACAATGGGCACACCCAGTGCCCAGATCTTGATTTCAAAATACCACTCACCATTAAAGGGAACCAGGACTCATTAGACAAATGGCTGACTCTAGGGGTGAGGCACAGAAAATACAAGACAAGCCTGCATCATGTTTTTGTGCTAGAAATAAAGAAGTTCTTAAGGACTAATAGAGGCAAGTCACAAGTCAAAAGAATAAAGATGTCAGTCTGAAGGAACTTCCAACAAACAAATTTGATACAATTTATCTATCAAAAGATTAACGACTATAAATAATACACTGAATAACAATCCATGAATCTATGGAAAAAAGAAAGCAATGTCCTTCCTTACAGAAGATTAGCTACAAAGTATAGAAAAAATAATAGATAATCACTATTTGCAAGCCGCATTATAATAATGTAGACAAGGATCATAAATGGATATAACCACTAAGTGAAAGCTAGTTAGATGGCAGAATATTCTCCTAGTCCCAATATAATGTCCCAAAGATTGCTTAAGAATTGCAAAAGAAAAACCATTATATTACAAAGGAGAAATCAGACAACTGCCATCCAAACCAAGAATCAAACTGCAGCACATGTAGTGGTAAATCCCATCACATTCACATTCACAGCAGCACAGATTGTAGCCAACCTCCCCTTAAAAGATTCTTGCCAAAAAAAATATTTAACCTGAGTCTTTGAATAATACTTTAGACCCAAATTCCAGATACAGTAAAAACAGGAAATAAGAGAAAAGGTTCAATAATAGTATAAAGAGATAAATATATAGAAAAGTGTAGACTCCGCAAAGCATTAATGACAAGAAGTCTTTATAAAAAAGTAAAATGATTAAAAGAAAATAAAAAGTCATAACCAAATGTGCTGCATGAACCTTGACTGAGTTCTGGTCTGAGAAAAACCAGTATAAAGGATTTTCTTTTAACAACTAGCTGAAAGAGAATTCAGACTGAATATTAGATGACTACTATGAAATTATTGTTAATATTTTCCATATGATAACTATATTTTGGCTACGTAGCAGAATGTTTGCTTTTAGAACCATTGAGATGTACATGCCATGTTGTCTGCAAATTATTTTTAAATGGATCGATACAAAAAAAGATGTATATGTGTGAATGTATATGTTTGTACATATAATACAAAGACAGAAGATAGAATAGATGAACCTATACGGTGAACTATTAACTGGTCCATCTAGATAGAGATTATACTATTCTTCTAATTTTTATCATACTGTTCTTACTATTTTTTTACATATGAAATTTCATAATAAAAAGTTGACTAAAAAAACTGAACAAAGTAGGGAATAATACTCAATAATCTCTAACATGGCAAGCATAAAGGCCAATAAAAGTCAGAACTTAAGAACAGGCATGAAGGTGACAAAAAGAATGCTGGGAAATTTAAGAAGAGATTGATACCTCTCAGTTTGCAGAACACCTTAGCACAATTATCTGGCATCCAGAAGGCTGTCGGTTAACAGCCATTAACTTCCTACAGGGGTGAGGAGTCCTCAGACTTTTGGGTCATCTAGGTTCATGTACTAGCCATGTAATCACTGTGTGTCCTTTGAAACAGTTATCTAATATTTCAAAGTCCCATTTGCCAAGTCTTTAATAGAGGTTTATACCTCCCCCAGTTTATAATGTGATATTTGTGCACACCTTAACATAATATCTGGCATTGCTTCCCCCTTGCTTTTCAACTTTGGCTTCATCTTGAGCCTCAACCAAACACATCTCGTCACTACTCTTAGATAATTCATGATCCTCTTTCACCCTGAGCTTTTATTTTGCTGTTTTTCTTTCTTGGAATGCTGCTTTCCTCCCACTCACCCTATCAAACTCTAACCAATCTTCATAATCTAGAAGATTCAGATCTAATTCTTTCAACAGATCTTCCTCAAGTTTATGATTTCATACTGACTTAATTCTTCTTTGACAAAGCCAAGTGGTATTAATTTTTTGATATTTTATAATAAAATTTTAGAGAAGGTAGACTAGGCTAGACTAGAGGTAGGCAGTAAACTCATTAAAATGCCATTTTAACTCTGGTAGCCATGTAAAAAATGATGCATTTTTCTAACTTAAAGATTTTCAAAACTGAGCTAAGGAAGAGAACACTGAGTCTCTACAAGTAAAATATTTGACTACTGAACATACAAATATTCTTATATTTTGACAAATTCTGTTCTTTGAATTTGTAAATACCAAAACAGTACTTAATAATTGTTCTACAAGTACTGTTCACTAAATATGTGACTGACTAATCAAATGGCATAATTTACATAACTTTCTTCCAGAAACTGAAAAACCGTAAGACTCTCCTGAATATTTAGATCATTTTATGTAATAAATATATATATATAAATATTTAGATCATTTTATATAATTAAAAAAGTAAAAAAAAAACCTGATAGTGACAATAGGTTATATCTACACATAACAAAGTAGAATTGTACACAAAAGAATTCATAGAGAATATCCAGATTTCTTTAAAGAAATAATTTTATAATTAAGGGAGACAATTTTTATAGGAATTATGAACAAATATAAATATGTGTGTATAGCAGCAAAGCTATTTTCATCTAATGAAGACAATTCCTAAAGAAACTGAAAATCATACACATTTCCAGTTGAGAGTCAAATATTTTTTCCTATCTTTTTTCTATCATTTCAATAAGGATTAAGTTTAATTTTTTTTAAGATTTATTTATTTATTTGACAGAGGGAGAGAGATCACAAGTAGGCAGAGAGGCAGGCAGAGGGGGGGGGGGGGGAAGCAGGCTTCCCGCTGAGCAGAGAGCCCGATGATGCGTGGCTTGATCCCAGAACCCTGAGACCATGACCTGAGCGGAAGGCAGAGGCTTTAACCCACTGAGCCACTCAGGCACCCCTAGGATTAAGTTTATTTAACATTTTTATAAATCAGTAACTTTAGAAAAGTCATACTACCAAATTAAGAAAATGGTCAAATCACAATTCATTAAAAATATGTAAAGAACATAAATGTGGAGGACATTGGTTTCCAGAATAGTATTTCATGTAACTGTGAGAGATGATTAATAGCAAGTGTTTAGTCTCACCCTGTACTTAAACCAGTGCTTTTTAAACTCTTCCACTAAAACAGCCCTCTCCTGACAAAATGTCCTTAAAAAGGTTGGGGGGAGAACATATATCTCTGTGAACAGAATAACACAAATTATACTGCAGTTCCAAATCTCACGTTTTATCTTAAAAACTCATGGTTACAAAGAAGATATGCCATATTTATCCTATGGCTTTGTATATATCCTGAGATATATTCATGTACTCTCAGTGATATATGTGACCCAGTTTGGGAGGCACTGACTTAAACCAAGGTACAATGTCCATCTGAAAAAATATTTTCCTAAATTATGACATAAGAATAATTTTATCTTATAATGTCAGGGATAAAAATCATGAAAATTATTTTGACATTTGTTGAACAATAATTATGTAAAAAGTATTAGATTAGGTTTTTAATATAATCTTAATTTTCAAAATGTAAATATTATCTTGGCAACTGTAATGAAGGAACTGAGGCCCAAAGAGATTAAAACCAAAAGCAGTACAGTGAATAAATATTACTTACTTTTTACACAAGTGTTTATTATATCATAATCTCATCAACATTTTATTTTTATAAAAATCTCTTTCTATAACCTGTGTTTTTAATCTTATTTTTCAAGCATTTAGTGGAGGTGCACTGTGAATAGGACAATGGCATTAAGGTATAAAAAGAAATTCTTCACTAGTGCTAGAGCTTTAAGACTGATCAACAATGGGTGATGTAAACCATTTACATTAGAAAAGAAACCAAAGTTGAGTCAATTCTTAGGTTCAAGAAGACTTGGCATTGTAAATGAGATAGAATGTAAATTTCATACACTTGAAATTGTATCTAGACTTGATCCAAAATGGAAGCATAGAGTAACCAAGAGAACAAGGACCAGAAGATACTTAGCAAATCCTAAGCAACCTCTCATTAGGTTCTGTCACTAGCCAGTGACATGCCCTTGAGTAAACTGCTTGCCTCTCAGAGGACTTATGTTCACCATATGAAAGGAGCGTGCATTTTAATTTCTACACCTAAGTTTCTAATACTCTCAGCTACCACCTCTTTATTAGCATTTTTAGGCAATCTGTCTTTTTTTTTAATTCACATTTCTATATACTCAACTATCAGTCTTGGTCCTTTATCTAAAAAAAGATTTATTTATTTATCATGTGAGAGAGAAAGAGAGTGAGCATGCGGGGAGAGGAGCAGACAGACAGAGACTCTCAAGCAGACTCCCAGAGTGTGGAGCCTGAGACAATGCTCATTCTTACAACCTCGAGATCCTGATCTGAAATGAAATCAAAAGTCAGAGGCGTAACCAACTAAGCCACTGGGAGAGGCGAGGGGCGGGGGTCCTCCAGTCTCCAGTCTCGGTCCTTCTTAAAATATTCCCTCGGGGCACCTGGGTGGCTCAGTGGGTTAAAGCCTCTGCCTTCCGCTCAAGTCATGATCGCAGGGTCCTGGGATCCATCCCCACATCAGGCTCTCTGCTCAGCAAGAAGCTTGCTTCCTCCTCTCTCTCTACCTGTGATCTCTCTCTCTTTGTCAAATAAATAAATAAATATAAACAAATAAAATATTCCCTCAGTTCTTGCTTCTTAACCATTTCACTTTATAATCTGGAACACAACTAAACTGCCAAGTGAAAACTGCTACTATAATATTAAGTTCACTCTGAGTTCTACTGCCAAAATGTTTATAATACCAGAGACTACTTTAGTGTATTTATTTTTTAAAAGATTTGGTGATTTGAGATTTGACATTAAAATTATATTATATTCTTATTCAAATACTTGAGTACGTTAAAAGCCATAGGAAAACTATGCTACTAACCATCTTCCAGTTTGATTTGCAACCTGTTCTTCTAATTTCTGTAGCTCCGATGTGTAAGCCATTATTCGAGCATTGCATACCATGAGATTCTTAACTGCATGCAAGATCTGGTCTTTCTGAGTGCTCAGAGAAAGAAGTTTCCATATTCCTTCTCGCATTCGAATTTCTAAATCTATTTTTTCTTGAATGCTGCAATCCTTAAAAAAAGAGAGAGAAAAGCATTCTTGAAAGATAGCAAAAATTCAGAATTATAACATTTCTTTTTACCTCAATAGATGGAAAACATACTAGACATCATTTTAATGTTATAACGTATTGGGAAAGTGACAAAGTTTTAATGTATAATAGCACAAATGATATAGCTATTTGATAATGCTCTTTGCAAAACCTTAATTTATTTTATTAGGAAGTCTTTACAATCGAATGAACAGAACAGAAACGAGGGTGAGAAACATTACATATTCTTAACATAATTTCATGAGTTTGAATAATGTCTCTCAAATATTCCTGTACTCCCAGAACTGCAGAATGTGACCTTATTCGGATATAGGGTTTTACGGATGTAATGGGTTAAGATGAGGTCATACTCTAATAGTATGGGCCCAAACCCAGTGACTGGTGTCCTTATAGGAAAGCCACATGAAGAAAGAGACACACATAGAGAGAACTACATGCAAAGACTAAAGCAGAGATGGTTATGAGTTATGTAATGTTATGTAATGAGTCTCCAAGCCAAAAACCACCAAACAACCACAGGAAGCTGGAAAGGACAAAAGAATTCTTCCAAGAGCCCTTAGCAGGAATATGGGCCTGCAGGTAGGTACTTTGATTTCACACTTCTGAACCTCAGAACAATGAGAGAATAAATTTCTACTGTCTAAAACCACCCAGTTTGGGTACTTTGTTATAGGATAATCTCAGGAAACTAATACAATAATATAATAACCAATGTAAACAATATAGCCCATGCACATATTACATACATTGTATTGTGGAATGGCAAGATGTGGTTGATGATACTGAAATTAACTAAGGAAAAATTTCCTAAAAGAGAAGATAATGGAAAAGGGACTAAGTTTTAGCAGCTATGGTAAGCAACGTAAATAAAATCTCAGAAGCAAGAGTGAAAACACTGTGCCCAGAAAATGTCAGAAGCTTTAGCTATTGGATGAAACAGAGATTTAGAATATATTTTTGGATATGTTTACTTTAGTTTTTTCTTTTAAGATTTTATTTATTTATTTGAGAGAGAAAGACAGAAATAGTGACAGAGACAGAGAGAGAGAGAGCACGAGCAGGGAGGAGAGGGAGAAGCAGGTTCCCTACTGAGCAGGGTGCACCGTTGTGGGACTAGATCCCAGGACCCTGGGATCATGACCTGAGCCAAAAGCAGAGGATTTAATCGACTGAGCCACCCAGGCGCCCTGTTTACTTTAGTTTTAAGAGTCATCATGAAACTACTCAATCACTTTAGTTCCGAAAGTCTTTTATTCCATAACATTATCTTGTAATGGCCTGGTTCTATACACAATTTACACATGTAACAATTAAAATTCTATAAACTGCAACATACTATTTTGATTTAATTCATACTGGCTTTTAAAAAAATTATAAATCATTGGATACTCTTTACTATACTACCAACATCATAATGCTCCAGTATGTCTATTTCTAAAAGTAGAAATCTTGGCTTCTGTGGTAAAAAATGAATGTTATAACTTACCTTTTAATTTGATCAAAATCTGTATCAAAAAATGTAAATGGAATCTAATAACAGAAGTTCCAATCTTTTCAAAAGGAAAACCTAAAAGTTAGGAGAGCAAGTCTATGAAAATTACCCTAAAAGAGAAGCTATAGCAGATGATTTAACTTGACTATCCAAATCAATCAAATGCACTATTCGCATGCAAAAAAACAGATCTGTTTAATTACTTTCTGTAATTACATCATGTAATTACCACATAAAAACCTTCTTTAGTAGTAGAACTCAAAACTGGTATAGTATATAAATGTAGTCATTTGCTGGTTTTCCTTCTTTACACATGGCTGATTTCAACAACTCCATTCATCTTTATGACTTGATCAGTCCCAAAGTAAATTCTTCTTTAATGTAATTAATAATTAATTATAAGAATTATCTATGAGACCCATATGTCTATAGAAATAAACTCTGGCAGGCTGGTTAGTACTGGAGAGTGCACGCAGGGAACAATGTAAAGCCAGAAGGAATAGCTTTACCCCACATCTCAAATATAAACAAATACCATCTGCTGCCATTAAATTCAGTTTTGCTTTTTAATAGTGTGAGGCAGCCAGTTGAACCAGCAGAGCGGTTCTTAAAGCAGGCTACACATTAGAATCACCTCTGGTATGGGAAGGGCCTTATAAAAGTACCTAAGTTAAGACTCACTCCAAAACCATTAGACTCTCTGGAGGTGGAGCCTGAGTTTTTGTGGTTACTGGTTTTTTTTTTTTTTTTTTTAAGTTCCTCTGGTGATTCAATGTACAGCCAGGGTAGAGATCCACTGCTGTAGTACTTGAAATTCTATGGCAATCTGGAAAGTTGCAACAACCTTAAAGAACCAGTAGGTGGCCACAAACACGTTAAAGAATCAGTTTGGGCTTCTAGGGTTTCTGTCTTATAAATGCAGATTGTCTTCTCTTCATCACGTATTGATAAAGACTATAAAATTATACAGGCTTGGGAAATAGTGCAGAAATGAAATGCAAAGTTAGGGCTTCTTTTTTAAGTCACCTTATTTATTTGTAAGGTTAAATATTCATTAAGGAAATGAGATGTATCTAACATATTAACATTAGAAATCTATCCTTCAGAGCAGGGATCAGCAAACTATTGCCCAGTCGGTACTTATCTTTTTGTAAATAAACTTGTACTGGAGCACAGTCATGCCCATTTGTATTATCTAAGGTTACTTTTAAACTATAATGGCGGAGTTGAGTAATTTCAACTAAGACCATGTGGCTCACAAAGCTGAAAATATTTACGTATCTGTTCTTTTACAGAAAGAGTTCACTGATCCCTAACCCAGCCAAATTAACATTCATAGTAAACTAGTCTACCTACCTTATTCTACAGTAAGTGGATGTGGACCCGGGAGGGCTGACATAAGCGGGATGAATTATTAAGTGTACTTATACTTTCAAATGTACTGGCATTAAAAAAAAGCTATGGCGTTAGCTAGTTTTGTGGTCGCCGTGCAACTTTAGTACACATCTATACTTCACACAAAGGAAAAACCTCTCTGGTCAAGTGATATAACTCCAGCCAAGAAAGTCTTTATGGAGTCAAAGAACTTAATTTTAGTTAGTAAGGAATGCAAAGTGTTCCTGGGGTAAGAGTTGATATGCTATCCACAGTGAGAATAATGATCCTGTGATGAGGGCACAGATTGAGCCTCAAAGTTGAACAGGAGGAGCTAAAATCCCTATTGCTGCTGCCTCAACCATAATGGCAGAATCAAGACTGAGTAGGATCCAAGACAAAAGCATATACCCATCCCTCTTATAAGTGTCAGAAAGCAAGTCTCCAGAAAGAGTGAAGAATGGGGGGAAACCTTCCTTTTGCCATTTCTTCTTCAATTTTCTAAATGAGAGCTTCCTTGTAATCAAGTCAAATTAAGCTTATAGCACTGTCCTGATCATGTAGTTATCTAAAAAGTCAGGCTAATAAAAGTAAACGGACATGGGAAGGCTAAAAATGAAACAGGGAAAGGACTTAAAAGTGCAAATCTAGATTATGTAGAAAACAGAAAGATACTAATTTTGAAGAGCTAGAAGGGGACAAAGGAACTGCAAAAGAAATTGGCCTTAGTTTTGAAATTAAGCACGGACTTAAAAAAAATAATAAAGTTGGGCTGCTAGTAAGACAACTGTAGTAATCCAGATAGAAACTATCATCTACCTAATGGATATAGTTAAACCTTGTTCACTAAGAGACCATGATGAAAAAAATTGCAAAAGAGTATATATAGCATACATCCTTCTTCTAAAAGAAATTGCATGTGATTTTAAGAATTGTTTATGTAGGGCCCCTGGGTGGCGCAGGTGGTTGAGCGACTGCCTTCGGCTCAGGTCATGATCCCGCAGTCCCGGGATCGAGTCCCACATCGGGCTCCCAGCTCCATGGGGAGTCCGCTTCTCAGTCTGACCTGCTCTCTCTCACTCTCTCTCTTTCCTAATAAATGAATAAATAAAATCTTTAAAAAAAAAAAGAATTGTTT
The DNA here is from genome assembly GCA_028533885.1 of Nasua narica. NCBI lineage: Eukaryota > Metazoa > Chordata > Mammalia > Carnivora > Procyonidae > Nasua > Nasua narica. The sequence continues at coordinate 18,946,672 of CM052812.1, forward strand.
ATGTACAGAAAAAGTCTGGATATTATTAATAGTGGTCATTCTGGGGAATGGCATTAGAGAAAGAATTCTTAAATTCATGTTTCTGTACACATTTACTTTGCTGAAATGAGATAGTGAGACAGGGAAACTGAAGAACTCCATAAAAATCTGCCTTTTGCTCTTTTTTCCTGCTTCAATTCTTGCTAGGACTTGCACCCACACCCCACTTTACGGATGCCTTGTAATGCAGATAGTGTATGTCCTCCTTGTAAAGGACAAGGAGTTTATGATTTCTCTAGAACGGACATTTAAGGAAGAACCAGATGAGAATTACTGGAGGGATCTACCATACGTATATTCCAGACAACCAGTGCTAGCCATCTTGACACCAAGAACCCCCACCAAACCCCTATCTGGCTCCAAGCAATAACACTTGGGTCCTCATGTTTGTTCTAACTGGTTTCTGGTTGCCTGAGAGGAGACATACACCAGACCAGATCCTCAATAAAAATCCCCAGACCCCAAACTAAGAAAAGACTCATGCTCCTTTTCTTTCTGAGTTTCCTGGGCATTCGTATCTGCTCTCTATCTTCAATAAACTCTTTCCACCTCCTGTGGACTCACGTGAGATTTCCATCCTGCAGGAAGCTAAGGACCCTCTTAGCTGGTCCCGTGGGACCCCCCTCTGGGTCCTCTGCCCCAGCCTGCTGGCATCAATAGCATTACTTCTTGAATCTCATTTTTATTACAATTTCAAAAGCTTAAATATTTGTAAGAAAAGCTAGGTGGCTGCCCCAACATCTCAGATGAATGGGACAAAAGACGGTAAGAAAACAGTTTTCCCTCAAGTACATTCTTGGTGTTAGGTACTATGCTAAGTATTTTAAAAAGGTTCTCAACTCCCAGCAACTTTCGGGGATAAGCATCTTACCCATTTTAGAACTGTGGAAACTAAGGACTTAGAAAAGACAGATAACCTTATTCAGGGTTGTACAACAAGCAGAGTTGGATCTGAACTTTATCTGACTCCAAAGCCAATAATCTATGCTGTGTACTCACAAATGACTCCAAGGTTTGAGCCGAGGTGTTTCACCCAAGAATTTTTGGTCCTATCCATATTAGATGGTAGGTTAACATCAAAGGAAAAACAGCAAATAAAAATTCAGTTAGTCAAGTATAAAATTCTCTTACTGACCCTCAATCTTAGGTTGAATCCTATTACTATTTTGCAATTTTTATTCAACATCCTAACAGAAGGAATTCCACAACTCTACTATTTGCTGTTCTTGCTGCTTAAGAAATCATTAAATACAGTACCTTCTCACATGAAAATAATCCAGCCCTTGTGTATAATTAAATATTTATTTTCATTCCATGTAGCTGAACTTCTTTCATGATCTTATCCTCTTCTTTTTTGTATAATTCCTAAATACTACTGCTGCACACAGCTAAATAAATATACTTGAATGACTATACAAACACCTACGTAATACACACAAGAACTGCAACAGATTGCCAATTCACTAGAAATCAAGATTTTGTTAACAATTGGGACAGCCAAAGTACATAATGGAGAGGTCAGAAAAGTATTTTATATTAAAATGTCTGAAATTTTTGAAAATGCTGGCATAAAACAGCATTACTAATAAAGGAGTTGGACTTTTCTGCATAATGATTCTTAAAGTCTTGCTTTATTTTTCCCAGTATTATTGAGGATTTACTAACAATGTTATATCTACTGAGGTTTCTAACAAAGAATGATTTTCTAAGGAAAGGCTTTGCCAGGTTCCTAAGCAAAAATAATAGCTTGTACCATATAAAATTGCTAATAGTTTACCAATTTTGACCTACAAAACTGATATTTTCATACAGTTTAATCTATCTCAGATGTAGGTAAAAGAAGTTGGAAATTAAAATAGAAGTGATGATCCAGCTTAAAGACGTAAGTTTTCTTGGGGTGCCTGGGTGGCTCAGTGGGTTAAAGCCTCTGCCTTCAGCTCCGGTCATGATCTCAGGGTCCTGGGATCGAGCCCCACATCCGGCTCTCTGCTCATCAGTTAGCCTGCTTCCCCCTTCTCTCTCTGCCTGCCTCTCTGCCTGCTTGTGATCTCTCTCTCTCTCTGTCCAATAGATAAATAAAATCTTTTTTTTTTTTTTTAAGATTTTATTTATTTATTTAACAGAGAGAGAACACAAGCAGGCAGAGAGGCAGGCAGAGGCAGAGAGAGGAGCAGGCTCCCTGTCGAGCAAGGAGCCCGATGCGGGACTCGATCCCACGATGCTGGGATCATGACCTGAGCCAAAGGCAGC
>CM052812.1:18949060-18993756 GCA_028533885.1 Nasua narica
CTCAAATCAACTTTTTCTAAAGTTCCAAGGTTGCAATTTGCTCCTCCACCCTGCCCCTCAAGTTTCTGTCGTGCGTAGACAGCGGTCCAGTACTTGTGTTACCGTCAAACTGAGTAATAAGCAAACGGTCCTTCCCTGGCCTTGGGTGAACTTGGAAATCCCGGAGCCTCCATTCCCTCAGCGTCGCCTACACCCGGGCGGTCCGAACCCTGGAGGGAGCCGGGAAGCAGCGGGCAGGTGCGCCCGGAAACGCACGGCGGAACTCTGCCATCGCTTCCTCATTCGGGTCTGTCTCTTCTGTGAGAAATCTCTTCTGTGGGAGATACGGAGATTTCTAGGCTCCCTTGGAGCCTCAAAAGTGCGGCTTCCTAGTCCTTCTCCCCTTTGTTTCTGGCCACCGCTGGTTAGGAGACGTGGCCTGGGGGTTTCTCAAAGACGAGGCACAAAGGTGGCGTGAGGACTTGAAGCCCGGCCCCTCCTCACTCACCTGCTGGGCGGGAAGGCCCGCCAGGCGGAGCTCGGGACCTCTCACGGTCTGCCCCTCCATCTCCTGCGCCACAGCGAGGGTCGCCGCCACTCCTACACAGGTAAGATTTGAAAAGCGCGCCGCTCGCCTGAGCCGCTGAGGACGCCAACCGCCGTCCGGGCCGTACCAAGTCCGGCCGCAGGGGGAGGGGAGCGGGGGGCTTCCCGCCGGAGGGCGCACGCGCAGTGGGAGCGCGGCGCGCCCAGGCCTCCCGAGCGGGAAGCCGGAGGAGACCCGAGCTTGAGCTTTCAGTGCCGGCGGAGAAGTGGGGAGCGGAGGGCCGACTTAAGGCACTAACTGGGATGTGGGCGGGACTAGGACTCTAGTAGGCAGGGCGGTAGGGAGAGCTTTGGCCGCGGAGCGCACCTGGCCGGGCGCAGGGTTTCTGCTGGTGGTGTGCGAGGCACGCCCTAGGCGCTGAGTGCATTTTGCCTGCATCCCTGTGCAGGCTCTCCCTCCACGGCACTCGGGCGGGCTGCAGTCCGTGCGTTCGTACGGACGACTCAGGGACACACTGTATCACTAGGAGCCTACAGTCCCATTGCCAGAAAACCAAGGGGTACTGCTCCCGGCGCTTTCACTCGGAGACCAAGGCCCTATTAACCTGGCTGGTGAGATACCGCGGCATTTCACAAGGTCTTTTCTTTTGTCCCCAGTGTTTCTTTATAATTCCACATACCCCCACCACACACACCCAAGTAGTGTGTTCTTCTTGCAAAGACTTCTTTCCTGAAAGTAATGTATTCTTTTCTTGCAAAATGCTTTTTCATTACTTCTTCCCCACCAGCATCCAAGGGAATGACTGTATTATTTTCCCAGAGCCCCATTTTTTTGCTGCCCCTAAAGACCATTACAAAGACTTTTTTTTTTAAGATTTTATTTATTTATTAGAGAGAGAGAGCCCGAGTGCTAAAGATTTTAGGCCCTCGTGACATCCTTATAATATATTGTCCTGGCCTATCCAGACTTACCCTTGAAAAGACAACAGAATTCCTCTTTGACTTCTGACATTTTTTTCTCCTAAGTACAAAATCAACCAAATCAACTTTCTCACCATCACCTCATAAGAGGCCTCGGGTACTTTTCCTTCCATAAATTGGATGAAAATGTTTTTTTATTTGCCTGAGACATTCCCTGTTTGGGTTTGCTGTCCCACTGTCCCACCAATCTTGCACTTGTCCAAAGTGAATAATAAATTGTATGGTCACATAATCCACAAGGCTCTTTTTTAAGCAGTTGATTTGAAGATTTACTTCTGAAAATATGAAGAGTGCTCATCCTCTCAAATAGGTAATTGCCTCTTTGAGGCCCTCTGAAATAGATGATACTGGAAGCTTCCTAGCGAGGAATGACCCTTCCCTTACATTAGGAATGTATGGGTCATTAGGAATGACCCATATCCTTACACACAACTATAAAATGTGTATAACTCAAAATTACCAACACAATGAGTTCACCTCATTCTCTCCAAACACAGATCTGAATTCCAAAGTCATTAGGTACCCTTCCCCCAATGCACACCCTTCTCTTATGCTTACCACTTTGTGGTACAATTATCCCCTACTCAAAGTGAGTTGCATGAGCCTAGTAGAATACCTGACTCATAAAGGAAATACACACAGGAAGCTCATCATCAAACATATTATTTCTCATATAACACACACAGCTCTCAGACCTCAACCAAAATACTTATAGAAGCCATCACTTTATGGAAACAAAGACAAGCCAACCAATTTTAAATCCTACACAGATGTAGGAATATTTGATGAGTAAATACTACCTGGAGATGCATTTATACTTGAAGAAAGAAATCTAGGAAAAGCCATATTTAGTAATTATCTGTGGAATTGACAGTTGCTATTAAAGACCTTTGTCTTTGGAGAAGATATAATGTAGTCCTATCTCTTTATTATTCATCAAGGGATGTGTCCAGGAAGTGCTTAAGTTATAACTATCATATGATGATTAAAATACCTGAGAGCAGGAATGCTGTTTCCTTATTTACCCCCAGGTCCTTCTGGTAGTTTCATCAAACATAGTTTTCTCTGGTGTATGTGATGTACATAAAAAAGAGATGGAAACTACCAAAAGGTTAAAGATTTCACATGAGAAGTTTGGTTAGCCTGACAAGGAGGGAAAAGAAGGAAGGAAGGGAAGAAGGGACAGAGGGAGGAAGGAAGGAATTTAACAACTCCCATAAAGTATGGGATTTTACCCATCCCAAGTATGACATTTTACCATCTCAACTGTTTGAAAAATAGCATTTGGGCATCTTGTTTGAGAGCTAACATCCCGCACTCCTCGGACTCCCACAGTCCATGGATGCTTACCCAATCGCCCAGTATAAAGGCTTCAGATAAAAGGTGAATGATGGGATTACTATTCTACCAATATTACTTCCCATGATAAGTTAAACATGTAAGACTAATTATAAGTATTTGTTATCTCTAATATAACAAATAGATAATATTTAAAGATTAATTAATACAAAATCAGTATTTGACGTAGGACAGCCAATTTAAATAATACTAATAAATGTTAAAGCACATTTTTTCTTCACTTAATCCCTACATTCCTCTTTTTAAATCTCTAAGAGGCCAAAAGAAAGGAACATACTAAACTGGAAACCAGCTCTCTTACATAATAGACCCATTATGTTTAAAAATGTGATCTGCCCCGGAACAGATAACTGTTGTGGTTTCTAATATCTTCCTAGGCTCTTGTAAAAAACTCCTATTAAAAAATTCTTTCAGTGCTTCCTTTATCCGTCTGTTATCTTGTAGGCAATGCATTTAAAATGAACTTGATAGACTAGAGCTATATTTTGAATTATAAACAAAAAAAAGAAAAAAAAGAAAAAACTGAAGTAAAGATGCTAAGCAGAGGTGCAGCATTTGTTTAAATAAATAAGCCATAATCTACAAATAGCAAAAGCATCATATAATCATAAGAAGGTTATGGAAGACAGAATCCGAGGACTTATTAGCTCTATCACCTTGGGCAAGCCACTCAGTGTCCTTATCTATAAAACAAGTATAATAATACCCAGCTGTTTTTCAGAAGTTGTTGGGAGACTCAGATGAGATAAGATTTGTGAGAGTGCTTTGTAAACTGGTTATCCACAGAAACATGAGACATTGCTACTGTAGGAGGGAAGCATTAGAACCTATAGGCCAGTGTACAGGACCTACAGAATGCTGAGAACTGAAAATCTTATGTGAATAGGTCTGGGTATATTCAAAATATACCACCTACCACTGAAAAATAATTAATACCTGGATTATATTATAAAGAGCTACAAATTAATAAAAATCCGACTGGAAAATGGTTAAATGTTATGGTAGGCATATTGTAGGAGATTAAACCCAAGTGGCTAATAAAATGTGAAAAGTTGCTCAACTTTATTATCAGTTTTAATCTGTAAATTAGCAATTTACAGAATAAGACCTGAACAAGATAATATTTTATAGGTACTAGATTGGTAAATATCAAGAACTTTGATAATACTAAGGACTGGAGAATTTACAGGTCTAAAAGATATTATACACTAATAGAAGTGATGTAAATTTATGCAATTACTTTGGAAAAAAATCAGAACTATCTTGTAAAGTTAAGAATGTATATACCAAGCCATTCCACTCTTAGGTACATACATATATCCTTAGGGAACTTCTTTACAAATGTGTACTAGCAACATGTTTATAATAGCAAAAATATAAAACAATCCAAATGTTCATTTCAAGACAATGGATTAAAAAATTGTGGTGGTGTACCCAATGACATATGACAGTAAAAATGAGTAAACCGTAGATATATGTGACATCATGGCTGAATCTTGGAAATATTGAATAAAGGAATCAAGTTGCAGAGGAGTACAGAGAATATGCAATTTTTACAAAGCTGAATAAGAGAATCTAAACAATATTTTGTTTAGGAACACATACATGTAATAAAACACTTATATTTTATTCTTTTTTTTTTTAAGATTTTATTTATGTATTTGAGAGAGAGAGAAAGAGAGAATGAGAGGGGAGAAGCAGACTTCCCGCAGAGCTGGGAGCCCGATATGGGACTCGATCCCGGGACTCCGGGGTCATGACCCGAGCCAAAGGCAGTCGCCCAACCAACTGAGCCACCCAGGCGCCCCAAAACACTTATATTTTAAAAGGAAGAGAGTGCTAAGAACAAAACTCAGAATAGTGATTATCTCTGAGAGAAAGGCAAGGGGATGGGAGGGAGACTGAGCGCGCAGATACACAGCCACTAGCAATGTTTTAGTTCTTAAGCTGGGTAATGGGTTCCTAGGTATTTATTTTAACGTTTACCTAGTAACTTACATATATATTGCATATATTCTTTTGTGTGCCTCCAACATGTCATAATATAAATCATTCTAAGATATTTGAAGTATTCTTGTACAAGTTAAACAATGGTGACAATGTATGGTCTTTTAAAAGATTCTTACTTGGCTAAATACATTTTTGGCTTCCAAAATTTGACTTACATTTGATTCGTTTGCAGTACATTTTAGTATGTGAAAGTGTGAAAGTACTGCTGTAATGCATTGGTGCCTATGCCCAGTGAGAGATGAAAACTGGCCGTGTGGGTTGACCTATGAACACTTAAAAGCCATTGCTTGGGAGCTTGGATGACTGGTGAGGTAAGTAGATTTTGCAAAGGATGAGAGGTTTGTCAGCAGGTGGGGATGAAGTGAAGTGCAATTTGAGTAGTTACTGTTAATATGACCTGTGTATTACACATAGGCCTAAGGACATTCAAATGACATTAAAATCAGAGGGCTCCTTACTGAGCAAGAAAATCAGCCAGAGGAATTAGTTATATGACTTGAATCAGTGGTCTGTAAACAGTGGCACATGAAAACTTTCCAAAGTTTTATAGGCTTGGGCAGTGTTAAAGGAATCATTGTTAAGATCTTCCATTTACATTCCCCATCCTAAAACTGATCTACCTAAGGTGCCTGTTGTCTGGGTCCCATGTTGATCCCCATTTGCACAATCACCTATTCCCTTGACAAAAGAAAGGCATCACTGTCAGCCATCCCTACTACAGCCTTGCTCCTAGATATAAAAACCATCTGGGGCCCAAAGGACAATTAAATTCATTGGTGTTGATGATGCTACAATCCATGAACGAGGGGCTCAGTTGCTTATGTAGCAGAGATGAACTTGGTGTTGAGAACTGTCTCATTCTAGCATTAATACCTGCTCATGGGTACATAAACTGTTGGAGGAAAAAAAGGGTTCATCTATCTCGTTAGGAGGTTCATTTCCAGGAAACTTTTACTTTCGATGTTTAGTATTGATCTGTTATAATTCATCATGTGCTTACTTTGTTATCAATTGTATACTACTAACAATTTTAATAATGTAATCCAAAAGAAAGCTCTTGACCATTAAATCTTAAAGTTACACAAAATTTAAAAATGTATAAAATTCCAATTTACACTTATATACTGGCTGAGGAGAAACATGATAGGATGAGCAATAAAGAGCTCGAGCATAAAAAATTTTATGTAAGCAGAAAAGTCTGTGAAAAGTGGAATAAAAATACAAGTTCAAGTAGGAAAAGGAACAATGTAAAATTTCTGATTTAAAGTGATTCAGGTCTTTTCTAAATGGATAATGGTGGCTGAGTATCAAATCTTTAATATTTGGGATTCCATTAGATACACTTAGTAAATATAATAATTTAAATTGTACATTGTAATGATTTCAATACACCAGCAATTACATTCTTTGAAACTATTTAAATATATGCTAAAACATAACAGATGTCCCCATAAAAATAAATTAAGGGGTAAAAAGTTTTTAAAAATTCTTTTAGGAGTTTTGCACAAATACTTTGGAAAACTGTTGATTTGGATATCTAATAATATAACACTACAAGATCTGGATGTGTCTATCTGACAGAGAAGCATGCTTGAAGACTCATTTCCCTCAATCTTTCTCTGATTCCTCTCCTCCACTTCCCACCTGATTCCTCTCCTCCACTTCCCACCATCCTTTGCTGTCCCTACTATCCACTTCTGGTTTCCCAGACAAGCTCAGCTCTTTCTCGAGGAATTTTTTTCTTCAGGTGCATTAATACCATCAATTAGGCTAAGGACAAATTCTTCTCTTCCTGCTCTTGTTCTGGAGAATGTTGTCTTTACAGACATTCACCATTGTTTTCTTCTTTTTTCTGTCTTGGCTATTACTGGGCCTTTGCTCTCTCAGGTAAAATTCTGAATCCACCTGTCAAGTTCTGAAGCAACAACAAAGAAGCCTGTTGGAATTCTTATCGTAATTGTATTGACCTTAGAGGAAACTTACATGTTTAAGGTATTGAGCATTCCTCTCCATGAACATCACATATGTTGCAAATTTAGATCTTCCTTTATGTCTTTCAATAAAAGTTTGTACATTTTTCTACATAGATTTTACATATCTTTTGTTCCATATATTTTTGGATTCCTTATATCTCTTCTTGCAGGAGTAAATAATGGCTTTAAAAATATGTCTTCCGTTTGTGACTAGTCTATAAAAATAACCCTGATTTCCATCTGTTGGTGTTATATCCGAATACCAATTGATCCTTAATAACTTAAGTTCTCTTATTATTTCTAGTAAATGGTAGGTTTGCAGAGGGCAAGGGATGGTATTCCATGTAGACAACTAAGTGTGAATTATAACAGTTTTGTTTCTTTCTTTTCTAATTTTTGTTACTCTTCTTACCTGACTTACTGATGTGGCGAAGGCAGACAGCTAATCCAGTGTTAAATGGAAGCTGGGAAAGTGGGCATGCTTGCCTTTTTCCTGATTTTTTAAAGGAAATGTTTCTGATGTTTAACCATTTCTTTATCTCACTACGTTATATATCTTGTTACTTTGGACTTATGCCCTTCATTTTTAAGTATTAACTCTTTAAAAATTGCCTTTCTTCTGTTCTGTCATTTAAAGACTATAATTAGACATAAGTTAAATCTTATTCTATTCGTTTATCTCTTAACCTTTATTTTATATTCTCCATTTTCTTACTTCTTTGTGGCTGAATTCTGAGTATTTATCTTTCTATTTCTTTATCTGTGTCTAATTTTCTTTTAAATTCAACCGCTGAGTTTCTTTATTTCAACAATTACATTTTTCATTTATAAGAGTTCCACTTTAGTTACTTTTTTTTATCTTTCTTATCATTTTGGGTAAGGATCCATGTGATTTTATTTTTAATTTCTTTCAATCTTTTTCATAATTTACATTCTGTATCCAGTCATTCTAATATATGTAGTTTTTTAGGATATTAATTCCAGGTTTCCACTGGCATTTACTCATGGTGACTTGTTTCCTTGTGTTTTATAACCTTTAATTGGATGTTCATATTAGTTAACCTCAACTTTCTTCCCGAGAGGATTTGCACATGCTTCTGCTGGGAGCCATAAGGCTCTAGGCACATGAAACCGGTTGGTCCAGGTTCCTCGGTTTGATATTAGAGTCTCAGTGAAGGTCCTTCTGTGTGTCTCTGGCAGAGCAAAACCACATGTGTATGTGCATAGCATGTGTGCAGGTATAGCTTACAGCTCAGGTTTCAACTCCTGGCTGTCTTGTTTGTTTGGGAGTTTTGGGGTTGTTATTCAATTTTTAGTCCCTTAAAAATTATTTCTTCTTTCCTGAGATTTCAGCAATGCTACAAAAGTTATGCTTTATGCAAAATTTATATTTCATGCAAACTTTTTCAGTAATGAGAGGAACCACTGCTCATGAAGTCCACGCTACTGCTGATATAGTAGTGCACACTTTTGGTTTTAAGGGAAACGTGTCATGTTATTTTTGTTTTTCTCTTGCCACCTGGAAAAGTTGTTCAGTGTCCCAATAAGGTCGCCATAGTTCATCTTTGGACAAAGATGGAATTTTTCAGAGAATAGTACAAAGAGCCATGGAGAATAAATGAATTGGAAAGCCCCTTGTAGGTCTAATAAAAAAAAAAAAAACCTTTTCTTTCCCTCTGTGATAGAGGATCCTTAAAATATCTGCCCCCTGGGATTCCACACCTGCTATGGACAGAAGCGCTGTGTTCTTCTCTTTTCTTAATAGGAATCTTTACTGAAGTTACCGTGAACATGTTTCACAGGTGTATACTGGATGTTTGGCAAGAAGATGACTTGCCTTTTTAGTCCATAGCTGTTTTGGTTCAAGAGGAGCCATACCCAGACATGAAGCACATTTCTCCCTGATGTAGGGACTACATTGCAGTGTCATCCATAAATCTTGCTCTTTGTGCTTGTGGTCCTCACTAAATGGCAGTTTTGGGTGTCTTCAGGGAGGGGTGAGTATATACTGCCTATGGGAAAGAGAATAAATCAAATATTTGGTGCCTTGAAGGGCTATTGTAATCAGTGACATTCACAAAATATTTCTGGTTTGGTTCACTTCCTCATAGGCTTACCCATTTGCAATTAGACATGACTATGAGGCATGCTTTGGCTGGTGAACTGTGAATAAGTGTCCGTGTAGCAACTTTAAGAGCAAGTGTGTGATTTGCTACAATTTTCTCTCCCTCTGTCCCAGTGACAGGCAACTTTCCAGACCATGGATGGAGAGGGAGAAAACTAAAGAGAGTCCCAGAGATCTTGTGATGAACATGTATTAAGAGCAAAGAAATCCATCTTTGCTTTTTTGAATCTCTAGATCTGGGGATTATTTGCTGCTACAGCATCACGTAGGCCATACTGACTGATGCAAATACAAAACTGAGACAGGATTTAAAGTACCGTCTTAGCCCTGCCACCTAGTATCCACGTGCCAAGTCACTTGGTGTCTCTAAACCCAAGTTCCTTCACCTGTCAAGTAGGACAAACAGTTCTTCCCCTTTTTGCTGTACTGGCTTGGTTTCAGTATCCAGTACTTGTGAATGTGTCTGAAAAATGTAAAGGAGGTGCAAATGTATTCCAGTAATATCATTAACAACATTGAATTGCTTTACTCCCATCTATATAATGCCAATCCCAAGAAGAAAACCTTAAGGAAGTTTTGAAAACTCAAGACTTAATCAGATAATGGTGTAATGAATGACTTGATGATTTCAGCATGAAGTATTGACACGTCTGTCTAAAATACCTAAATAACTATGCATACTTTCTTTTGTAAACATAAGCTTCTTTAAAGAGTCTTCAATGCTTTTGAAATTTTATTGTAAGTTAAAGATTCTACCTAATAAAAATAAAACCAAAGGTAATTTCGAAAGAAAATGAAGTTTATTTTGGCCTTAAAAATTATATTTTTTTGTTAATGTGATATCAAAGTGAGCATTGAGTTGGCTGACTTACTGTGAATTCCAGAGCCAAGCTTGTTGAACTGCTTTGTTTTCAAACTTCTTTAGTCATTTCTCTACCACAAAATTCTGAGTTCTTGCAAGTTGACCCTTGCCTTCCATTGAGAGCACCACATTAAAAATTAAAAAATCGTAAAATCTTATAAAAATGCCCTTCCTGTTATTTTCTGAAAATTAAAGGCAGGAAAACATCCTGTGACCACTTTTCAGAGGGTGTGAGCTTGTTTAGCAGCTCTGCACTGGTTAACAAAGACCATAAACTGAACACTTACATTGTCCATGTCCATGACAGGGAACTCGGTCTTACAGGATTGTTGTTTTTGGCTTGCCATTTGCTGTCTTATGAATGGCCAGGCAAGTAGGGCAGGCTCCATCTTAATTCTGTAAAGTGCTATATTGACTGGTGCTATCACAATGATGATGATGATGTGTGATGAATAATTATATTCAAAAATCTGAGCTCCTTCTCATATATAAGACACCTGGAATGGATTACTTATTTCTGTCCTTTCTAGTTTTGCAATGGTAAATCTAAGAGATTTAGGATTCATTTGGAACTGTATAAGCTTTACTGATTAATTATGCTCAAATTAAGTGTCAAGTAATAGCTAATGCTAAATGAAAGTTTACTTTTTAATGGCCACCACTCTAATATTTTCCATTTGTTTACTCTGCCATGAATATAATTTCATTTCTTCAAGCCATTTCTTTATTACTTACAGAAATCATTCATTTCTAAAGCATGCACTAAATTCTTCAGTTGAAATAAAGTGTTAAAATAGTTTATAGTATCAATAAGAAACTTTTCTATCATTTGTGACTCAAATAATGTGGCTCTAACTTCTTGAAAGGACATTTGTGTAGGCTCAAAAATATAGTCATCAAATATACATCTTTATTTTTTTATGTCCTAATAATATCTTCACCATTTGGGAGTTTAATTTCTTTGTTTGTTGGATGTTTTTATAACAATGTCACTCTTTCTCCCTGGCATGGTATAAATAAAATCTGAGATTTTTACCTACAGGTTTAATGTGCCTTCCTTAATGTGTAACACTAAATACTTTGAAGAATTCTATGTACTGATCATACACTTGATTCATATTTGAAAAGTGTCTAACTTAAAATATTCTTTTAAAATGTTGTGCTCAGAAAAAGATACTTATATTGAATGGAAAAAAAAAAAGTGATCTTCCTGCTGAAAGAATTTTCTTCCCAATGCCCAATATCTTGTTTTTCTTTTTTTTTTTTTCTTTAAGATTTTATTTATTTATGGGGCACCTGGGTTGTTCAGTCATTCAGTGTTTGCCTTCAGCTCAGGTCATGATCCCAGGGTCCTGGGATCGAGCCCCACATCAGACTCCCTGCTCAACAGGAAGCCTGCTTCTCCCTCTCCCACTCTCTCTGCTTCTGTTCCCTCTCTCACTGTCTCTCTCTCTGTGTCAAATAAATAAATAAAATCTTTTAAAAAATATTATTTCAGAGAGAGAGAGCAGAGAGAGAGAACACACAAGCCATGGGGAGGGGCAGAGGGAGAAGGAGAAGCAGGCTCCCCACAGAGCAGGGAGAACAATGTGCAGGGCTCAATCTTGGGACCCCAGGATCACAACCTGAGCTGAAGGCAGATACTTGACTAACTGAGACACCCAGGTGCCCCTAATATCTTGTTTCTCTGAATAGTTTTTATTTAATCAAATTCTACTTTGCTTCTTTGCTTAATAGTTTCTTATGTTTGGGCTAATTATAGAAATTATATACAAAATTATATGTATTTTATTATCTAAGGTGTAATTAGTTTCCACTTTGGGACATTACTTATTTACTGAAAATAAATTTGCCTCTATTAGCTGTGTTTCAAGTTCATAAAATTAATAAAATAAAAAGAATGGCTATGGAAATCTGGATTATCATAAATTATTTTTAACATAATGCAGCGTTAACAAAAATGAATTTTATTAAGTAGAAAAATTCTGTAGAAATGAGTTTAAAAAATACTTAAAAGTACTTTTTGTATCTTACTGATTTTTTCTACATCTTAATTCATTATTAGGGGAAACAAATTATTGATTAAGCATTTAACTACCTTTTATTACTCAAAGTATTTCACCCTGAAAAAATTTTGATTATTCCAGAAAATTCATTTTAGTGAATGACAGGTTAGATTTGTTAAATAATAGATTTTACTGTATATATTTTGAATATGAGAATGGTTTAGTAATTATCACCACGTGTACAAGGCAGATGCTATGCTATGTTTTTCTAAGGTACAGAATAAAATGTATTGTGTAACAATGTTAGCAAAAAGGGATCTGGGTTAATGTCAACTCTTTATGGCTTAATCAGGTCAGAATTTTTATGACTATTGGCAAAATGTATTACAAGACTTTCAGAGCCAGGAAGATTCAATCATAAAATTTTAGAAATTACAGCAAGCCTTAGAGAGTATCTATCCAGGTCTATTCTACAGTTTTATAGAAGAGGGTAGAAACAATGTAATCATTATAAAGCATTATAAGAATAACAACAGAATTCACTACTTACTAAGTACCTTTAATATACTGCTGGGACATATTGGTAATCTCTTCTGAAAGATCTTTAGTGATATGATACATCGCCAGCGTTGATTTATTATGTATTTGTCTAAACATTGATATGTACTATATAGCATGAGATCCAATTCCAATATATAATAAAAAAAAATTTCACAAAGTTGTTTTCTGATGTGGCCTTTACCATGACAACATTTACTGAAGGACCCGAATTGGTTATTAATGATAAGCTACCACAGTATTTTTTTTCCATCATTTTAAAATGACTGCTTACTGTATTGGCCACAGTTTCACCCAGGTAGCAGTACGGGATCTCCCCAAGGACCATCTCCATATGTGTTCATCTTGCTAGGACAGTTGTGAAAGGCTCTTGCTCTGGTTTGTCTTTCCAGCTGTGACCCTAAAAGTTACAAATGCTATTGGACTTGTAGACAGTTCAGTGGGGAAACAGGGATGTAAGAATGAGAAGATGCCCCGCCCTGGAGATCCTGCCATGCTTCTCGTTTTCCTGCCTCCAGATCCAATTGTCATAGTTTAGATAAGCCAAGACATTAATCGACCAGGAGCTCAGTGGTCGTGACAGTTACAGTGCTTTTTAAATAAAATGCTTCCTTGACTGTGCTATGCTTCAGCTGTACCCACCACAGAATAAATATAGTCATTCGTGCACTGAGAAAGTCATTTTATTTTTTCCTCGTAGTAGCAGCAATTTTTCTCCTCCTAAATAAAGCAAAATCTAGCTTTTAAGATAGAGCTTTTGAACAATAGTCACATTTCTCTGTCTAAAGCCAAGAGCCAGCCTTAGTTCTATTGAATTTGTTTGCAGTTTTTATTGGAGAAAAGTTGGAGGTATAACCAAACATAGGATTTCATCTGTTGAATATTATTAAGTCTCTAATTTTTCAGATGAAAAATACAACAAAAAACCTTGCCACCTCCACCCTCAACTTCAATGCTCTCATGTAGTTTGTAACATTAAATAATTTCTCAGGCTCATCATTATTTATTTCTGTGGCTACATTTCAAACCTCAAATTAACAAGATTAATATCAAAAGGTTGTACAACACTAGGTAAAATGTCAGTCTGATGCCATAGTAATTAATTTTAAAAATGAGACTACAAATTTGAATCTGTTATTATGATCATCATATTTATGATGGTATGAATAAAGTTATTCATTCCAGAATGTTAACAAGATATCTTTCATGTATCATTAAAATAACTTATGTCAAACACTTGGCTAAATTATTGAAGTACTTTCAGAATTAATAATTTCATACAAATGTCTAGCAAGAATAACCAGTCAAAATTAATTAATGATCAATTAGGATAGATTATTTCTCTTGGCTCTCAATTGCTTTCCTAATAATCAACTTGCTTTTTTCTAAAATAGGTCAGTTAGCAGTAAGTCTTAGTCATTTCACACTTCTATTTTTTAATAAGCCAAAGCTGTTTAAAGAAATAAGTGATTCTCTTGTAAGTTGTTAATCCTTATGGATATTATAAATCGTGTTTTTAGCCTTTAAGTTTGATGTGCTCATTTTCTCTTTAATTATTCTATACTAATGTGATAATACTGCAGTCATTTTATTAGTTCTACTTCTAATACATTTTGTAAAAATTGATTTATTCTATAATTAATTATATTTGACTTCATAGTACAAACATTCCTCTCATTATTACACTATTGATTAGAGGAAAATTATTTTCAAGCTAAAAGTATAAAAGGGTACATTAACATCTTTCATTTTTTAATTAGTTTGTACTCTGGTTTGGATTTTTGTGAATCTATGTTTGCTACACAAATCTCTTATTAATTTAAGCTAGAACCCAAGAGATTAAGAATCAAACTCTTTGATTTGTCTTTTAGCAGAAGAAATAATATCAGCAAGAAACATATTACCTGCAAGTGAGAGTAAAGAATAAGGACCTGAAATGTTGAGTAAGAATTAAATTATAGGCACGTTGAAGAGATGATGGGTTTCTGACAAGCTCTTCTATGGTTACTATATTTGAGAAATGTCATTCCCTCTATGTATTTATAGAATGTACCACTTAATTTAGCAATTGCTAAGTTACAGAAGAATATTAAAAAGGAAAAAATGTGAAAATAACTGCAGAATAAAGATAACAGAATCATTATCCTGAAAACACAATTCTTGAAAATTCTACTAACCAATTATTCTGAATGTTAAGTATATCACTTAACTTAATTGGGGTCAATTCCTTTCTTACCTGCATTGCTGAAAAATAGTATATAATTTCCTAATGGCATTGATTTCATAGCTTACATACCTACTCTTACATTATTTCTACAGACCTTAGTATACTAACTAAATGATGTACTTAGGAAAGCCTTCCATTTTTTGTTTTCTATGCCCTCCAATTATTCTCCCCATTTAAAAATGGAATTGAAATCTGTTTGTAGTATTAGTTAGTATCTATACTAACTGAATCTTTTCAGTAGCCCCATGATATAAAGTATGAATTAGAGACTTTACATATAATAATAACAGCAGGAGCAGCTAATATTTACTTGGTATTTTTGTTCAGGAGGGATGATACTTATTGCTTTATATGTTCTGTCTTATTTAATCTTCACTGCTCTGAGGCAGGTGAATACAAGACAGGAAGGGGGAAGACTCACAAATTAAGGAACTTGATTCATTCACACAACTAATAAGTGGCACCCTGGCTGGGACTTAAACCAGATCTGTTTGACTCCAGAGTCTCCTACACTACCTTTCCACTTGAGGTAGTAGAGAAAGGAAGGGAAGGGAAGGGAAGGGAAGGGAAGGGAAGGGAAGGGAAGGGAAGGGAAGGGAAGGGAAGGGAAGGGAAAAGATGGGAAGGGAAGGGAAAAGATGGGAAGGGAGGGGAGGGGAAGGGAAGGGAAGGGAAGGGAAGGGAAGGGAAGGGAAGGGAAGGGAAGGGAAAAGATGGGAAGGGAGGGGAGGGGAAGGGAAGGGAGGGGAAGGGAAGGGAAAGGAAGGGAAGGGAAGGGAAGGGAAGGGAAGGGAAGGGAAGGGAAGGGAAGGGAAGTATAATAGGAGAGCCTGTGTCTGATAGGATTAGAGTGAGATGTTTCTTGCTATAAAGAAAAAAAATGTCAAAACTCTGTTTTGTACCACAGATACCGCTCTCAAACTTGAAAGGATTCAACTGGTTAGGGGAGGTGAAAAGTAGGAGGAGAAGCTAAGAGAGCTTAGAGATTGTGTGTCCCTGGAAAAGGGAAACCCCTGGAGATCAAGAGGACCTGGTCCTCACTCCTGGATCAAGATTGGGGAAGCAGTGAGGCCCCAGAGATGAGATACTTGACTAGGTATGTAGATATGCTGGAAAAGGCTCCACAGTTTCCCTTGCCTCTTTGTAGGAGCAGAGAAGGATTCCCACGCCCCCTCCCATGCCCAGAGGGAAAGGTCCTTGATAGTCTCCTAGAGTTTAGCACAGAACTCAGCTTGGGGCAGCATGCAGATCCCTGCAGGCCTTGAGATTGGAGCTGACATTGCAAAGAGAACTGGACCCCAGAGAAGGGACCTTGCAGTGAAGGAACACTCCCAGCAACTGGTGGGGACCTGTAATTAAGGAGCAGGTAAGTTAGTAGCCATCTCCACAGATGTCACTGAAAGTAGAAGTTGCTGGGAACGTCCTATACAAGTCACACTATCCAAGACTGCCACCCCAGGGACAGAACAAAGCTGAATTAACTAATTGCTACAAAATGAAAATTTTAAACTTTAATTAGACATATGGAGACCCTGTTCATGTAAACGGAATCTTTCAGTAGAACCTGAAACAAGGATTGCTTGTAATTCCTGCTGGTCACCCAAGTGTCACCCTAGATTGAAGGATTTACTCGATTTCATTCTTTTGTTATTTAATCCATGACACAGTCAGCCTAAGGATTTTAAATATTCATTTTGCCAATTTTGGGGTGGGGAGGGAGAAGGTTGCTGATTATTCTCTGTCCCTCTACGCCCACCATCCATCCATGCCCTAGGCTGTGCTGTAGAGATGGGCCCGTCGTCCCGCATCTCCCAGGCTCCCTTGCTGCTAGCTTCCGGTTGTTCAGCCAGGCGGAGGCACTGGCAGTAGTTGAAGGATGGGGGGAGACAAGGGTCCATGTTTTGTCCTCATTACCTCCTGCTTTGAGTAGTGGCTGTATGCCTTCCCGGCTCTACCTCTACCTCAAGGCTCCAACTGCCTTTCGGTTTCAGTAGTATCACTTCCTCTCATTACCCTTCTAGGCATAGAGACACCAATGGCTGCCCCTGTTGCTGGACCCTAGGTACCTCACCATGTCTCGTCCTTTCCCTTCACTCAGCTCACATCTCACGGAGGAGGCCCTTCACTGGAATCTCTAGTCTTCCTGAGTTGACTTCCCTTCCTTCCAGGTATCTTGACTGGTATTTCTAAAATTTGAATTTAGAGTGACTTGAATTAATAGTTAACAGAGATTCAGGTGGGAACTGAAGCTTAGTTCCTTAGGCCACACCTTACTAATAGTCTGGGCATATGATTATGACGAAACCAGATATAATTCTTGACCTGATAGGGCTTTTAGGTGGAATGAAATTTCTCACTTCTCAAGATGTGGTCCTGCCTTCAATGCACCTGGTATGTTTGTTCAAAGCTGATACCCAGGCTTTTTTTTTCCACATGGACATTGATACTCAAACTTCTTGCTGTAGCACCATTGTTTTTTTCAAATGTATAAACAACTCAGGACTTCATTAGCATAAAGTTACTTTATTACATTTACAAACATTTCTATATTACAATGATTCAAAATAACAATAAACAGGGAAGCCTGGGTGGTTCAGTCTTGGTTAAGGACCTGCCTTTGGTTCAGGTCATGATCTCAGTGGGCAGTCTGCTACTCTCCCCCCACGCACAGCCCCTGATCTCAATATAAATAAATAAAATATTTAAAAATACAATAAAAATATTAATATTGGGTATTATGATTGAAAGTTGCAATCATAAAGTACTTTAGACCTTCACACCTTGGGAGCAGATTAGAAAACATTGAAAAAATTTGGATTCACACAAAGTAGTAATAGAAATTATACCAGTTTTCAACCACTCACCTTGTACTCATAGGGTACTCTTTACTCAATAAAACAATGATGGCCAAAGTAACTTCACTCTTAGTCTTAGGAAAATTGAATTAACATGCACACATGCTAACAGATAGGTAGATCTCCAAATTGAGTCTTCTAAATGGCAGTTTTAGAAAATAATTGGAAGTGTTTAAACCATGAAATTTAAATCAGGTAGTTCTGAAAGTACTTCTGTGAACCTCAGGATTGGTGAATCCTGAACACTATCTAAAAACACTACCTAAAAACACTACTGGCATTGTGTCAGATTTTGTTCTATTTAATATAAGATAATGATTTAGCAACACTTAATCGATAGAGCCACCAAATTTAGATTAAAGCAAATGCATTGTTTTCCTATTGGCAATTAACTTAGTAACTAAGTTTTTTTATTGAGTCCAATAAAAAAATTAAAAGCTTCTAGGGGAAGAATGGTATATGAAGCTAAAACTGTTTAAAAAAAGATGCTTAAATATGTTTAAATTCTTCATAATGGTACATATTAAACATAACTCTAAGTAAGAAGAATCATTTAATGAATACTCATGAATCCATCACCTGGGTTCAGCACTATCAAATCATAATCAGTCTTGCTTTATCTAAGATGCCCCCTCCCTCCAGCTCCACCCCTGATTAATTGGAAGCAAATACCAAACAGCACATCACTTCTTCTGAAAGTATTTCAGTAGGCTCTCTAAAAGATAAGATCTCATTTTAGGAACATAACCATAATGGGTAATGTAAATAATTCCTTGCTGTCATAAAATATCCAGCCAGTGTGTTCTTGGTTCTCTTATCCACATAACATTTTTATACTTCGCTTGTATGAATCAGGGTCAAAATATGATCCATACGTTGAAATTGGTTGATATGCTTCTTAGCCCCTTTTTTTTACTCTTTCTTATGATTTAGTTGTAGAAAAAAAAAAGGTCATTTGATCTTTATAATTTCCCATGATGTAGGTTTTTTTTTTATTGCATTTCCTGTTCCTCTGTCCTCTGAAGTTCTTGTAAATTAGAGTAGGACCTAGAGTAGTTTTCAATCCAGGCTGTTTTGACCCCAGAGGACATTTGTCAATGCCTGGAAACAGTTTTGGTTGTCACAATGAAGGGGAGTGCTACTGGCATCTAGTAGGAAGAGGCCAGGGACACACTAAGCATCCTACAGTACTTAGGATAACCCCTTTTCCCAACAAAGAATTATCTGGTTAAATTGTCAATAGCACCAAGGTTGAGAAACTCCAGAGGCATGGTCACATTCAACTTTGATTTTAACCCCTTTTCTCAATTTGTCCTTTTTATCATCTTTATATCTTAGGTGCTAATTATTTGCACTAAATAAATAGCAATTATTTCTAACATGTAATTTAAAATATACCATCGATTAAAAAAATATTGGAATGACTTTGGAGAGACTTCTAAACTATGGTTAGGATTAGCCTTTATCTTGGTTCCCTGATCAGATTATAGTTTTATTCACTAATCTGTAGTTATACTCAGAAGAATTTGATATCTTGCTACAATTGTGGTTGAAGTACAAAGCTCATTTTTTGCAATACTCATTCCTAATTAATCCCCCCACCCTTCTGATATCTATTTTCTGAACCCATTATGAAAGCTGAGGAAATTTAGTATTGTCTGAAAATTTTTGAGAAAACTAATACAAAAAACTGTAACAATCTTGCTCCTCATATGTACAGCTATAATTAAATTTGAAAATAAACAAGCCATCTGTCCTGGCTTTTGAAAAAAAATTAAGCAACATCATTTAGAAAAAATTGGAAAGAATATCTAATTTACAAATGATTCAAGTCTTTAAAAGTTAATCACCAAAAAAACATACTAAAGAAATAAAATTTTCACTGGAAGTAGCCTAGTTTTTTTGTATATGTGAAGAGAAGAAAATTTCTGAGTCCCAATTCTGCCAGTCATCTGAGTTCAGCTTTTATGTCTTTATGCTCTTTGGTCTTTTTCTGTAAAAAAATTTTTAAACAGTGAACAATGGAATGACATGCATTTATAGAATGTGTGGTGGATAAAAGAGCACGGTAATCTTAAATTCTGAAAATATTTTTATCTCAAAGATTGAAAACAAGATAAAGATGAAGAACCCTCCAAAATATTAACTGATTTTATGTTGAAATTGTTCCAGCGCCCTGTTTGTGAGATAACAGTTCAGTTATCTTCTCAGTAAGTGCATGAATGGTCTACTTAATGAACAGGAATTTTGGGGTCACCTGTGCTATATGGACAGCAAACCCATCTTCTAAAACTGAGTAACCTTTATAATTTTTTTATTCTTTGGTAATAGTACACTAATTTATAAAAATTTCTCTTAAATGTTTTAAAATTTATAATAAAAAGATAAATTTCTAAAATGAAATATTTTATGATACATAATTGGTTGCAAAGACAGAAGCTGATTCAAAATAGCCTACATAAATGAACTATTTTTCCTCAGGTACTTGAAAAACCCATGGAAAATCAATGTGGTAGTCCCTAATAGCAGCTCCCCCCAAAACACACCCTCCCCACTCCCTACCTCCCACTCATACTGTTCTTTCCCTTCCCAGAAAGGCCTGTCTCTCACTGTGCAGGTGGAAAACGATAGATCTGCACCTACCCAGCTTCCCAGCTTCCCTTGCAGCTAGGGTGTGGGCATATGACCTAATCCTGGCCAATGAGACAGAAGAAGAAGTCAACTTGGAACCCTTGGAAAAGACTTTTCCTTCCTGTCTTTAGTCATGGTTATGTGAGAATGTGATGCCGCAGTGGTTACACAAGAGATGTTGGCCAAATCTGGAAAAATCTACTGAACTCTTTGTTAGATGAAATGCAATGATCACTTATATTGCAAAGTTTTGTTTTGTGTAGCCAAAGGCATTGTAATTGATATTACTGATTTCAGGTATGGTTAGGTTCAAAAGCTTGAGGGATATTACCAAATGTTTATCTGTTTTTCTCACAATTCTTTTTCCCTCATTGTTGGCTTCACTATCAGGCTCCAGGGAGTGGCCCTAGGCAAGTATAAACTAACATCATATTTACCAATACCAGTTTTAGCCTAAGCAGAATTTCCTCCAAAAGAGTTCCCAAAGTGTCCTAGGATTTAGTGAGATTCATCTGGCTTAAGTTCTGTACTCCTCCATGGAACAATTTCTCCAACCAAAGACATGAAATACAGCAATCAGTTTTCCTGAGACCCCTGGAGCTAAAGGGGGGTCCACCCTACTCAACCACATATAGAGTAGAGCTATTTCCCAATATAGCTAACTGAAAATGGAAAATGGAAGTGGATGCTATATAGACAAACAAAATAAATATGCAAAAAAATCCAAATGTTTGGTATAATAATAAAAATAAATGTTTACGTGGGATACCTGGCTAGCTCAGTCAGTGGAGAACGTGACTCTAGATCTCAGGGTTGTAAGTTCAAGCCCCACTTGAGTATAAAGATTACTTAAAAAATAAAATAAACATTGGCATTGTCTAAGTATAGAATGCATAGGGAAAAATGTAGTCTTAGAAATAAGGAGACCATTAAAAAAAGAAAAAAGAAATAAGGAGACTATAATTCTATTGATTGGATCTTTTAAATACATAGATCATTAAGCTCCTAATATATTCTGAGTATTGTGTATGTGCTGAGGATACAGAAAGTCAGATATGTAATACCTGTCCTCCCAGTCAGTCTAATGAAGGAGATAGAGGGAAATCAGCAATTACAACATAACAGACAGATGCCATGTGCACTATATATCATGGTTTTGCAAAGGAATGGCAGAGGAGGGAGGTAGGGTGAACATTCCCGCAAAACTTTCCGAGAGTTGGTAAGATGACAACTGCATTTTAGGAAGTTGAGATGGTGAGAACTTCCTGAGCAAAAATCAGAAGCAGGTGAACTCTTGGTGCATGTGCTTAAACCTAGGTTACTTCTAACTCCACTTGTAGCCTTTCACAAGCTTTCTGGTCGTTCTGTTTTCTCATCAGTAAATAAACAAGGAATGGGTTGGGAAGCAGGGAGAGAGTAGATAGGGTAGGACTTTTCTAGGATTCTTTACAGATGTAGAATCTTATTATTCTGTCTTGTTACAAAAAGGCCTAAAAACAAAGTTTTTAATTTTGACCCATTATGAAATTAACAACTGACTCAGTTTTCTAGTTACTGCCCAAAAAAGACTTTAATACTGAATAACAGATAACAGAGGAAAATATTCCCCTAAAGTTAACTGCCTTATAGTTAACAACCCATTTTCTAGGGATACATTTAACTGTTTTTTTTTTTCCCTCTCAGTGAGTTCACCAAAAAAGCTGTCCTGAGTAGTTTTGTTTTGACAGTACTCGTTTCTTCTTAAAGCCAAAGTTCTCTTGGCCTTCCTTTGAGGCTTCGAGGACCCATTCACACTCATTTACTATAATTATTGTGAAAATATGAATTACTAAGCCTCTGTTATACTCCCACTGAATAGTATAGTAAACAGAAAATGAAAAAGAGAAAGTAAGGGAATAGAACTTACCTAGGAGGTTAAAGTTAAGGAAAGAAAATTTCTCCTGGGACAGGTCCTACAATGAGAGGATAACCTGCATCAGATTACTTAACTTGACTCCTATACTTCTTTAAAAAAAAAAAAAAAAAAGCATCATCTTATCTCTTAATATCTTTTATTTAATAAATACAGATTTATTCAAATCCTCCTCTTATAAACTTACATAATTCTAAAAGGTGTCTTAATGTTCATATTAACTTGGAATGGACCTATATTTATACACATCTTAGAAAGCATTTCATTCATTTCATCTTAGAAAGCATTTTGCCCTATAGAAATGAAGATGATTCTCATCTCTTTCCATCTTCTTCTCTCTTCCCCAAACCACATCAAAAACAGTGGAAAATTCTAATGTCTGTAAAAGCCAACTTCTCTGATAATATTTGTTGATAAATATTGGAAGATTTCAGTATTGAGGCTTAGCACTTTTAGTGTCCTGTATTTCTCACTAGATTCAGGAAGTTATATTCAAGAACGGAAGCACTTATTATGCTTCTGTTACTCTTTCAGAAATTAGAATGGAAGGAATAGAAATGAGCTTTGAAAATATGTGAAACCATATAGATATATTCTCTAACTATGGACCTGTTTATTTCAAGTTTTGACAGCAAATCTGTAAGAAAACAACAATGTCATGCATATTAACTGTGTGGCACATTAATTTGAGAATATTCATTATGACAAGCAATGAGAGGAACAGAGTGCTCTATTTGTTTAAGTGATCAGAAAACTCATTTAGAGGAATAATGGACTTTCTCTGGGAGTCTGACATAGGAAACTCTGGGAGAGCACACGCAGCTTATTTAAAGTATGTCTTTGTATTTGCTTTTATTGGAGAGTTTCAACCTTTTGTAGATGAACCCAAGTAATTATTTGAGAAGACAAAGTGTTCTTAGTTTCTACTGAGCTAACTGGATATTCAACTTGCTGCAGTCAGTGCAGTGGAATACCCAGCTAAGAGAAAAAAAAAAATACTACAGTTTAGTACATTTTGGGATAAAAGAGCTTCCCTTCCCTTAATTTACCACTCTCAACCAAAGAGATAATCCTCTCCTCTGAATTCCACACCATTAAGGAAAGTCTTGTTAAGATTTGTCACTCCAGGGGGCAACCAGGTGGATTGATTCCTTAAGTGTCCAACTCTCTATCTCAGCTCAGGTCTTGATCTCAGGGTCGTGAGTTCAAGCCCCACATTGGGCTCCATACCCAGAGGAGCCTACGGAAAGGGAAGGGGAGGGAAGGGAAGGGGAGGGGAGGGGAGGGAAGGAAAATGTCATTCCATAAACCCCAGAGAGTATTGCTCCAATCAGTTTTTTTCGCCATTGTTTAAATATACGGATATTTAACCAAATGGAATGTATGTTCACCACACATGTCCACACATACATACAGGGAATAGAGCAAGGGGTTGGAGACATTCCATTCAGTGGTGGTGACATCAACTTACTCTATGAAAATATACATATCATTTCTCCTCAACAGGTCCATCAATCTGTTTATCATCTTAAGACTAAATGAGTATAATACACTTTTAAGGTTTGTTTTGAAATCCAGTGTCAAAATGGTGATAAAAGGTTATTTAATCTTATACAAAATTTCAAAAGGAAAGTCCCACTTGCCAAGAGAAAATTGTTTTTACAGAGTATTCTATTTCTTTTGAATATTAAATTTAATTATAACCCAATTATACCTCAGAAGTTGGTTTATCATGCTGTGGTAAGCCTGATTTTCCATTTAATATAAAGGAACAGATGTTCTTTGCATGCCAGAGATGGGGGGAAATCTGTCCTCCTTTCCCTTGTCTCCACCCACAATCCCACTGGCTGTTCTCCACATGGTAGATACATACACTCTCCAAATTGTGCAACACAAAATTAGGCAGAATGCTACCAATTTCCTGACATTTGATCATCATTTCACTAAAAAACAATTTTAGACTAATAATAGAGGTGAACTCCTTACACAAGTTTGTAACATCCCCAGGGGGAAGGAGTGGAGGCGAAGGGGTAAATTTTAGAGGCAGAAGACAAGTTGTGAGAGTAAAAACAACAATTTGGAACATGTTATTTTGAATCTAATTACATTTCCAATGGTGATCAATGACCAAAGACTAAAATCTTGATTTAAATTAGTAACAAAGTATTTATTGTTCAGAAATGCAACTTAAATGAAATTATTTCAACACTAAATGTTTTATTGCATGTGCCTTCTAATACATTGTGTTTTGATGTGTCTGAGAGATTTTGCTTCAATTTTGACTGATGTAGTTATTAGGGTTTATTGTTGGTTTGCTTCTTAGGAATTTATGGTTAAGAAAAAAAAGAAGAGTGGTTTATTTGTTTGGGTCCCATTTTTAATAGCTGGGGGTGGGGGTTAGAAAGTAGAGAAGGAGCTACCCACAGGGCAGCCCTGGGAAGTGGACTGTCAGGCTTCAAGGCTGAGAAGGCAGACAGCTAAGAAGGGTCCCGGAAGGGTCATCCAACTCAGCAGGGCAGAAGATCAAAGTCACCAGCACTATAGATGGGGCAGGGCAAAAGCAAGCTAGGGAAGCAATCATCTCAGTGCCCAGGAAGGTTTCTAGATATTATAGTTTGGGTATTTATTTGTTTGTTTTTAAATTGGGTGGAACGAAATTTAGTTTTCAATATTTTAATTTCCGGAGTAAGAACCTTCTAGCAGACACTGCCTGTTACCTAGTTGTCAGCTTTTCCTCCCTGTTGAGAATCAGACCTGTTCAGTTAGAGAGGGGAGATCTCTTGACCTGAGGAAAGGTAGGTCTTTACTTCAGGCCTAGAGGTGAATCATGAGACTCAAGACCACTGTGGTCATTATTCCATTAATTCGATGTGTCATCAAACACCGATGAACCAGGCATCGTCCTAAGCATTAGTGATAGAGCAGTGAACAAAAGAGACTTTGCCCTCAAGAAGCTTACATTCTAGTGGAAGGAGACAGTTTCTCTCTACATAAGCAAATACAGTATGCCAGGTGGTGAGCTAGGGAGAAAAACTGAGGAATATGAGGTAGGAAGTGAAAGGTCAAGGTAGAGGCTGGTGGTTACATAAAGTGGTTAGAGGCAGCCGCAGTGAAAGAGGAGTGAGTCATACTGGCATCTGGAGGCAGAGGATCCCGCGAGCATGAGGGCCTTTAGGAGGAGGCATGCTGGGTGTGTTCAAAGAAGAGCAAAGTCCAGGATGATTGGACCTGTATAAGTGAGGGAGAGAATGAGTAAGGGAAAGATCAGACAAGGAATACAGCGGTGAAGGTCAGGTGGTATAGAGCTAGGGAGACCTTGGCTTTTACACTGAGCACAATGGGGAATTCATTGGAGGTGTGAGCAGAGGCATCCCAAGATCTGGGATTTGTTTTTAAACAGCTCTCTCTAGCTGTCTTGATGTCCCCTGGTCAATGAGTGGTCTGAAGGCTGTTACAAAGTCCGCTTCTGTCTAATGACATATAAAAGGATATCTACTAGGGAGGGCTTCTACTGCCGAATTTTTAATAAACTAAGCATTATGAATAAAAGGCCCTTCCCTTTACTTTTCTGCCTGGAACTTGAGCGTGATGCCTAGAATTGCAGTGACTCTTTTACTACCCTGAGGAGGTATCATGCTAAGGATGGTGGAGCAGAGATACAGAAGGAGCCTGGGTCTTTGGAGATACCACCGAACCTTCATAGTGACTCATGACTACCTACTTCCAAACTTGTGTTAGACCTATTTTAATGGGTTACTGTTCCTTGTAAACGAATTCCAAACTGGAACTGACATTGGGAAAACAAAAAAGAAAAAAGAAAATGACAACCCTTACGCACTTGAAATGACATTTAAATACCAAAAAAGAGTGGGAAGAGCATAATCTCAGGGTATGATATAAATTTTTAAATGGAATCAGTTTAGCTTTATAACGAATCTCATGCCTGGATTTTAATTCTCTTTTCCCTATGGACCAGTAAAATCTTCATCACAGACGAAGCTCTAAAGCAAAAGGAGAGAACAGCTGAACAGTTCAGCAAACCAGGCCCTTGAAAGTCATGGTCTTGATGGGCGCTACCAGGGTCTGAGTAACACTTCAAGGCTGGGTGACCATGTGTCAAGGCTCGCTAAGGACAATCTTGGCTTACGCTTGCTGTCCCTACCTAATTATTAATAGCACCTTCTTTCACCTTCAAAAGTGTCTCGATTAGGATAATAAATTATAAGATTGCATACACACATATGTGCATGTATCCACATAGTGGAGTAAATTAATCAAACCTTTGGGAAAGGATTTACAAGAAACGAAACAAGAGATTTTTTTCTGGAAATGGGACCAGATTTGTAGAAGAGTGATTTTTAATATATTATTTGTTTGGGTTTTGTATCGGGTACATGTTTTATATTCAAAAATGAAAAAAAAAAAAAAAAGCTTACAACAATGAAAGGAAGTACTTACCAAGTTATAAGGATTCTCAAGTTTTATTTTTCCTATGTAGGAAATCAATCACAGACAAAAATGTTAGATTCTATTGGAAATGACATCTGAATGAGATGGAAAGCTAATATTTGAGAATAAATGTCAGTTACCCGCCTCTGAGTGTGTGGTCAGTTCACAAAGGTAGGATCTGAGGGGCCTGGTGCTGGTGCTGCCTGAGACACCTCATTTCCTTGAGTTCTCTATGGCCCACGGTCAGCATGCTTCCTAACACTATAGTAGTTAGGGATTAAAGACAGAATGCAAACAATTTCTGTAACTTTCAACAGCCAACTTGTTTTTTTTTTGAATGCCTACCTGTTTTTTGAATGCCTACTATGCCAAAGGCACCGGGCTGGGGTCTGGGTCATGAAAGCAACAGGCTCCCTTCTCTATAGAACTTAAAGTTTAGTTGGAGAGACAGAAAATAAACAAGCAAATACACACATACATAGGGAATTACAGATCATGTGCATTATTGTGAAACAGATGAGAAAATCGCAGTGCTAAAAAAATAAATAGAACACAGATTAATTTTGCTGGAATAACAAAGATTAGAGTAAAAAATCTGAAAGCTTTTCTTTCCTCTTTCTATGAGGGGAACCCAATTCAGGAATGGAAAGGAGATAGGATTTTGTCAAAAAAAAAAAAAAAAAGTCCAGTTCTGGTTCCACTACAGAATAATATCATGCTTGTAAAAGTGACAAATATTCTAAGCTTCATTTTTTTACTTGACCTTCTTTTGTCATAAGGTTGCTGTGAAAAACAAGACAAAATTAATCAATGTAGATGAGCTGCTAGGAAGTACTATTTATTATCTACTCTGTCAACAAACATTTATTGAGTACTGCCTTTGGGATGGGCTTCCGTACTAACAGCATGATATATAAAGCTTCAAGAAAAAAGGCTGTAGTCATAAAAATCTCTGCTTTGGGGGGATAAATAAATATATGTAACTATGTGTGTGTGTTTGTATATGTGCATGAAGTTTATTTTTTTATTTTTAAGGATGCTTTTGAAACAAATGGAAGTAAAAAGCTCACATAAAAGATTGATTTTAAAAGCGTTTTAAAAGTTTTGCTCCTGCATTACTAAAGATCCAACCCTATATTTGACATCATTTATATTATCACAATGACAATAAATGTTTACAGTGTGATGCTGAGACTCCGTCTTTGTTGAGTCATTTGAATGACAAAAGATTAAATAATCATCAGCATAAATTTGCATGAGAAAACCATGCACCTATGGTCAATTAACAATGAAGAAGTCAAGAATGTGCAATGGGGAAAGGACAGCTTCTTCAATAAATGGTGTTGGGGAAAAAATGAACAGTACATGCAAAAGAAACTAGATGATTATCTTACACCACACATAAAAATTAACTCAAACTGGGTTAAAGGCTTGGATGTAAGACCTGAAACCATAAAACTCTTAGAAGAAAACATAGGCATAAGGTCCTTAACATGAGTTTGCTGATGATTTTTTGGATCTGACTCCAAAAGCAACAATAAACAAGTGGGACTATATCAAACTAAAAGGCTTCTTCGCAGCAAAGGAAACCATGAACAAAATAAAAAGACAATCTACTGAATGGAAGAAAATATTTGCAAATCATATATCTAATAAAAGGTTAATATTTAAAACATATAAAGAATTTATATAACTCAATAGCAAAAAACCCAAGCAATTCAATTTAAAAATAAGCAGAGAATCTGAATAGACATTTTTCCAAAAAGGACATACAGGTGGCTGGCAGACAGACAGATGAAGAGATGCTCAACATCCCTAATCAGGGAAATGCAAATCAAAACCACAGTGAGTTATCACTTCACACCTGTCGCAATGACTATTATCAAAAAAAAACACAAGAAATAGCAAGTCTTGACAAGGATATGGAGGAAAGGGAACCCTTCTGCACTATTGATTAGGATTGTAAATTGGTAGAACCACTGTGGATACTAAGACAGTATGGAAGTTCCTTTAAAAATTAGAAATAGAACGACCATATCCAGCAATTTCACTTTTAGATATTTATTCAAAGAGAAAGAAAATAGTAATTCAAAAATGTATATGAGGGCGCCTGGGTGGCGCAGTTGGTTGAGCGACTGCCTTCGGCTCGGGTCATGATCCCGGAGTCCGGAGATCGAGTCCCACATCGGGCTCCCAGCTCCATGGGGAGTCCGCTTCTCACTCTGACCTTCTCCCTTCTCATGGCTCTCTCTCACTCTCTCTCTTTCCTAATAAATAAATAAATAAAAATCTTAAAAAAAAATTAAAAAAAATGTATATGGACGCCTGTGTTCATTGAAGCATAATTTACAATAGCTAAGATATGAAAACAACCTAAGTGTCCATTAATGGATAAATAGATAAAGAAGTTGTAGTATTTTATATATAGAGGAATACTATTTTACATATATAATGTAATACTATTCAGCCATAAAAAAGATGGAGATTTTGACATTTTTGACAACATGGATGGAACTTGAGGGCATCATGCTAAGTGAAATAGTCAAAGAGAAACAGATACTGTATTATCTCACTTATATCTGGAATCTAAAAAATGAAACAAACAAATAAAAAAAACCAAGCTCAAGATACAGAGAACAGATTGATGGTTGCCAGGGCAGAGCAAAATGGATGAAGGTGGTCAAAGTACAACTTCCAGCTATAAAATAATTGAGGTTATGATAATGTAGTGTTCTACATAGTAACTCTTAGTTAATAATAGTGTTTTGCATGTTTGAAAGCTACTAAGAGAATAGATCTTAAAAGTCCTTGTCATAAGAAAAAAAGACAAAATTTTTATAACAAGGTATGGTGACAGACATGTTAACCAAAGTTCTTGTAGTGATCATTTCATAATGTATACAAATATCAAATCACTATGTTGTATACCTGAAACTAATATAATGTTATGTGTCAATTATACCTCAATAAAAATAAATTAAATAAAATAGCAATTTTTTAAAAGAAAAATTAATTTGTGTGAGATATTTTGTTTATATTTTATAGACATGAAAACCAATAATTTATAACAACTATAAATGATCATTTTGGACTATGCAAAATTTATACAACTAAATATGATCAATTGTGGACTATGCAAAAAAAGATTTGTGGATGAATTGAAAATTGCCAAAACTGGAGTCTTTTAAAGAAGAGAATGTGTTGGAAAGAGTGTTCTTACAGCTAGACTCTCTCAAGAATTCAAGCAGAGCATTTGCTTATTTAAATTTAAATTAAAATAAGAAGTTTAGGGGCACCTGGGTGGCTTGGTCGGTTAAGTGTCTGCCTTCCGCTCAGGTCATGATCTCAGGGTCCTGGGATAGAGCCCCGCATCTCTCTGCTCAGCGGGGAGCCTGCTTCCTCCTCTCTCTCTGCCTGCCTCTCGGCCTACTTGTCATCTCTCTCTGTCAAATAAAGAAATAAAATCTTAAAAAAAAATAAATAAGAAGTTTAAAATATTTCTTTGCTCCTTTAAGAGTGGAGAGTCCACGGCGTTAACTTGGTCATAATGAGTTATTTGGTTCACAAGTTCTATAACTTGTTTGCCTGAAGAGATTGAATTCTTATGACTCAATCAATAAGATATTTTGATATGCTATCTCTATGCCTGTAGATGCTCAGAAATTACCCACGTTCATATACCCACTCAAGTGGCCTATTTCTTTGCCAAAACTGTCTCACATTCCTACTTAAGTTTAATCTTTATAAAGCATGTTATAGAAATGCTACCTGAATCATGTAGTACTTAAAAAAATTCTTGAAATAGTTAAGATGTTCTCAAACAAAACTGAATAAACAACTCAAAGAAGTGGGTAAAACTTGAAAATTCATTTTGGTAATTTTATAACAACTTAAAAATTCCAGATGCCTTGTACTCTTATGCCCCATGGCCCTCTCTGATTAATTGGGACCTAATTATTATTACTGTTTCTTATTACTGTTTCTGAATTATTATAGTTCCTGCATCCTTCCTTTTCTTTTTCTTACAACGTGAAATTTGTCCTCAGCAAGAGACTAAATGATAAGACTTTTAACATTTCCCTTTTGATAGCACTCTGTTATGAATAAGATGGTGACAGACACCAAAGCCATTTTCAGAAAGGAAGCTCATGAATTACTAGTTGACAATTATTTCCTGTCAAGTGGTAACACCAATGGGAACAATGGCCACATGCATCATGGTCAACACCACATCTCCACCCGGTATGGGATCTGGTACCTGACAACTGTTCAGTAAACACTGATTGGATAAATTAACTCATCTTAGTCTTTGGTCTTGCTAATAATCATGACACAGGCTAACTGTATAACTATGGTAAAATCACTGTAATAGGAATGAGAATTTGGCCCATAACTAGTTAAAATACTGAAGAAGATGCTTTGTTTCTCAGGATGTGGGCTTTTTGTTATTGAAGTATAATTAACATATGTTATATTAGTTTCAGGCATAAAACATATTGATTCAACTATTTAATACATTACTCAGTGCTCACCATGATAAGTTTAGTCACAAGTCACTTGGCTTTTTTATTGTAAAATGAGAATTTCAGATAAGATCACTACTTTGAACACTTTTTTTGTTTGACAGTTTTGTTTTAGTAATGAAACATTTTTTAAAAGAACTCTTATGTGGAATATTAATATGTTTTATGCTGTTTGGTTTTGAAAAAAACCAAACAAATGTGGTTTGAAACAGAGCCAGAATCTCTCTTGCTTGGCAATTCTATCCTTGAGTCACCTTTTTTCTGGAACCCTAAAGCTCCAGAGAACACAATTTGAGAGCCAATGGACTTGGTTGTTTTTAATATTCTACTTTGAAAATTTTATGACCAACATGAAAAGATGTCATAGTGAAGAAAGAACACATAGTTCTCAGTAATCACTGAAATCAAGCTCCAGTTTCACATTACTGTGTGACTTTGTGGTTCAGATTCTTGTCTATCAGATATAACTATGTTGCTGAGGAGTGGCATGCCTATCAGTAACTTGGTACCTTAGGAGGTAATGGTTCTGGCTATCTGTTGCTATAAAACAAACTTCCCCAAATTTTGGTGGTTAAGATAACATCTCACAATTTTGTGGTTCAGGATTTCAGGCAGAGGTTGCCTAGAGGATTTTCTGTTTGCTTAATGGCATTCAGCTGGAAAATTTGGGCTGGTCTGGAGAGTCCACATCATCTTCATTCATGTGTCCTTAGCAGGGATGGGTGGCTGGGAGCCCGGACTCAGCTGGGACTGTCAACTGGACTGCCTCCTCCAGGCCTTCCCAGCCTGGCTGACTCAGGGCAGTCAGATTCTTCCATGGTGGCTCAGGGGTCTAAGAAGAATGTTCCAGCAAACAAGGCTTTCCTGCATAACCTTTTATGACCCAGACTTCTAAATCATGCAGCATTCCTTCTGCCATACTCTCTGGTCAAAATTGTCACTAGCATTTCAAATTCAAAAAAGAAGGGCTGAGCCCCTATATCTCAAAAGTAGGAGTGTCAAAGAATTTGCAGCCATGTTTTAAAACTGCCAGAGTTATTCTAGTCTTCAGCATCTGTCTTATTACTGCAGTAGTCATAGATGTGAGTAGTACATTTCTCTCTACCATCATAGGGAAAGAATATTGCAAAGGATTCCACATTTTCTTGAAAATTTTATATTGGGATTAAATGTACCAAGCTAAACCAAATGACTACTGGGTTTCTTGAGTTCTATGTTTCAGGCAAGCCTCATACCTGTACTACAGAATGTTTTTGGCAGAATTCTTTGCCATCACTATCATTCTATATAATCAAGACTTCTATAGCTAGGATACACTAAGCCACCCCAAAATTGTTTGGATAATGGAAACAGGACATGCATATTTGGAGGGCTGCATCCGGAATTATGACTCAAAGAACTCCTGGCATATAGGTTTTGTTATATAATTCAAACCATTTGGGTTTTTTCCCCCACCTCCCAGTAATACTAGAAACAAATAACTTGAACCTATAGAATGTATGTTGTCTGGGGAAACATACTGAATGCACTTTTGGACACAGTTCTTTTTTAAAATTGTATTATAATATGGGAAGAGAATGTGAAAGTGTTTAGGAAGCGAAATTACCTATTGTCCTTGATAATGATAAATGGACTTGACTGGGCTTTTTCTACTCAAATGAAAGGTAACAGGGAATATTGTTTCACCAGCAGAAATGATTTTCTTTTTTACCTCTGTTAATTCCACATGTTGCCTAGAGAATTCTCCTCACGTGAAATATATAACTCAGAATTTGTAAAGATACATAAGTGAAAATGATATCAGGAATCAAATTACTTTGGTGGAGAATTGCCACAGAACTTTTTCATAAAACCAAATATGAGAATTTTTCTAGTGCCTTGCATAAGATCACTTTGTACCACTGGGTCTGTGGTTAATAAGAACATAACCACCAAAATGTGTCTTTAAGTCATCACAGCAGTCTCTAAAACTACCAGTACAGGTTAAGCCCTTTGTTTGAATTAAGGTAACAGGTCAGCTGGAGTTCTTGCTACCCACTCAGAGAAGTAATAATTAATACTTAGCAGCAAGTGCTGTGGTATGATTATCTTGATACTGTCCCCCTCCTTCCACAGGGAAGGTAACTGTGGCTGGGGCAAGGAGCACTGCCGGTATGACAAGCCAGAGAGAGACACCACAGAAGGGAGCCTTGAAACCCAGGAGGGAGCACATGGTACTGTGAGTAAGAGGCACAGAAAGATAAGTTGGGATGAGGAGCAAGATGGAAGGGTACACCCCTGCTAAATGCCGATTATACTGTTTTGTAGAAGAGTGAGCCTCTCTCTGTAAGATTCCTGATTAGGAAAATAAAAGAATCTGGTTAACAATTTGGTTATAGTTAACTTCTATTCATCAGCCTGACTTGGTAAAGTGTGGACAAAATTCAATGAAATGGCATACCTAGCAGTGTGTAGCACAAGAGGAGTTCTTGATAAATGAGAGCTGTGTCGTTAGGTTCCCAAAAAGAAACAGATGGCCCATTCCAGTTGAATTAATTTGAGAAGAGTTTTGGAAAGGAACTCTTTATAAAGGTCTGAGAAGAATGTAGTAATATCTCAAGCTTAGTACATCTGGACAGTATGTCCACCAGAGACCTGAACTATTAAGAAAAAGAGGCATTTGTGAGAACCTGAAGACAGAGAGAATCATAGTTGGATAGGGCTGCCTGGCAGGAGCTGTGACTTTCAGTAGAGGGATGAACCCAGTTTATTAAAATCCCATGAAAGGGAGTTTGGGGAAAAATACTCCAACTAGAGTCAAAGATTTAGGGAGTTGCTGATAACAGCCATGTGGGTCAGCCTCCTGGGGGCACAAAGCAGGATACATGCAGAGTGGAATTAGAGGGGCAAGTGAAAAATGGAGTCATCATAATATTGTTCATTGTTATTATTATTCTTTTAAAATTTTCATCTTTCCAATATCTGGTCCCAGAATACTCAATATTTTGTGCAGCACCTGGAATCTGGAAGCCAAATAATAATCTGTTGATTAAATGAATAAATGAATGAACAAATTCTCACCCTTGATTGTTTCAGGTAAGAATTAAGTCATGTTGATATTAAAAGAAACCCAACTACAGTGGCTTGAAAACCCAAAAATTATTTTCTATGTGAAAGAAATCTGAAGGCAGACTTGCCAAGATTTCCAAAAAGGTAGTATTTTTCTCAGTATATTTTTACCTTAAATAAAAGTCATTACTAAGGAAGAAGGTCAGCATTCTTTTGACCAAATGAATGGACTTCAAAGACCAAATTTTGACACCTGAGAAAAAATAGTTGTGGAAGAGCCATGTAAGCTATCTTGCCATATCTGTTTCCTAGGCTGGATTTGAACTAGCCAAATAAACTAGTGATTTGAAACAATCATCTGGATAGTGGAAGAAAAGAACCAAAAACCACCAATGACTAATGTACTCTGTGTGTGTGTGTGTGTGTGTGTGTGTGTGTCGGGGGTTATCTGGTTGGTTACCTTCCATGTTTAGTTTTATAAATCCCTCCCCATCTCACCTGTGCAGTTCACAAACCAATCATGATGCTTAATCAAATCCCAGTTTGTTCCCCCAAAACTAGCTCTAAAAATGGCTCCAAAACATCATTAAATCTAGGGTCCAAATGAACTTTTTTCTTCAAATTTAAAAAAAAAAAAAGAAGAAAACAAGTTGAGGAGAGTACAAGGGGTAGTACATCAGACTCCCATGTTCTCTCCAGTCATAACAGGAAATTAACATTTAAAAAACATTTGCTCAGAGCACCTGGTTGGCTCAGTTGGTTAAGCATCTGCCTTCAGCTCAGGTTATGGCCCCTGGGTCCTGGGATGGAGCCTGGCATTGGGTTCC
Organism: Nasua narica; assembly: GCA_028533885.1. Classification (NCBI taxonomy): domain Eukaryota; kingdom Metazoa; phylum Chordata; class Mammalia; order Carnivora; family Procyonidae; genus Nasua; species Nasua narica. The sequence goes on from CM052812.1 coordinate 18,983,932, forward strand.
CCACTCAGCAGGGAGCCTGCTTCTCCCTCTGCCTCTGCCTCTGCCTCTCCCCTGCTTGTGTGCTTGCGCTCTCTCTCTTTCTCTCTCTCTCTGTCAAACAAACAAACAAATAAATAAAAATTTTAAGAAACCATTTACTTCTTTTTTTAAGATCTTATTTATTTATTTGACAGAGAGAGAGAGATCAAGCAGGCAGAGAGGCAGGCAGAGGGAGAGGGGAAAGCAGGCTGAGCAGGAAGCCCTGATGTGGGGCTCAATCCCAGGACCCTGAGATCATGACTTGAGCCCAAGGCAGAGGCTTTAACCCACTGAGCCACCCAGGAACCCCACCACTTGCTTCTTTTAAAAGTAAAAATTATGGGCCCCTGGGTGGCGCAGTTGGTTGAGCGACTGCCTTCGGCTCAGGTCATGATCCCGGAGTCCCGGGATCGAGTCCCACGTCGGGCTCCCAGCTCCATGGGGAGTCCGCTTCTCACTCTGACCTTCTCTCTCTCACTCTCTCTCTTTCCTCATAAATAAATAAATAAAATCTTTAAAAAAAAAAAAGTAAAAATTATAAAACAAAATTTTCCTCTCTGGGCCAAAGCCAATTGTGTAAGAAGAGTGGAAGGGAATGCTAAGGGCAGGAGTTTTTGCTCAGAGTCACATCTGGTGAGTTTTCCACATACCAACCTGGGAGTTGGCCACATCAATGTGAATTGGGAAGTTCTCTCTATGGTAGGTACAGGAAGGACAGAAGTATACCTTTCCAGAACTCTTCTAATTCCTGTGTGTCACTGATTGGTTCCAGGGTTTCCTGAAAGTGGATGGGGAAATGAGGTAGGGGATAAGGGTCCAAAATGAAGATTGTTTTGTAGAAATCAGCAGACCTGAGCAGAATGGTCTTATAGCAGAGGCTGTGGAATCAGACTCAGAGTAGAGTCAGATAAAAGACATGGAAGAGACCCAGGAGGTCTTGAGCACCAGAAAGCACTAAGACAAGACCAACTCAGCCTGGTAGCACCACTCAGCCAGTTCCATTCAGAAAAACCAGACAATAGAAGACAGCAGTTACCAACTTCAGCTGCAAATGCCAGCAAGGAAAACATGATCAGGCAGAAAAGAGAGATTATAAGCAGGAATCCCAGTTCCCCTCACTCCACCACCATGGGATGACCATCTATCCCTACCCAGAGAATTAGGATAAGTTTGAAGGGACCAGTCTTTTTACCCAGAGTCACACAAAAGATACTATGTAAATCACTTTCATAGGTTGAATGTTAATTGCTTTTTAAAATATGCTTCATTTTTATAACAATATATTCACATGATCCATAAACTGAAACAATGTACAGAGACTTACAGGAAAGAATCCTGTTTCCCTCCATCCCATTCCTATTCCCCCAAGAGCATTCCCCCCAAAGGATATTATTTTAGTTGGCTTCTGATGTATCTTTCCAGAGTTTGTGCTATTACTAGCAAATGTGAATATATATTCTTTTTTTTTAAGATTTTATTTATTTATTTGAGAGAGAGAGATAGTGAGAGAGAACATGAGAGGGGAGAAGGTCAGAGGGAGAAGCAGACTCCCCATGGAGCCGGGAGTCTGATGTGGGACTCGATCCGGGGACTCCGAGATCATGACCCAAGCCGAAGGCAGTCGCTCAACCAACTGAGCCACCCAGGCGCCCCTGTGAATATATATTCTTAATCTGATTTTTCATTTTCTTAAATCAAAGATGGCATCACTATTTTTTCTCATTTAAAATACATCATTGGGATTTCCATATCTGTATGGTATATCATTGTTTTTTTGGAGAGTATTTCATTGTAAGGATGCTTCATAATTTATTCAATTCTTTCCTTATTGGTGGACATAGATAACATTTTGCTATTACAAACAGTGGTATAATGAATGACTTTATAAATGTGTTATTTTGGTCTGCATGAGATATATCTTTAACAAAAAGAGTTTAACTTTAAATGAATATGTAAACTGAATTATGCCACAGCATACTGGAACATTGCCAAATTTGATGGTCCCAGGCACCCAGTGATTAGTAACTTCGGGGTGATCAAATCAGTTAATGAAGAAATAAAGAAGCCACATAATCTTGCTACATCTAGGAGTATTGTTAGTAAGTTTGGACTTTACTTCATATGCATGCATATATGTAAGCACACGTTAAAAATATAAAATTAGGCTTGAGTCTATATACTCTTCTTGTAACAGTTGCGAGACAGGGAGCCACTGAGGCCCGACGGTGCAGAGGGCTTAATGACAGGATTTACAAAGAACTGTCTGGGAAATCTAAGAGCTGGAGTCGGGTTAGGGCAAGCCCCTTGTGGAATGGACTGGAGTATGGGTCTCCATCCGAGGCAGCTGCCAAGACTTCTGGCGGCTGCCCTCCAACTGTCTTTTCACTCTGCCTTCAACCGCTTTATCTACTTGTTTTTCTGTGCCCTCATACTTTCAGCTTCCTACTTCTCACAGTGGCTTCTCCAGTGTCACTTTTACCTTATGACCTTTTAACTGAACTGTCAAACTTACTATCTCATAATTTCTGAATTTTTAGTACGAATTTCAAATTTTGCCCTGCTCCTTTTTCCATCAAGCCCATATAGATAATGGGTTGCTGACAAGTCTACTGTTTGGCTAGTCTGTGATCTGTTACTCACTCCTGAGCCAATCAGGGACGGTGGAGTGAGGACCACGTGGTCAAACAAAGTCTCATTTCCCGCCTCCCTAGGGGAGAGGAGCTGGTGGGGCAGTTTCCCTTACAATCCGGGGTGGTCAGGCGGACACCATAACATTTCCAATGTCCAGAATCAAAATGTCTTATTCATGTCCTTTAATATCAATTTAATATGATTATAAATGACAGCATAGTTGTCTATCACATGGTATTTCTGTAATTTATATTATGAATTCCTTTTGCTAGATACTAGAGAATATAAGTAGCCAGGGGAGAAGGATGAAGCAGTGATGAGCATTGAAGGGAGGTCGAGAAATTGATCAAAACCTTTCAACATTTCTCCTTTATGCATGTGTAGAAAAATATGATATTGAGGTACTAACTGGTGCATTTGTCCTCTTCCCCCTCCCTGCCCCCACCATCTTCCTTTGCCTCGTGTGACTCTCCTCACGGCCCCAGGACAGTCTCTTGGAAAAGATGACACAAGTAGGAGATTCTCCTCACTTGATTATTAAATTAGACCTTTGGAATGATAGCAAAAATAACTGCCTTGAAAGAAAAGGTGTTTTGAGTTTTAAGAGCCTAGATTCTGAAGACTTTAGAACAGAATAATGAAGAAAATGTTCCCATTTCAAGACAATTTTCCCATCCTTTCAACTAGCATATCCATAAGAAAGAAGAATCAGAGCACACTTAGACACTGCTGTTTTCTGGAGAGGGAGCTTGTGCCTTGGTCCCTACTGCTGGGATTGCTCCTCCTAGAGCCAGGAAAGGCAGCAGGCCTTACGGGTCCCCTTTCAGCATTGTGGTGGGGAAGCAACAGGGTACAGATGGGGGAGGGGATCTTTGCACAGAGAAGAATGACTGAGCTCCTATGGTCCCCTAAACCCAGAAGGGTTGGGGAAGCAGCAGAATGCTTTCCTGAGACACTAAGTATGGGCAAAGGCTGTTGATAGGGAGAGTTGGACCTTAGTGACTTTGTGGTCAGAAGGAGACAAACACCAGATGTACCCATGACCTGAGGCCAGGTAGGAAAGAGGATATTTCAGATATTTCTGTTCCAGGAGAGAAGAGGACCAGGGCCTAGCCCTCTATGATGCCTTGGAATCCCCTACTTTCCCTGACTTAGACACAACCATGGGCAGAGGCAGGCTGCATTAGATATCAGGAGTAATAGGACATAAAAATAGAAATTAAGTTAATTGCAGAAAAATGAAATACATTTTAAAAACGTTTACTTACATCCTGACACTCTTACCTGGTACACAGATTTCTCATGGGTGCAAATATTTGAGTTTAGATAGCGCCTTAGAGCTCATCAAACACTTGGAGAAAAATGTGATTTAAGAATAAATAGTCCTCTATTCTTTTAAGTGTTTTTACATTTCATTAATAGTTGAACTGGTATCTGACCTCTAAGATATTTTGATAAACATCTCAGAAATGGACACACGATGTTCACATTTTTTGAGGGGTTATTTTCGGACTCGGCATACTTTAGCAGTAGAATCCTCTCTTCAAACAATATATGAAGGACTTCAATATACAAACAACTTGGAGAGGTGCTCTGGTGGAAAATCAGAATCTCTCTTTCCCTCACTGTCCCCTTTTACCCCCAAGATGGCCCTGGAGACACTGCCTTATAACCCTGGTGACTCATGAAGAAACTGGAAAGCCACCACTTGTTCAGGCTCCTTCAGTCCCAATGGCCTCATGAGTAAGAAAAGAAATAGTGACAACACACTTAGCTGGCTGGTCCTCGATTCCCAGGTCCGTTAATTGAGCAGGATGGACTAGCTCAATAGTGTAATTGTCATTAAATCTCCCAAGTGACTTTAAGGATATCTATGCTTGCTCCCCACCCCCAGCCCCTGCTGAGACTCCTTGAAGTGGGGCCCAGAAATCTGCATTTTTAAAAATCCCCCCCACCCCATTCTAATATGCAGCCAACACGAGAACCACTGAGGAAGATGATCTTCCTTTGAAGACTTTTTTTTGAGGAAGTAGAAATAACACATTTTCAATTTCAGTGGTCTTAAATTGGAAAGTGAAGCGGAACAAAATCTCTTCTCTCTTTAAGAAAGCAAGAATTCTCTCTAGCAAAAAAAGTGTCCTTGAAATAATTGTTTGTCTTTGGCTCCTTGGAAAATCATGGCTAATCACCAGGTGGTAGGTATAAAAGAAGGGTGATTTATTCATGTGAATGTCAATATTGCCTTTAGGAGGTGGGAATGTTAAAAACAGTGTTTTTTAGTTACCATATAATTCAATTAAATCTCAGCTAAAATCTTGCCTTCTCTGGGAAGAGTATTATCTGATTTTTGTTAAATATTTAAAAATTAACCCATAAGGAAATGAAAATCATCATTTTAATCTTGCCTCATATTTGTTTAATAATCTCAAATGATTAATTTTCTAATTAAGGAAATGGAATTGATTTTGGAAAGTTATCATGTAGTATTCATGGTTGAAATGTTCAATATTTCATAATGACATTTAGCTCAGTTTAATAAAAGTTCTGCAGTTTTCTAAAAAAGCATTCCCAAAATGTGTCCTATTGCTGCCGCAAGAGGTTAATAGAAGTCACACACACGAAGTATTTCTATACAGAAAGAAGTTTGGGAAACACAGCAGGCACCTACAGAAGTCTGGTTTTAAGTTTCAACACCTTACTTAAAGTTCTTAGAAATGTCCTTTTTAATAGGTGCTTTCACCTCAAGATTATTTTTAGACATAGAATAAAAGGCAGAGACAGATTTTTTTTCAAGTTGTTACTCCCAGCCTAACCTCTATTTACTTAGGAACCATTACAAGGAGGGGAACCCATTTCTGATTCTGGGTTCTCCAAAAGGGAATGTTGGCAGATTACATGGTCATTCTAAGCAGTTCTCTGGGATTGGAGCAGCTCAAAGTCTAAGTAATAAGGATCCTGTCAGAATTCAGAGAAGGAAGCAGATGAAAGGACACAGTCTGGGGATGAGTTGTTGATTTTTATATTATATATTATATATATTTATATATTATGATTTTATCATGTTGATACATGATGTAGTAGTTACACTGTCCAGTATGGTAGTCACTAACCATATGGGGCTATTTAAATTTGAATGTAACTCATTAAAATTACATAAAATTTAAAATTCAACTCCACAGATGCACTAACCTCATTTCAAGTGCCCAACAGCCACAGATAAATGTTTCCATCATGACACAAAGTTTCTTTGGAAACACAGGCCTTGATTATGGGTCCTAGCAATTGAACCCTAACTCAGGCTCCCAGTTTTGTGCTCTGCTGTTGGTCTGGGACCTTCCCCATCTATCTATACTGAGCACCCTTGTCTTGGGAGTTGGTTTTCATTTTATATTTCACATGATTTTCTCTTTCCAGGTACTCTCTTAGTCTCTACTGTAGTTTCAGTTACCTTTTATTTTCTGAGACTTAGCCTAGCTCTGCAGTGGTTCTTCCTCTTGTCATGGGATTGACTAGGATCCCTCGTGTACCTGCAGTCAGCTGGAAGCTCTATGGGACCTGGAGTGTCCAAGGTGGCATCAGCTCCCTGCCAGACACGTCAGCTGGGCGACTGGCATGGCTGTGAGCTGGCTGGTTCCCTCTCTTTCTCTCTTTCTCTTCATTATGGCTCAACTCTTAGTTCACCCTATAAGCAAATGAAAGCAGAAGCCACCAGACTTCTTAAGGGCTGGGGCTAGAACCTGCCCAACATCGCTTCTGCTATGGAGAATGAGCTGGGAAAGGAAAGAAGCCTCAGTGCTTTCCGCTGCCACAGTAAAGAATCGCAGGACAGTGCAATGAAAGTAAAGCAGAGCAAAGTTTTATTAAAGTACACTGGAAGGATGGAGTGGGCTAGTCAAGAGAGACAAAGGTCCCAGAAACTCAGGGTGTGGGCTTTTATCATTGTTTTCTTTGGGTGGGTCCTAAGGTTGCCACATTTGAGTGACAGGACTAGAGGATATAACAATTAGCCAACTACCCATGCTCTTTTGCAAAATACATTCGAAATGCCTGCATGGGTAGGGAACAAGAGATATCATTTCTATTCTAGAGGCATAGGTCAAATAAGTACAGGAGGCTGCTTTCTTCACAAGTGCAACAAGCAGAGCAAACTTAACTCTTCTGCAGAGTTGCTGTAACCCCAGATCCACTGCTGGACGGCTGGGTGGAATGGGGTGGTCTCCCTGTGGTCCTTGGTTGGGGCTCTCCAACAGGAACGCTAAGGTCCATCCTCCTGCAACTCATGCCTAGCTTCCTGCCTAATACTTCCATTGCATTCTGTAGGTCACAGTAAGTCCCAAGACCAACTGGAGTCAAGGGGAAGTAAAATAGTCTTCACTGCTTGATGGGAAGGACAGTTATCATGGCAGACAATCTGTTACACTATCGAACTCCCCCTTTTTACTAAAATATAATGTATTATTTGTTTCAGGGGTACAGGTCTGTGATTCGTCAGTCTTACACCATTCACAGCACTCACCGTAGCACATACCCTCCCCAATGTCCATCACATAGCCATCCTGTCCCTCTCACTTCCCTCCACTACAGCAACCCTCAGTTTGTCTCCTGAGATTAAGAGTCTCTTATGGTTTGTCTCCCTCTCTGGTTTCATCTTGTTTCATTTTCCCCTCCCTTCCCATATGGTCCTCTGTCTTGTTTCTCAAATTCCTCATATCATATCAGTGAGATCATATGATAATGGTCTTTCTCTGATTGACTTATTTCACTTCACATAATGCCCTCTAGTTCCATCCACGTTGTTGCAAATGGCAAGATTTCATTTTTGATGGCTGTATAATATATATATATATATATATATATATATATATATATATATATATATATTTGTATAACATCTTCACATCTTCTTTATCTATTCATCTGTTGATGCGACATCTAGGCTCTTTCCATAGTTCCATAGTTTGGCTATTGTGGACATTGCTGCGATAAACATTGCGATGCACATGCCCCTTCAGATCTCTACATTGGTATCTTTAGGGTAAATACCCAGTAGTGCAATTGCTGGGTCGTAGGGTAGCTCTATTTTCAACTTTTTGAGGAACCTCCATACTGTTTTCCAGTATGTACCAATTTGTTTTCCATACTGTTTTCCAGTATGTAACAATTCCAGTATGTACCAATTCCAGCTGTACCAATTTGCATTCCTACCAACAGTGTAGGAGGGTTCCCTTTTCTCTACATCCTTGCAAACACTTGTCATTTCCTGACTTGTTAATTTTAGCCATTCTGACTGATGTGAGGTGATATCTCACTGTGGTTTTGATTTGTATTTCCCTGATGTTTAGTGATGTTGACATCTAACCCCCTTTATGCTCATTACATAAGACAGTTCTTGAGGACCAATATGTAACACAACTGTGTGATGAATAACGGCAAATCACCTTTTACTTTACAGTTTTACACCCAGTAATATATAGCCATAAATAATATTCCAACAGCATCTAGGCCCCAGAGGTTGAATCATTATAAACTGTTGTGGTAAGAAAGGTGAGAATAGTGGTATGAAATGAAGATTCTCCTTCAAACCCCTCTTCCACCCTGCCTCCGAGAGTCACAGTGTGCAAGAATGTGCTAAAAAGTCTGAGCAGTCCTGCAGAAAAGAAGCTGTTTTGCAAAGGCAATTTGGACTTATCTCCCTTCATATTTACTCCCTTCATATTTACACATCATGAGATGATTTCCCCACTTTGCTTTGAGGTGCTTAAAAGAAATTCTTAGATAGGCAATTCATAAGTAAAAGAAATCTGCGATGCTGAAGTCCATTCATAATTTCAGGATGCAGTTAAAAAACAAGATATCTTATTTTACAAGTTACATTGTCCCTAGTTAGAACATTAGTAATTTTCAGAATGAGAATCTGTGTGTGGAGAGGGATGGGGCCCAGAGTACTATAAGCTTGTGAGAATATACACTTAAAGAACTTTCTAGAGAGCATTTTGGCCATATTTATCAAAATTTAAAAGTCATATTATTTAGGTAAACACTTCCACTTAGAGGAATTTTACCCTTATTCCAATAAATCCTTAGTCAAATACCCCTTTTAACACACTATATATTTAGTTTTTTAATTTAAGTATAATTTACACACAGTGTTATAATAGTTTCAAGTCTATAATATAATGATTCAGCTGTTCTACAGATTTGTTAGTGCTCTTAATCCCCTTTACCCTCCTCCCCCTGACAACCACCAATTTGTTTTCTGTATTTAAGAATCTGTGTTTTTGTTTGTCTGTTTGTTCTTTTGTTTTGTTTCTTAAACTCCATATGTGAGTGAAATCATATGGTATTTGTCTTTCTCTGACTTATTTTGCTTAGCATTATACCTTCTAGGTCCATCCATGTTATTAGTAAATTCCCAATTTAACACATCCCTATATTTAATGATCATTTTGCTTCTTGAGGAAAAAGAAATATCAAGTTGTGAGATAACAGTTGTTTGCAAGTAAGTCACATCAGGATAGATATGCTCCTTTCTTTTTTTTTTTTTTTAAGATTTATTTATTTATTTATTAGAGAGCGAGAGACTGAGAATGAGAGGGGAGAAAGTCAGAGGGAGAAGCAGACTTCCCGCAGAGCTGGGAGTCCGATATGGGACTCGATCCCGGGACTCCGGGATCATGACCTGAAGATATGCTCCTTTCTTAGAAAGAACTTCACATCACAAATTGAACATCCAATGATTGTAGAGTTTATGAGAAATCTCTGTTCAAAAAACTGATCCCAGGGCACCTGTGTGGTTCAGTCAGTTTACTGATTCTTGGTTTCTGCTCAGATTATGATTTCATGGGTAGTGAGATTGATCTCCACCTCTGGCTCCATGCTCAGCAGGGAGTCTGCTTGAGATTCTCTTCCTCTGTCCCTCCCTTTACTCTCGCTCTCTCTAAAGTAAATAAATAAATATTGAAAAAAAAAACAATTGGGGGCCCCTGGGTGGCGCAGTTGGTTGAGCGACTGCCTTCGGCTCAGGTCATGATCCCGGAGTCCCGGGATCGAGTCCCACATCGGGCTCCCGGCTCCATGGGGAGTCCGCTTCTCACTCTGACCTTCTCCCTTCTCATGCTCTCTCTCACTCTCTCTCTTTCCTAATAAATAAATAAATAAAATCTTTTAAAAAAAAAA